>CM039124.1:60236795-60255748 GCA_022036555.1 Microstegium vimineum
TTAACTTTTCCCGTGGTTTTTCTCCTCACGCGACATCTAGGTCGCGCGCGCTGCCAGGCTCGCAGCGTTTCCTTCCGCCGTCACCAAACCCTCACGACTAGCCATCCTGGACGTCGTCCGCCATCGCCATCGTCCGCCGTCACCGTCACCGTCGTCCGCCTCCGCTGTCTGACGTCGTCGTTCCGCCGTTCATATTTGCAATATGTGCAATACTTGATTGGTGATGTCCCTTCTCTGAATCCCAAGAAAAAGCACAACATGCACGATGGGTACAGTAGGTGCCGACGATCGGTACAACATGCAAGCACAACAGAAGCAGGGGAGTACCCGTCGCGGGGCTTCGCACGAGAGAATGCCTCGCGGCAATCGTGGGCGGAATAATGCGCACAATGGACTTCTGTCGGGGACTTTTGCAAAAATGTCAAGCCCAAATGTTAAACTGTTGGACACCATATTTTTCAATTTTTTTCCAAAATCAAATATGTCAAACTCAATTGTCAAAACTGTTGGAGTTGCTCTTACAGATAAAAAAACTATCAAAATTTATTATATCAAAAATAAATATCATTTATATAATTACAAAATGTATTTTTATAATAAATTATTTAAAGACGTAAATATGAAAATTATTTACTAAAAACTACTTTAGCATGTAACCCTAAATATTAATATTTATAATATCAAATAAATATTATTAAATTAATTATGAAATACACTTTACAATAAACTGTATTGGAGACATGAATATGAATAGTGTTCAATAGAAACTACTTTTTAGCGTGCAATCTACAGTTACATGTTTTTTCGGATAGATAGATGGGTAATTTTAAAATATATTTTATAATAGACACGTTCAAAGATTCATATTTTAAAAAAAACTACTTAGTGAATCTGATGATCCAAACGACCTCTCGTTTGCGTCATCGTTTGTTCGTTGTGCCGTACTAGCAGCTTCTCATGTCTATCAGCACAACAAAATAGAAAAGACAAGTAAATAGAAGAAAAGAAAAAAAAACACAAAAAATAAAAATAAAATAAACATAGTTAATTACAAAAAATAGATTAATATAAAAGTGAATGGAAAATAAAAAGACTACAAAGTAAATAAGAAAAAAGAAAAGAGAAAATAAACAAAGAAAATAAATAATAATAAATAATAAAACGATTTAGAGAAAAAGAAAAAGGAAAAAGGAAAGGAAAAGAGAAAAAAGAAAATGAAAACTCACCTTGACCTTGCCGCTTCATGATCCACAGAGCGGCAAGGCTAGACCCACTCAGCTGCCTTGACCAGTCTCCGCCACATCAGCGTCTTTGTCGCTTCACCGGTGAAATGCCGCTCCATGGATGGTGGAGTGGCCAAAAGTGTTAGTTATATAAAAAAATAGTCAACAGTGTTGGAATTATAAATAGTTTTAAAAAAAGTTAAAATTATAAAAAAAATTGAAAAGAGTGAGGAGGTGTGCCGTAGCACCTAACTGATGTACGTGGACCACCATACCATTTGCATGATGTTTTTTTTTTGTTTTTTGGTTGAAATCATCAGCGCTCGAGTCCACCGACTGGAAGTCTGCAACACATGCAGATGCAGCAGCTACAGGCCTACAGCTACAGCTCCGGAACTGGTGTAGTTACGCAATCACCCTGTTCGTTTCGTCTCCGTTTCTCAAGGAAGAAAGAAAGAAAGAAAGAAGACATGGCTGTCTATCAATCAGGGCAAGCATGTGCAGAAGAACAGTGTGGACTGCACGCACACCGCGCTGTCTTGTTCGCACAAAGGTTACGGTTTGGTGGTTTCACGTTCACCCGGCCGACCACAGAAACTGATCAGGCTGGCGATCGAGCACGCAGCCAGGACTGAAAGGGGACAGAGGCGGTGTCTGTTGCTACAGAGGCTCCGTGCCCGTTTGCCGGGCGGGCACGAGGTCGCGCTGCATAGCATGGCCAACGACGACGAGGAGGACGGCGCTAAGGACGGGCGTTTTGGCATGGAGCGCCGCGTGAATAATTGCGCGCCCGCCGGGCCACTCGCCCACTCCACTACTGGTCTGGCCGTTGGGCGTTAGCGCGCGTCTTGTCGGCGGGACCGGCCGGACATGCAGTCGCCACGAGTACTACTGCCGCGCCCGCCCTTGCTCTCTTTACTCGTGTTTACTGCTACTACTACTACCTGGCTGCTGCGGTAGCTGGGGATGCATGGCGCGCTGCTGCCTGCCGGCTGCCGTACCGTGCGGAGCTGCTCGATCGGTCGGCAGGGAGACGAGAGGAGCACGTGCCAGCGGTCAGTGACGGACACTGCCCAGCAGCACCCAGCTCCAGCAGGAAGGGAAGGTGCTTCGCCGCCAGGTTGGGCCGCGCGCCTTCCAAGGTGCACGGATAATGCGGCCTCCTACATTGGCGCCCGTGGGTTGGGCCTCCTACATGCGGCCTCCTGCATAGGCTGACCACGGATTTAGAAGGAACAAAAGCGGACACGCCCCAGGTCGGCCCACTGAAACTGCCTTGCCGACCGCCACCGAAGTCGGTTTCATACCTTGTCGACCCCTCACGCTGACAGTACGTAAAAAAAAAAAAAAAACTGTCGCTAACGCCGCGTGTTGTCACAGTGCTGGCTTCTCGAGGAAAGGGAAGAAGAAAGGGAAAGGAAGCCACTACGCACGGAGGATTTGGTAGGTTCTTTAGTCCCCTTTCGACGAGTGCCAATGACTGTGATCAGATCACACGGGAATGAACGCATGAATGAGTAAGAAGGAACGCCGAAAGAAACAAGAAAGAAAAGCCGACGAAAGCGTGTCCTGTGTCCACACTCTACTCCATTCCCGTTCCCCAGCTCTGCTGCTCACACGTGTACTACCTGACGAAGTGAACGCAGATTTGTCTTTGCTGAATTCCTCCTACCACCAAAAGACTTCCTCTTGGTTAAGAAGAATCTGAGATCTAGATGCAGCGGCGCAATCTGAAACCGTGTTGTCAGCTAGCCAAGTTACTTGCTTGTTTGTTTATATAATTATATCATCAAATTTTATGGTGGAAACGGAGCTGCCATTGCCTACTATAGACTATTATAGTCACCTACCAGAGCGCCCACCTGGTCAAACTTGGCGTGGCGAGGAGGGGAAGACGAAGACGCGTTCGTGCGCCGAGTCTGGTCACATCGCATTCGCATCGCCTTCGAGCCGTCGGCCCGGCCCTCCGTAACGGCGGCGGCGATGGATATGGAGATGGAGGACGCGGCAGTCCCGGCGCTGGCGGTGGTGGACGCGCGGTTCTGCGCGGCGGACGCGGCGACGCTTGCCGTGGCCAAGGCGCTGAGCATGTCCGGCAGCGACTTCGCCGTCACGGACGCGGCCACGGGCGGGCTAGTGCTGCGCGTCGACGGCGTGCTCTTCAGCCTGCGCCGGCGCTGCGTCCTCGTCGACGCCGACCGACGCCCCGTCCTCACCGTCCAAGAATCGGTTTCTTTCTTTCTTGGCCCCCTCTCTCTCTCTCCTCTCGCCGATCGATCTCTTCCCCTCCTCCTGTGCTCCTGTCCTGACGCGCGCGGCGGCTGCTTTGAATTGGAACGCAGGCGATGATGCTGAACACGCGGTGGAAGGTGTTCCGGGGCGACAGCACCGGCCGGCGGGACCTCATGTTCACCGTAGTGAAGCCGTCCGTGATCCAGCTGCGGGGGCCTACCAAGGTCAGCGTCTTCCTCGCCAGCAACGACGCCGAGCAGGCCTGCGACTTCCGGATCACCGGCAGCTACCACGACGGCGCCTGCGCCGTCTCCCTCGGCGACTCCGACACCGTCATCGCCAAGGCAAGTAGCGTCAAGTGTCTCGATTTGTGCTCTCCGTCTCGTCTGCTTAATTTCTTGGACTGAGAATGCATTGGCTGCCGTACGTTGCAGATCGACCGGCGGTTCAGCGTGGTGAGCGCGCTGCTGGGGAAGAACTCGTACAGCGTCACCGTCAACCCGGGCATCGACTACGCCTTCGTCGTTGCGCTCGTCGTCATCCTCGACGAGATGCATTTCCAGCGATGACACGCTCGCACGCTCCAGTTTTGGTTCCAACCCCGGCCGCCCGCACGCCGCGCGCCTTCAGTTCTGCTGCTCCTTGTGTTTGTGTTGTCCTGATCGGTCTATGCAATACAGTACGGAGAATGGTGTAGTAATTTTGACGCCATTGGTGTAACTTTGACAAGGTTTTTGTCACAACGATAAGTACAATTCGAGAATGAAAATGTCCCCTTTCTACAAGAACCTCCAAGGAGTGACTTTGTGCCAAGTGCCAACGATACAAGTACTATCTTGATAGAATGGTCAGTAGTTAGGCCGTAGCTATCAAGCTTCTTTCTTCAAAATAAAAGCGTTGCTGGAAGTTTTATTACTACTAGAAGGAGGGCCCGAAAAAAAAAAACAGCCAGAGTACCGGACAGTTTTTCATTTTTCTTGAAAGTTCAGTGCGGATTCCGTAGCGCTGACCTTGAGAGTTCATGACGCGTCATCCATTCAAAGATGGCGCACCGCGGTCCACGGCTAGGAGACACGGTACATCAGCTGACCCGCCATAAATCAACCGCGATTTGCCATAAAACAGAAACTTTGTTCTATCACATGCATATTGTCACATTGGGCCCTGAACTACTGGCGGGATTGTTACTAGCTTCATAGGGGTTACGAAAGAAAAGCTGTTCTATTCAGTTAAATTTATCATTTGTGAGACCGCGAAAGATCTCATGTCCAAAATCAGGGACGAGGCGAAGTTTGATTCCGAGTCGCAGTGCCTGCAGCAGCTGTGCATCCAGCCAATAGCAAACCGCAGGAGCAAAGCGATGACACCCCTTGGGCTGCCGAACCGTGGTGTTGTACACAGTTGCAGCTAAAAAACGGATTAAATCAAAAGCAAACATGCTCAAGTCTTTACTTCTTGTTCTTTAGCTGTGTTCATGCTAAGCGTTCTACCAGATTTTTTTTATTTTTTCTTTGTTGTTAATTTCTGTAAAGTCTCCTTTGCACGATCGGCAGCTGTTCCTCTTAAAAAAAACTGGTGGCACTCTGCTGCTCCGTCTGCAGTAGGATAAGTTCGTGTTGCGTCAAGAGTAGAAGGAAGGAAAAAAAGAGAGCAGAACGTGCACATTCATGGACCGGCTGACTTTATGCTGACCAATGAGTAGTCAAGTATAATGATCGGTGGGGCCGTTAGCGATCAGCACGCCAACGGTTGCTGACCCCGGCCGGTCCACGCCGACGATATACATATAGGCACCGCGTGCGCGCGAGTTCCCGGCTGGTGGTGAGGACGGAGTCGGAGAAGATGGATGCGCCAGAAGCACCAGCCACGGCACCGGCAGTGACGGCGGTGGTGGACGCGCGGTTCTGCGCGGCGGAAGCCACGGCGTTCGCGGTGACCAAGACGATCAGCATGACGGGGCGCGACTTCACCGTCACGGACGCCGCGGGGGCCTCGGTGATGCAGGTGGAGGCCGCGGTGTTCGCGCTCCTGCGCAAGTCCCTCCTCCTCGACGCGGCGCGGCGCCCGGTGGTCACCATGCAGGACTCGGGCTACTTGATGAACACCAGGTGGGAGGTCTTCAGAGGAGACAGCACCAGCCGGAGGAACCTGCTCTTCGCCGCGGTCAAGTCGTCGGCGTTCCAGATCAGGACCAAGATCTACGTCTTCCTGGCCGGCGAGGAGGAGGCGCCGCCTGACTTCGTCATCCGAGGAAGCTACTACGACGGCGCGTGCACCGTCTGTCGCGGCACCGGCAACTCCGACGCCGCCATTATTGCTCAGGCGAGCAGCACCGTACCTTTCAGCTCATAAACACCTAACCCACACTGTTTTTTTTCATGATTTTTCACATTTGATTTGATTTGATTTGAGCTCATCATGTAAATGTAACCGATTTACTCTCTTGATATATCGTGGGTGCACTGCAGATCACACGCCAAAACACCGCAGGGGGTGCACTGCTCGGGAGGCACACGTATACTGCGAGGATCAGCCCAGGCATAGACCGAGCGTTCATCCTTGCACTGACCGTTATTCTGGACCAGATGCATCACCACAGGTAGATCGTTGAGGCTCCCTCTGTTTCTCAAGGAAGACGTCAAAGATCAGAATTTCTGCCACTCGTGTTCCTTGCAATCTATCTCCACCGGCTACTTAGTTTTGTTGTGTATGTCAGTGCTGTAAGAATTTCATTGTATTTTTAATTATAGCCTATAAAAAAAATAATGTATGTCCCCATACAGGCATATGCTCACATGCATGATGGAGGCAAAAAAATTGACCATGAAAACAAACATATAAGGGCCTGTTTGGTAGTGAAGCTGTTTTTTTTTTGAAAATAGCTTTATGAGCAACTCTCTAGATGAAGTTGAGCTATTTTGGAAAAAGTGTTTGGCAAAACAGCTTCACCAACAACTTTATCCATGAATATGAGAAAGAAAGGGAGGAAGAGATCTATGATAAGCTACTATTTTCAGCTTCATTCCACTTCATATCTTTGTGAGAGGGGAAAAAAAACAGCTTTATGGGTGAAACTGTTTTGAAAAAAAATGTTTGACAAAAAAAACAGCTCACAACAGCTTCATGAAGCTGCTATAAGCTGTACCAAACAGGCCCTAAGTGAGTAGCCATGAAGTCGAGGTTACATCCAGGAATATAAGAAATGATAGGTGGTCTCTATATTTAAGTAAACCAATTATCATGAGCCCTAACGAGTGTAGTTTATTCTTGTTGCATCTGCTTTGATTCAATTATATAGCTTAATTGCTATCCCCTTCGTATGCTCAAGGTGGGGAATGTTTTTCCCCTCTGTTTATGTACAAAAGAAACCTGTCTAGTATTGCCTGAATGTGAGATTCAGACGCCCAGGTCGAAGATTTGTCTCGTCCATCAGCCACTTTGGTGCCGTCTTAGGTTTGGTGTTGGAAACCCCGTGGAATATGAGCCTTGACTCACCACCAAATATCAGGACGTCACCAGATTCAAGATCAACCTTTGAAAGCTTCTCTTCGTCTCTAGCATCGCCATACAAGAATTCCGCAGTCTCGCCTATTGAAAATGAAACGACAGGCAATCCCTTGTCAATGCTGCTCTTGGATTCGTCTTTATCCTATCAAATAACACAATGGCACAATCCAGTGAGTAATCATCAAACAAGACCGCAATGATATGACAATTCAATTGTTAGATCAGTGGAATTAAGGACACTGTACTAGAAATGCCCAAGAACAGGAAATTCACGTTTGGAGAAAAAAAAAAAGGTAAAGCCTAATAACTAGCTTCTGCTTTTAATGAATTAGCTAAGGAGGAACCAGTTTTCCTTTCCTTTTTATAGAAAAAAAAAGATCATTGACTAGATTGATCCCAAATTGAAATTAAAATGTTCTGAAACTGATATTTTCATTATATCATCACAGAAAGAGTTTCTTTTGTACCTGATGAAGACCCAACCTCCCACTACTGTTGTAGAAATTAACAAGGCAGATATCCGGTGACATCGCAGGGATCCCTTGCACAGAACTGGCAGCTCCTTTTTGCTGTTTCGAGAATTCATTGGAAGCTTGGATGCCATCTTGAACGAACTTCATGAATTCTTCTGGTATGGTTGGTGGTTGAGCGCCATCAAACAGACGTCTATCTCCATATGAGCATGAATCTGGATCCCAGTTCTTCCCTAAGCACATCATCCACAGTCTTAGCATAGCACCATTTCGGTAGCCAGGTCTATAAAATCCCCCAGGACCAACACCAAGTTGACGACAGAGTTCGACAATTTTAACCTGACATGAGCATTAAAAGCGTCAGGTATATACTTTCAGCAGTAAGTATGTATTAGTTGACGTGCTTAAGAATATCATGGTAATCAAATCAACAGACCACGTGCATTCATGGAAAATATGAAATCTGATAATTATGAAAGTTGCAACAAATATGCTAATAAAACATTGAAGACATGAGCAAACTACAAAGAAAGGAGCACACAAATTTTCGAAAGGAAAAAACTGCATGGAGAACAACATTTCGTACTCTTTCTATTGCCCATAAACGTTGCCATTCCTTGAATAAAGCACTACTTTCAACAAAAAAGATGTTTATGCAAAGATAAGGGGCTATATATATTTTAAAAAGAAAGAAGTTAACGCTCAGAAAATGCTTACGTGATTGACCCTGTATTACAGCAATAACATGTGTAAACATAGACAAACCTGATCATTAGGCTTTATGAATCTTTTCAACAGAACCATCCCAGGTCTCAACTGCAATGGAGCTACATCCTTAGAAAATTCCCTGTCTCGCCTTTTTTCTCTGTTGGTCTCGAGTATAGAAGGTTTTAACTTGACAGCGCATGTGTTAGCACTCATGCATATATCAAGTGGGGCAGCTCTAGAGTCAGATCCTGTACTGCACTGACTGCTTGGAGAGTCTACAGGTTTCTGTGGTTGAACTGGTTTAACCAACTTTTGCAGTGAGTCTTTGCTGCTAACTGAAGAAGAGGCATCCTGTTTTCGAGGTGCCAAAGAACTTCCATAGACCTAAAGGTAAAAATGAACTGTCAGAAACATGAAAAAAAGAATCGAGGTTTATCAAAAATATACCTACCACATCCAGCACTAGCATTACCTGAATTCAGATTTAGAATTAATAACTAATCAGACAACTCTCAAATTTGAGTAGCATACATCTTGTTGTTCCAGTTCAACTATAAAACTGCAACTCGACCATATAGTGTACAAACAGGCATAAATATTCAATGTCCTAATTGCAGACAGAGGACAGTGCTTGCGTTACCCTAGATCGAAAAAGGTTTAGAAAAGAGATGGTTCACAAACTCCCACTTCAAAAAGTGGTAGCCACGGAAACGCCACAATGGTAAACATTCAGGATCCGGTGTTTCATTAAAAAACCCAACAAATTCCCATTACCTATCATCAAACCATGAACATGCACCTAATAAGAAACTAAAACCCACAATATGGCGTTATTTTTGCGATCCAGCAGTCAACAGAGGCGAAGCCCAAACGTTAGGGGCCAAAAAATTTGTGGGGCGATCGGCGTTTTGCATGGTGATCAAAAGAGAGAGGTTGGATCATCGTTTTACTTACAGATCCGTGAGAGGAACCGCCGCCCTTCCGCGACGGGGCGGAAATCGCCGGTTTCTTATCGCCGCGGCCGGCCATGAACGGTTAAACGGGAGCCGGCCGATCCGCGCCGAAGCGGAGGCGCGCGCGGGGACGAGGCGTGCGGCGCTTGATTGGGATTTGGGAGCGCGGGCGGCTCTACAGCTCTGGAGACGAAGAAAGATGTGCCTAGGAAGTCGAAAGGTTTTAAAGGCGATTGGGAGCGCGGGCGCTCTACAACGCGGGGACGAGGTGGGCGGCGCTTGATTACTCGGCCAGCTGTATATACAATAGAGTGCTCTATACAATAAGTATTCCGTTTCCGAATAAAAATATATCATGTATACTAGTTTTACTCCTACTCTTGTCGGTAATATAACATTTTCTAAAATGATGAAAAAATTCTTTTTTTTCCCTCGCAAAAGCAATTTCGTATTGAACACCGTACTCCGTATTTGTATAACGCAATCCATTATGGGCTGCTTTGGCTGGTTTTCTAAAAGAAGCCCAATCTCCGTCATCCAGAAAAGAACGGCCCAACTCTCCAGATCAGAAAGGCCCAGCTCTAAAAAATGACCCATAATCCACTTTGAACCGATCAAAACCAAGTTGAGCATTTCCAAAAGTTTGCCAAAAATTACTTGATAAAATCTTGTAATTTAGCAACTTCCTAAAATATATATCAAGTAAAAAAACATCTCTTCTTTAAGAGTTTGACATTTTGAACTCGGTAAAATGGAAAAAGAAGGTCCACTTCTTTTTTTTTTTTCTTGGTCGGTTTATGTTTCATGCGCGAAGGCACCCGTACTCGTAAGTTTGTTGTTGCCCATCGAATTCTTGAATGCAAATTTCACACGTACATTTTTTTGGTTGAAAGAGGAAACGAAAAAAACTAAAATTACTACCGGCGTGGTACATGCAGCAGAGGGGCGCTGATGATCATGGGCGTGCGTCAGGTGGCAGGTGGGCGTGCGTCAAGCAGGTGGAGGTGCGTCAGATGGGCAAGCAACGCGCGGGGCTTATTTGTCAATCTCTTGGGAAGTAAATTTATTTGTTTTGCCAAATTTTCAAGAATGCCAAACTTATTTTTTTCCTCTTGAATATGCTTAGCCATCAATTTCAACCAGACCCAGTTCAAAATCAATAGCAAAGTTTAAACCAAACCCTAGCACAAATCAGTTTCAACTATATCCAATTATAATCCACTTTGAGCTAGTAAGACCCAATAGCAAGATGCGACGAGCGGGTACAAAATCATCTGCTAGGGGAATCTAAAACACTCATACTTAAGTGTCATATAACATTTGTCTAACTTTATGTGGAAGCTTTTCTTCTCGAATGTTTCTCATGGGATGGATGCTCATATACGGCTTCCCTATAAAAACCGTCATCACGATTTTGTTTACTTTTTTTCTTGCGAAGAAATACTATTGGTACTTAGAATTAAATATAGATGACAAACATGGAATCTAATCACAGCTAATAATGCACCACCTTAATCTACATGCCGCGTACATAAACAATATCGACTCTCTTGGAGTCTTGGTTCACTTCACATATACTCCGTAGGTGTATGATATATAAGAAAAATATCTGTTGCAAAAAACAGAATTAGCTATTTTGTATGTATAGTTGTATAGTGTATATGTATATACGGAGTATAAAGTTATTTGTCTGAGCTTAATAATGTCCCTGTGCAGTAAGCGCGGCAAACAAGCTAAGAGTGGACATGAGCTCAAACAAGCGACGCTGGTGGGCGCCGATGCGACCTCCTCCTGATACCGAGCGCGGCGAGCAGCGCCCTCACGAGGCCAGCCGCCGCCTGGCACGACGCCCTCGGCCGGCACCTTCTCCCCTTCTTCAGCTTGGACGAGTGGTACGACGACGGCGGCGGCGATATTGGCGGGAGTTGATGACGATGAGTTGCCACCACCATCTCGGCGGGCGCGGGCGACACGGCAGCCGTGGCGCCGCTCTTGGGCGTGCCGGGCGTGGACTCCCACAGGAACGGCACGGCGCCGGGGCGCAGGCTGTAGTAGACCCGGAACGACGTGGCCGCTAGGCTCGACCGCTCCATCGCCGCGGCCACCTCGCCGGCGATGCTGCCGGCTCTCCTCGTAGAGATCGGCCGCAGAGCGAGCTGCTGCTTGGGATCCATGAGCAAATTAAAAGCGGTTGCTTTTATTTCAGCGGTGGCGGGAATTTCACTGCAAACTACGTGATGATTCCCCTGAAACCCACCCGACGCCGAGCAACACGCTTGCAATGCTCAGAATGCCTGAATGTGCACAGCGCTGGAGCAAGCAAAGCTTAGGAGTTTATATACGCAGTGACGCTTTGACTTGTGCTGGTCTCGCTTGGCAGGAACACGAGGTTACGGGAGAGCGTGAGTTGGAAGCTACTAGTAGCTAGCTCTGATTCGATCATTTGAGTAATTAATCGAGAATCGTGTTGTACTGGTAGTCGTGAATAATAATGATCATTAAGCAGCTGATGATGCAGTTTTAATCGAGTATATTAAAACTGGCATCTATCGTTCAAGAGGACATGCGATGGAGATGGGCGGTCGCGCTCCGCCCACTAACTGAAAAAATAATAAACCTTGCCTTGCATATATACTTGCATAGTATATACTACATAGTACAGCTGATGCGGCATTACTTAAAGCATTGTGCAGGACTCGATTTGAGGTATACCTTTTCTTCTCCACACGATGGTTTTCTTTACGTAGTTGTTGGAAGTTAGTGATAAAGTAACGCGTTTAGAGTTTAGACTTTACACATGCATTGGCTCTGCTGTCGTCTTGTTCCCTGAATGTTGTTTGCAGAAGACAGTGCCGTCTCACCTCACCTAGCTTCATATTTAATTGAACTGAAAAAAAAGGCAATCCGGTGAGCATTCATGATTTTACTACTTGATTGACAATACAAGGCAAACGATCATATGAAGCGATGCTCTACTGTCCTGAAACCAAACTTGAATTGTTATCAAGAGTGTTCAATGTTCATATGAGCTGCCTTTTCTGAAGCAGCAAGTACACTGCACAAGCACAACGATGTCGTTGAACATAGCCACATAGGTTTACAGGTCGTCCACTACTCCAATCCGCTGCTTTTTATCAAGTAGTTGGCCCGTTGCTAGCTGAACCTTTGCCCGGTGCTGATTACTGCTAGCAATTTGAGAATGGCTTCTTTTGCGGCCCGCCCTTGTGACTGACTGATGCCATTTTGTCAGAAAATTCAGAAGACGAGATCGTCCGTTTGTCCCTATCGCGTTCCAGGATCGACGCTCTTGGCCGATCGGTCGGTGACAAAAACGTCTGTGTCTCACCAGTCACCAAGCATGTGACGACCGAGATCAAGCTACTAATCACATAGGACACACTTGTTTAATGGGCTATATATCTGCCTCCTGTAATGTATTTAGCCTCCGTCACCGGCGCCGTTAGGTTAACTAACCATATTGCGGTCCAAGCTCGAAGCAGCTGTACCTGCTGCTGGAGTTGCATGGCTCATGTAGCTCATACCACCAGCCAATCAGTAAACTTGCAGGCATGTGTCGTGTCTCATCTCACTACCCAGAAGCTAAGCAGTCTTACCAGTGTAAAGCATCCTACCGAACCCTGAAACTACTGAACCTGTTTCATACTCTGATGAGACTGCTTCAACATGCTCGCTCATGGAGTTGAAACCTTCAACATCATGCTAAACTAACCCACTGCAGGTTTCAGAAATTGTGGGTCCTGCTCCCTCCCTGCCGGCTCAGTCGATCAAGTTGTTGATGTGCCCTCGTAACAGCCAACAGCGATTGACGACTGTTTCAAAATCAAAGCCTCTGCTCCCTCTGTCTCTAAATTTCTGTCTTTCTTATTTTTTGAGAATTTTTTTATATAAACAATATAAATATTTATAATGCATAATTTATATCATTAGATATATATTTGAATCTAGTTTTAAAATAAATTTATTTGGATATATAAATGTTGCACATATCTTTTACAAATATAGTCAAAGTTGTGTCACGAAAACTCAAAACGACAAATAATAAGTGATGGGGGAGTATGAGTCTAAGATTGTACTGGTAGTCTCATGCGAGTCTGATCCAAGTTTCTCACTATTTTTTTTATGATACTAGCAGATATATCCGTGCGTTGCAACGAAATTTAATACATGTAGAAATCAGACTCCATGCTCATACGTTGCAATGGAACTCAATATATGTAGGAATTAGACTCCATACTTTGACCGATAGTTAGTGGAACTAGACCAAAAAATCCAAAAAATAGGGGAATTTTTTTACCTCTTTATTATTAGATTTAGATATAGATAGGGTAAAGAACTGAGTTTTATGTAGATGAGACTTTCTTACCTCGGTTTCCAACTCTAGATAAGTTGTGAAATTAATATATATGAAATAAAGAAAACAAAATTATACATTGTTTGTAAAAGGTAATAGAAAATCCATAGCCAACCTTTGTTCGTTTGGCTTATTAATCCGACTTATCAATTATGGTATTATTTTTCTCTCACAATAAAATAGTCAAAAATAATATAAATTGACTTATCAGCCGCATAAACGATGAACCGAAAGTGTTGCCTCACATGCAACAGTAGAGCCATACAGGATGAGCCCTTCTCATCCATATATCGAGGCTGCAAATGAGGTTGCGGTTGCTGTATTATTCCCTTCGACGCTAGGATAAAAAGACAATTTTGCGTTAGAGCCTCAATCAAAGTAACGGATGGGCCAAGAAGAAAAAAAGTCGTTTTAGAGCCAAATACAGAAGTTAAAAAAAAAAGAGCCCAGAAAGGGAAAACAGCTGGGCCAAGGCCTACCGCCGTCCGCTGCATCCTTCCGTTCACTCTCGGTGCGACTGGTGTGCCGCCGCCGCCGCCGCCGCCCTACGCAAGGTGCCGAGGCCTTCGTCGGTCTCTTCGCCGGCGACGAGCTTCCACCAGGTATTCCCACCCCTTCACTTCCTTTCCTGCTATGCGACCGAGAACTCAAACCCTAGCTTAAGTTATTTGGCTATTTGATGACTACTAGGATGCTAACTTATATCTTTTGGCAAAAATTATCGGGTTTACATTGTACACCCGTGTCCCTTTGCTGGGTTTTCCACTGCCCTAGGTGCTAGCCCAGTACATTTTTCGAGAATTTGCGGTGTTGAACTGAACCCCCATGACACAAGCACGAGCTAAGCCTATCCCTAGTGGCAAGAGGAACTGGAGCAGTGATGGGACTTCCGCTGGAAGGAAGAACAAGGAAAGAGAACATGACAAAGCAAAAGGAACTAGGGTTACTGGTTGGAACAGGGGCGGCAAGAAGAAAGAAGACAGAGGACACCAAGAAAGCGCGGGACCGACCAGGCGATGGAGTGAGGGAGTGCCCCGGGTTGGTATGAAGAGGGCTATGTCTGGGTTTGACAGGAGGAAAAGGAAGATGGATGACAACTCATGGGATGATGCTGATGGTGGCAAGAATGCTTCATCTTCCAAATCAAAGTTTACCAGAAAGACTGCCTCCACGATAAGCCGTCGAATGGTTTCTCCTGGAAAAGGTGACAGATTGAAGTCTCAAAGTTTGTATGAGGATGACTACCGTGCAGGGAAAAGGAGTACCAGCAAAGTTTCTGATGTTAGTAGAGGGGTCAAGAGTCGACTGGTCAACTCTATAGCGTCTGAAGGGAAGAAGTTTGATCCATCCAAAGAAGTCAGGCGTACAAAGAAAGTTGCTGCTAAAGAAGTTGATTTGGATGAGGAAGCTGCTGATAGCAAGAAGTCAGATGACTCAGGTAATATTACTGAAGAAGAGAAGCCTCGCCCTCGCCTTACTCGAGTACTGGACCGGACTGGGAAGAAAATAAAGCCTGCTAAGAAGGTTGTTGTTCCTGACACTGAGGAACCTGCTCCTCCTAAGAAGAGAAAGCGAATGAAGCTAGATCCTTATGACACTTCGAACAAACGGATTGAAGATTCTCCTATCCAGGATGGTAAAAATTCTGTCATAACTTTTAAATTGTTCAGATTACTGTGCTTAATGTTACTGTTTATTATATTTGTGTGTATTTATATTCTTCTTAGTTCTGTTGTTTCATGTGCGCAGCCAACTAAACCCTTCAACAGTAAAATGTCCCTCTTTCTTGAATCTCTTTCTCTGACCTGTCAATAGTGCTCTGCTTTCTATCACTCAATGCAGCAGATGAAATATTCTCGTTTTTTAATAACAGTACTAAGGTCAGGCTAAAGGAAATGTAGAGCGTTCCTGTTGAATCCCCTTATAATAATGTACAACATTGGAAAATTCTGTGTATGATGTGAGGACAGCTCTTTCTAGAAAATATCGAACTAAAGAATTCATGAAGAAAATCTAAAGAATGCGTACCCACCAGAACTCTTACAAGGTCAGCATAATTTAGTTGTGTGGAGAAGTTAGCAATTTGAATTTTTTTGGTCTACTGAGTTCTGAAATTTTAAAAGTTTGTGTTTACTTGTTTCAATTTTGTTTTATCAACATCTAAACTATTGGTCTCTGAAATAATGTTTGTGTTGAATATGTAATCTGGTGTTTTTATTTTCATGTGTTCCTTCTCCTTTTCTTTTTTAATTTCTTTTTAAAGTTTCCAGTGCAGAGAAGGTTCTCGTGAATTGTACACCTGAAGAAGAGACTGAAGTGTCAATAAATGCAAAATTTCGTGCTATACAGCCAAGTTCCTCAATCCTTTCATACGTGGAAGATAATGTATGCACGATTTGCCTCTCATCAACCTTCTACCCTTTGATTGCATGTGTGACATTCTCTTACTGTTGTTTGCAGTTACTAGGTCGGAGGCGTTTAAATGAGATAAAAAATGCTGGCTACAATGTCAAGATTTCTTCTCCTCTGGATAATGTTCCCTTCTCAACCTGCACCGAACGTGAACGCATAGAAGAAAGTGTAAGGAATAAGCTATATAATCAGTACCATAAATGTACCTTCTACTTTTGCCTTGAGTCGTTGTACAGACATATCTGGTACCATATACAGTTTATAATATTATCTCTAGCTTGTTGTGTGGATTACATGCTACATTTAGTAATTGTTGTTCACATAAAACAATTAACAGGCGTTCAGAAATAAGCTGGAATTCTTTGCCGCTGCAAAGATCTCTTCATCATTCCCCACTCCAACGCTCCCAGAGATAGCTTTCGCAGGTAACTGAAGGAAACAAAAATGTTTTCGTTGTTTTGGTTCATCAAGTGTCTCTAACTGTTAATCCATTGAAATATTAGGTGTATCAAATGTTGGTAAATCCTCACTCCTAAATTCACTTACAAGACAGTGGGGTATTGTGCGAACATCAGATAAGCCTGGACTTACTCAGGTATGGCACAATGAAATTGTGGAAAGAACAGAGAGGCAAGCGCAGTGTTCCTTGTTTCATTCTAATTGATTATGGGAGCTTAAACTCCTTGTTCTTTCGTTTGCGTTATTCTTAATTGCAGACAATAAATTTCTTTCAACTTGCATCAAAGTTATGTCTTGTTGATTTACCTGGATATGGTTTTGCTTATGCAAAGGACGAAGTTAAGGAGTCGTGGGAGGAGCTTGTAAGTATCCTGAAATCTGAATATTAGAAATCTCGAAATGCTGCATTGTCTTTCAAGTTGATACTTGATATTCTTGGTTCTTACAACCAGTCTTGTGAATTGTAGGTAAAAGAATATGTTTCAACCAGAGTTGGCCTAGAAAGAGTGTGCCTTCTTGTGCACACTAAACGAGGAATGAAACCCTTGGACTATGAGCTTGTAGATTTAATGGAAAGGTGTGTGGTGCCTTTATTGGACCTTTCTTGCAAATACAGTCATTTTTTCTTATTTATTTCCTTGATGCAAGTATATCATTGTCATGAAATAAGAATAATTAAGGGTCCTCCAAGTCTTCTCAAAACATTTATTACCTTTTTGGAGTGCATTAGTAATAGTGTCCGCTTTCTCTGTAATTGATATATTCAAGTGTTGTGCAATTGTAGGCACAAGACGCCATACCAGATTGTACTGACAAAGACTGATTTAGTTTTCCCAATAGATGTCGTGCGGCGTGCCATGGAAATCCAAGAGGTTTTTGCCCCCACCAACCTATCTTGCTATATGCACATTTTTCAGTTAATCGCCTAATAGAATTGTTTATGCACTCTAACTGCAGAGCCTGAAGAGGAATAAGTCAGTGGTAAACCCAGTGGTGAGCTTTTTAACTCACTTCTCTTCTCTTCTTGTTTATATCTTTTTTTTGTGTGTGTATATGTCTGCTTTACTTCTGATTAATGCGTTGTTGTATCATACAATGATACTCCATGTAGATGATGGTGAGCTCTAAAACAGGAGCTGGCATACGCAACCTGAGAGGCGTGCTTGGAAAATTAGCTCGCTTCATCAAACCGTAGCAAAGCTGCAGCCAATTTTGGACTCTGCATCAGTGGAGACCCTGAGAGGAGACTCACACCAGACTGCCTAAAGTAGGTGCCGCGCTACGTCAACGCCCTAACCAGTCCACCGCCAGAAGCTTTGGGGCTGCATCAGTGGAGACTATCCAGACTTGCAGCAAGCATTGCTAGGTAGGTTAGGATTTGGAGCCTAGCTGTATCACAGGCTTAGATTCAAGTAGGATTGAACTGTTCAACTTTTGTGTGGATTTTGCAATGCAGGGATCACACTCACAGATTAATTCCATGAAATAATTGAGTTTTCCCATTTTGATATATGAAACCGTACAATCCGTTATGCATTATTCCTTGATGTACAATGCATCTTCAGTGATGATTCATCAGTCATTGATGTTCCCAGTTCTTTGCGGAAAAGATATACCGCTTGCTGTGTAAATTCTGCTTTGGTTTCTTTAGTGCCAACAGCAAAAACCTGTTTGGTAGGAGGACTGCCAATTGATAATTGGACAGTGAAATGCTCTGCTAGATTGCTACTGCTATTGGCGCTACTTGATCGGCTCCAAACCAATCCCCAATCAACTGTCGTTCTTGTGATTCAATGTCCGGTAACCTATAGTCCTAAACAACCCAATGTTACTTTAGTTTATTAGCTATATGAGCCTGTTAAAATCAGCGTAGTTTGCAGAGTGAGCAACGATGGGAAGAGTAAAGCCGGAGGTCGGGTTGTTATTATTCACTTATTCTGCAATCCATCGTTGCTCACTTACCCCCTACGTATCAAATTAATTGCCGTTTTGGATTTCTATATCACAACTTTAACTATATTTTTTATATAAAATACGTGCAATATTTGTACTTCTAAATAAATTTATTAAAAAAGTAGATCAAAAGATCTATCTATCTAATGATATCAATTATATATCATAACTATTAATAATATTTTATATATAATTAATCTAAGTTATTTCTTGAGAAGTGAGAAATACATATATTTTAGGACGGAGGAAGTATATTACTCCCTCCATTCTAAGAATCTTAGAGAGTCAAAACATTTTAAGTTTGACCAAAGATTATAGAGAGAAACATAAAGATTTATGACATCAAATTCAAATATGTATAGTATGAAAATATAACTAATAAAAAATCTAATGATACTTAATTGGTATCAAATATGTTATTATCATATTATTATATAAATTTGATCAAATTTTATAAACTTTGATTCTCCAAGATTTTTAGAATGGCTTACAATTTGAGATGGAGAGCGTACAATGTATGAATGACAATGTATGCGAAAGCCCAACGTTCAGCATAATGACACAAAGTATGCACTACAGCATAAACAAAGTTGTCATTATTTCTCGTCAAAAAAAAAAAGTTGTCATTATTTGGCTAAAAATCACACACACGCGCGAAAGC
>CM039124.1:60255848-60280243 GCA_022036555.1 Microstegium vimineum
CTGCCAACTGGTGACAAAATGTCCTTATTGTCTATTTACTTAGATGGCGTTAAGCTGTAAGGAGGATAATTAAAAAATTATAGGCCTTGAAAATGTGTGACACTTATCAAGTAACTAGGTATGTAGATGGACAGAAATTTATTCATCTATAATTCTCCATCATAAAGTTGGCGGCTGGCTGCAGAAATTTGCATTCTAACAATTACTTGAGTAGTTACATTTGTCACTGTCTGAAAGTGTTCGAGTGGATATCTTATGATTTCATAACTCGTGTTTCCTTTGGGTGTGGTTCCTTGTCTTTTTATATGATCTGATTTGTATTTCCTTTGATCTTTGTTGCTGTAGTCAGCAAAAAACGCAAAAGCACATAATGCTATTTCTGCAGCTGCTAATGATGGTCAACCAGTTGCTAAGGAGGGAGAAGAGAAAGTAAAGATGCACACACATTCATACTGTTGCTTGGATTATGCTCAGGTTAGTCTTCTAAAACCTATGCCATTATGTTGTTATTGTTTTTATAGATAAGACTTTTTTAAAAAAAAGAACAAGATATTGTATGTTGCCTTTAATTACTTGCAGTAAGTACTTTTTGAAAAAATTACCCTGAGACGAAGTACATTTGTTTTATAGATTATAGACTACTAATGCTTTGGGATTCTCCTGTTATGTTTCCTAATGAACTGGCCTTGGTTGCAAAGATGGAGAAATTTTATTAGTACTGTAGTATCATGAGTTAATCCTTCTTTCTGTTTGATAATTATAGCCTTGTTGGAAAAATATTTGACTTTCATTATTTGTAATATTTCCCTTTCAAATTAAGCTTTAATTGGGCCTAGTTTTAGAAGTCCATGCTGGGTTCTATGGTGTGAGTGCAAAAGTGATATTAAAGAGTAATACATGTACAAAAGCTTGTTTAACTTCATATTTATACTAGCATACAGAGCACCTGCTTTGAATTTGGATCTACATCTCACTCTTTGTTTGCTCTCAAGCAATACAAGTCTTCAATTTTAAGCTGCTTATAACATAAACTCATGGATGGTTTCTGGCAACTGCACGTCGCGTCATGGTAGCGTGTCGATTGTCTTGTGTTTTGCATTCTGCAGTTCAAAGGGGGCATCCCTCTGTGGAGGTGTTCACATGACACACCCCTGACGTGCCCACTTATGTCGTATAATTGATGCTGACTCTTAGACTAACAGGCCCCATGTTTCAATCAACATTTCAAAATGGCCGTATCACGCCTGTACAGACATACAGCAAAAAAGCATCTTATGAACTGCTTTGTTCTTTTTTTGAGCATAAAATACAGCAGGGGAAACCCCCACTGTGAGATTTTATAAATAAATAAAAAAGGTAAGAACTGCACAAAGAAACGAGCACAACAAAAAGCACCTAGGAGGCTGAGAGAGCCACTAGGCAGCCAGAAAATTAAGAAAAGAGATCTAAACAAAGGAGGAAAGAAGAGTGTTTATCCTCAGACATTCTAAGAGCTTGCAATCTAGACTCATCTAAGAAGGAGCATTTCCAGGAGGAGAAAGAAGGCCGTCCTCTATCAAAAATAAAATTGTTTCGCTGCTTCCATATGTGCCAGGCAGCAATGATGAAGATCTCCATGAAGAAGGGATTTTGGTATTGTTGTTTTGATTGCATCATCATTTGGAAGAAACCACTTTGGAAGTTCTAGTGCATATTCAAGTGATGCCAACGGGCTTGACTGAAAGGGCAACTAAAGAAGAGATGAAAAGCAGTTTCCTCAACATTGTGATTACAGAGAACACAATTGTAGTTGTTTCCCTCCAACTTGTGTTTTTTCCTTTTGAGAAGATTCCTTGTGTTCAGCCTATCCATAATCATGAGCCAGGAGAAGACTTTAAGTTTGTTACAACATTTTGAATCCCGAATCCATAAAAAAGG
The DNA here is from genome assembly GCA_022036555.1 of Microstegium vimineum. Classification (NCBI taxonomy): domain Eukaryota; kingdom Viridiplantae; phylum Streptophyta; class Magnoliopsida; order Poales; family Poaceae; genus Microstegium; species Microstegium vimineum. The sequence continues at coordinate 60,257,766 of CM039124.1, forward strand.
GGCAGGAGGCTGAACATTTCTGTAGGGGAAGTTGTAGAATTTAGAGGAAGTATAGCTGCTGCTGCCCCAAATATAGTGCCAGTAATCTTTTGTGTCATGTTGAACTTGTATAGTTTGAATATATTCTTGCATTGTTTGGTATTCTTGGTAAGCTTGTTCAGACAATGGTAGGTGAAACTGAGTCTCAAGGTGGTTGTTCGAAAGAAACTGCAACACAGATATCTTCTTGTTTTTGGCAAAGGTGAAAAGTCTAGGGAAGTTATTCTGCATGACATTGTCATTCCATAAGTCTGATCAGAAAAGAACAGTGGATCCATTCCCAATTTTGCAATTAGCAATTCCTCTAAATAGATCACTGAGCTTCAAAATATCGTTCCACCAAAAAGACCCTTTATTGATAGTAGCATGTGGGATGTCACCGTTGGAGTAGTGTGCATGCCAAACCAGTTTGACCCATGGAATTTCCTTCCTATTGTAGAATTTGTCTAGGTGTTTAAGAAGGAGGGCAGAGTTTTGGCTTCTGAGATTGATGATGCCAAGACCACCTTTTCTTTTTGGTTTGCTACATTTTTTCCAGGCCACCAAGGGCTTCATTTTAGCATTGCTGTCAGAGCCTCTCCAAAGGCAGTGCCTCCTTGCTCTGTCAATGTATTCTATAACTGAAATAGGCAGCTGGAGAGTACACATAGCATATGTAGGGAGAGATGACAGAACCAAATTCACTAGCTCAAGTCTTCCGGCATGAGATAGAAAGTTTGAAGTAGCTGTAAGTCTTCGTTCAACTTTGTTGATGAATCCAAAGTGTTCTACCCTTGGCTTGGTGGTGCCCAATGGCAAAACAAGGTAAGTAAAAGGGAGGGATTCCAGTTTACATCCAAAAACCCCAGCAAGGTTATGTGCTTTCTCTGGAGAGAGGTTCAAAGGCACCAAACATGATTTTTTATAGTTGACCCGAAGTCCAGTTGATTGCGAGAAAGATTCCAACAATCCCTTCAGAGTGAAAAGTTCCATTTGGGAAGCTTTCATGATGAGAATGGTGTCGTCTGCATACTGTACAATTGGATATTGAGCTGTCTCATAGGAGGGGATAGGTAATTTAAACAGTCCTTCGCTGTGTCCCGTGTTGATGATGCATTGAAGGAGGTCTGCAGCCAAAACGAAGAGAAGGGGAGAAAGAGGATCCCCCTGTCTCACCCCACGCCTGCATTGAAATTGTTTTCCAGGCACTCCATTAAGAAGGATGGAGGAAGTTCCTGTGTCAAGAATTCTTTGGATCCAATTACACCAAATTTCATCAAAACCTAGTTGTTCCATCATCTTAATGATCACATTATGCTCAATAGTGTCAAAAGCTTTTGTGAAGTCTAGCTTGAGAATAATGATTTCTTTCTTTGATTGCTGACATTGATGAATATACTCATAGGTCCATGCTAAGTAGTCCTGAATTGTCCTACTCTTGATGAAGCCATACTGGTTGGTATGAATGAGAGATGTGATCTTGCCTTGGAGCCTATTGGCCAATAGTTTTGTGATAATTTTGAGGACAGTTTAAAAGTGAAATGGGCCTGAAGTCATTCACAGTGGTAGGGTTGTTTGTCTTGGGAATCAGAGTGATGAAGGAGTTGTTTATAGATTGCAGGTCTAGGGTTCCATTGAAAAAATCAAAACAAAGGTTGTAGAAATCTATTTTAATTGTTTCCCAACAGCTTTTGATGAAGTACCCATTAAACCCATCTGGGCCTGGTGCTTTATCCGCAGGCATTTGCTTGATGGCATTATCAATCTCCTCAATTGTGAAGGGCCTGGATAGTTGCCATAAATTGTTGTTGGACCGAACCAGCTGATTCAAACTGTATAGCATGTCAGGTCTAGTCGTACATCCCATTATGTGTTTGTATTCTTCAAGTAGCAAAGCAGCCTTTTCACTATGTTCACAAACAGATCTTCCATCTTCAGTTTCCAGCGAAGTGATAGTGTTTATCCTATATCTTTCAGTTGCAGCAGCATGGAAAAGATTTGTGCTCTCATCTCCAAATTTAGTCCATCTGATGGTATATCTTTTTTTCCAGTACTCTTTTTGGTGCTTGAGGAGCTTGAGGATGTGGTTCTTCAGAATCTTTCTAAAGTTGAACTCCTGGAGAAAAAGGGACCTTTGTTCTTCTAGTGTGTCTAGGATCTCCAGTGTAGAGTTGCAATTTTTTATCAGGCAGCTGAGATTAGAAAGACCTTTTCTCCACTTTTTTAGAGCAGCCCTTAAAAGTTTGAATTTGGCACTAATTCTAGTGGCACTGTTAGTTGCTGAAACATTGGAATTCCATACAGAGTTTACCAGATCAAAGAAACCTGGGTGCTCTACCCAAAAAATTTCAAATCTGAATACTTGAGCTTTTGGAATAGAGGTCCCAACTTGAATTTTGCAAGGAATGTGATCGGAGGTGGGTCTAGACATTGGAAAGAGCAAATTATTAGGGAAATCACTGATCCAATTTGATGTTGTGAACACCCAGTCAATTTGCTCAAGAAGTGGAGCACTTTGCATATTGCTCTAGGTGAAATTTCTTCCTTTGAGAGGGATCTCAAGCAGGCCCAAATTGCTTATGATTTCATTAAAGATCATCATGTCATTCATATTAGCACCATCTCTATTTCTATCAGATATAGATCTGTAGAAGTTGAAATCCCCGGCAAACATCCAGTTCTCATCTGCATTGAGATTGAGGCTGTTGAGCCAGTTGACAAAGTTGTCCCTTTCTGGTCCTTGGCAGGGGCCATAAATGGACGAGAGAGTCCAGGTTTGCCTATTATGCGAAGAGATGAATCTTACTGTCACTGTGAATTTATTTATTTGAATTATCTCTCCTGCAAAGATGGAACTATTCTAACCCATCAGAATCCCCCCAGAAGCACCCTCGGAAGGGGAGAAAGCGAATTTGTTGAAGCGCTTTGGAGCTAGTTTTTTTATGTAGGAATGATCAAAATGTTCTCTTTTTGTTTCTTGTATGCAAAAAATGGCACATGCGCTTTCATCAATTTTTTGCTTGATAGCATTGCATTTGTCTTCAGAGTTCAAACCTCTAATATTCCAATTTAAAATGTTCCAACATCTATTGGAGTCTCTGTTGGTGGAACTATTCATTGATAACTAGTTGAATATCATTTGTGCTGCTCCCACTTGAACTAGCTTCTTCATGACTTGAAGCTAAGAGCAGCTCAGCCGTCACCTCCGAAGGAGCAATGCGGCATTTCTCAGTTGCTATCTTCTGAATCTCGACCATAGGAATTTCAGGAAAAAAGACACCAGTTTCCTTGCTTTTATAAATATCAGAGAGCCCAGGAAAGGAGGTGGCATAGCCAGTTGGGGGAGTAAGTAGATTGTCCAGCAATTCAGATTGGGGTGTCACTTTTTTGTTTTTAGTCTTGACTCTTGTGGTAACTTTCTTTGCATCAGGAATGATTTCAGGTTTATGCCCATCGAGAGCATTCTTCAGTCTGAGACTTCTTCTAAGCATCTCTGTTGAAATTGGGGTAATTGCCTTCCTCCTTCTTGTTACCTTGCTACATTCTTCCTGTCCATTTTTATCAGAAGGAAGTTGTTGATCTGTGATAGCAAAGTCTTCAGGGCTGGCAGAAAACAACCTCTCTTGTGTTGGCTGCTCCTCAGAAACTTGGCTCTTGGTCTTACCCCTTCTCCTGAAATAGACTTTTGTGATAGGACCAGCACTAGCAAGATGGATTGCAGGTTCAACTGATATGTTTGAAAGAGGTTGATAATTTTCACTGATTTGAGTGATCTGTAGGGAACCTGCATTCGCGTTTGGCGCCAGAATGGGGCTCTGACCAGTGACATTGATTGCAGTGTTGAGAGAATTTATGTCCAACGCTGATAGGACAATTTGAATTGAGAAGCTTGAGGTTGCAATCCTTCGACTTAGCTGTCTAAGACCATCAACAATGAAATTGGTGACTGTAATTCTCTGGTCTCTGTCCCTTTGATCATCAGACTGAACTGCAGGTGAGTTGGAAGCTGCAGGAAGGGCAAAAATGCCTTGGTTTTGTCCAAATACAGTAGCTCGAACCTGCCTGTGCTGCAGTTCAATGACTCTTACAGCTCCAGGTACTACTTGATATATCCTGTGTGAAGTCGAGGAGTCAATTTGATCGAACACCCCAACATTCTGGTTTTCTTCTATAGTCTCTTGGTTCTGGTTAGCAGCAACCGGATTGTCCATTACATGATCAACAATTTTATTCATGTCTTCAACTTCTCCTGGTACTACCAGATCTCTTGGTTCTGATGCTTGGGACTCTGAAGGATGAGGAGCAACTGGGATGGGAATGGAGGAGTGCAAAAAGTCACATGGAGCATAGGGTCTAGGTGCCCATTGAATAACCGGCTCGGCCACTGTATTATTTGACATAACAATCGAAGAAGATTTACTGGTCCTTTGAACCCATTTGAGATTAGAGGTTTCACGCCTTTTAGCACAATATTTGGCCTTGTGACCATAGTTGTAGCAGAACAAGCAACGAAATTTACTTTGGCAATCTCTGACAAGGTGTCCTGGACTTAAGCACCTGAAGCAGCGGCGAGAGCAAGTGTTTATGGGTGGAATGTGGCAATCACCTTGGGGAGTCAGCCCCACATTAGCTTGAACTGGAATGCTTCTAGAACTATTTGAAGAATTCCTAGATTCATCAACCTTCTGGATTTGATGAACACCTGAACTAGAACATCCATTGACAATTAAACTAGTAGCAGGAGAGTCTCGGACAAAGCAGTTATCAATAGAGAAAAGGCTATCAGTCCGGTTAGTAGCTTCTAAAGCCCAAACAGGGAGATGCTCTTCCAAGATAGGGCAGTAAATTCTTCCAATCTTGATCACTGAAGCAAGTTCTCTTGGCTGAGATTTTGAAATAGGAGAGTCTTGGACAAGTTTGCGTTGAAAAGAAACTTTTTTGTGATTAAGTTTGTGCTTGTTCTTGTGGCTGGTTTTTGTGGTCCAGCTGTTCTCTTCTTCTTTTTGCCATTTGATGTGTTCTGTAGCCCAATTATCCCCACCATTATGCCAGAAATGGAAGTAGATATCAAAATATTCTGTTGTAATCCTTTTGAGAGCTCGAATCAGGAGGCCTACATGCTTGTTGGCCACTGAGAAACGAAAGTGACGATCTGATTCAAAGGTCACATGGAACCCAGCAGGTGTTACTCCCAAACAACAGTGAAGTGCCAAGGCAACAAACTCTTCAGTCAAACGGAAGAGAAAGCGTCGAAACACCACCAGCAATAGGAAAGAGCCATCCGGAGAAGAAGAGGGATGGTGAACCGAGGACGAATACCTCTGAAGCACTTTAGCTTGAAATTTTTTACCCAAGGAGAAATCCCAGTCCTCAACTAGATCAGCAAGCCCGGGGTTCTGTTTTAGCACGAGAAGAGCTCCCGGAGAGGAAACGGAGCAGACCATGTCGAGTGGCGGCAGTGCCGGGCAGAAGCAGAGCAAAACAGCAGCAACAGATCAGCACTGAGCAGCGGCACCTAGCAGAGCATTGAGCATGTCCACACCTCCGGGCCACAGCAAAGCAGGACAGAAGCTGCAACACGCAACAGAGGGCCAAGGCGGCCACCAGAAGCAATGGAAGACAGAGGCCGCGGAGGTGCTTCGCAAGACGGGTGACAGAAGCTGGAGACAGAAAAACCAGATCGACCAACTGGACGCCGTACCTTCTCCGTTTCACTCGCGCGGGCGTAGGGTCTCCTCCGTGGCGGCCATGGCGGCGGGCGAGCTCCAGGACCCAGCCAAGGGGCTGCGCGACGAACTCCAATCGAGAGCTCTATGACCCGCCATGGGTGCACGGAGCTGCGCGGCTGGCACACACAGCGCAAGCCGCCGACGCGGGGCCGCGTGGCCTGGAGGCGGGAGCCCAGGGCGGGGCCAAGTGGCTGGGGCCAGCCGCCGGGGACGAGCGCTCGCGGCCCGGGAGGCAGGCGCTGGGGCCGCGGCCGTCTGGAACGCCGGTCGCCGGGGACGGGATGGATAACCAGTGAGAATATTGGCAAAGAACTTAACTGCTTTGTTCTCAGCTAGAACTTTAGAGAACTTCCTGTGTTAAAAAAACTGTTGACAATCCTCTATGTTCTCTCCATGGCATGCAAATGAACCTTTTCATCTATACTCCTTTCCCTTTTGGAGTTTAGACTTTGTCCCAAAAATAGCATTGTACAAAAACATGACACTGCCTCTTAATTTGGAAGCTAATCACAGGTGCATGCAAATGATAATTGCCAAATACAGGAGAGATTGTCCAGGAAGGGAAAGGAGATGAGGGTACATGCGTCTTTTGCCAGCATTCTTAATCTGCCTGTCTGAATTTCCAGAAAGTTATTTATTTTGGGATTTGGGATGCAGGGAGTACATAGCATTAATGGGCTTTAGTATTCTCTCTGAACATGTGTGCTGGTTATATTGTGGGCATTTCCCTTGTTCTGCTCTCTTTAGCTCAAAACACTGGTATTTGGATCAATGCAAAAACTTAACTGGTTGTTTGCTCAAGTTTAGTTATCATTTACATTTTCATCAGTTTGTTGATATTTATTGTGTATGAAACTCACCATTATACTAAGAGCATTATGTCCCCATTCATCTTTCCTCTGTCTCTTGTTTTGTAATCCAATACAAATTATAATGGATGTTTGTCCTCCCAAAACACAGATCTGTGATGTTGTAAGGTACCGGATTCACCGCATGAAGACAAAATTGAAGGATGAATTGGACAGCAGAAATACAATTCAACACTATATATGTCCTAGCTGTAAGAAAAGGTAGTAGGTGTTCGTCTAGTTTATTCATGCTAGGCAGAAAACTGGTGTGCTCTGGTAACATTTTATTCTGATCTGCAGATACTCAGCCTTTGATGCACTACAACTGGTAAGCTACACGGATGAGTACTTCCATTGTGAAACTTGCAATGGTGAACTGGTTGCAGAGAGTGACAAGCTTGCTTCTGAGGAAATGGGAGATGGTGATGACAATGTCAGAAAGCACAGGCGTGAGAAATTAAAGGACATGCAGCAACGAATTGAAGTTAGTATTCGGTTATCTTTGGAACTCTTCTAAGTTTTAATGCCAAAATTTACATGCTCAGTCTAAATATTATGGAAGGAAACAAAAATGTTAGGTGTTTTTTCAGCATTCCAGCCCAATGGCTGCTGTGAATAGCTCATTGACAAATGAAATACTTCTGTTCTTGATTGAGAAAGTCAACCAAATAGTTTGGTAGAAAACAACACATATATAACTGCACTGATGTAATATTGTAAAACTGATATGAACATCCACCTGTGACAGGAATGGCCCATTACCACCATGAACGTCACCAACTTTGCTATAACCTTTAGAGATTACACTTTTTTTTTTTGAACCGAGAACTGTGGAGCATTGCTCCCCAGCTTTTTATTGCAAAAAAAAAAACAAGGAGACCCTAATTACAAGCAGCTATAAGAATAGGCCAGTCAGAGGAGCCAAAGAAAAGAAACAGAGAGAACCATTACAAAGAGGAGACCCAATCCATAATCTGAGAATGCTGGTGCTGAGGTAGTTGGCACAGATGAAGCTTAACTTCTTGTGCAAAAATATTCTTCCATGCTGCAACCATTGGCATCTTGTTGCTGAATATGTAGGCATTGCGCTCTTTCCAAATACACCATATGGCAATCATGAAATTTTCCATAAAATAGGGATGCACTGCGACACTTCTTTGGTGCGAGACCATCTGAAGAATGTTGTCTTGTGGTGTCCAAATAATGCCCAACTTGAACCAGCGAGAAACACTAGAAGAGCACTCAAAGAAAAGGTGCAGTGCAGTTTGCCTAGAGTCAGGAAATAGTTTGACTGATACCACAAGTGTTTGGATGAGAAATTGAGAATATTACTCTCTTTGGTAAAATAAGATTATTGGGAAAAGAATGAATCATGTTCTATATGCAACATTTTGGAGGTGATTGCATGTATACCGATCTATCAACAAGTATCTCATAATCTTGTTCTTGGTATTTAAGAATCTTACTGAGGTATGCTCTTATAATTGTTTTTCTATTACGTTAGGAGCAATTGAAGCCATTGGTTGCACAACTTGATAGAGTGAAGAATCTGCCTGCACCAGAGTTTGGGAGTCTACAAACATGGGAAAGAGCAAATATTGGTGCTTTTGCAATTGGTGACCCTGCTGCAGCTGATTCTTCTAGGAATTCACAAGGGCAGTATGGTACACCAATGCCATACATTGGAGAGACAAAGGTAAGACTTTCCACTTTCATGTAGCTCCGAGTGCTACTGGATCTTGGTTGTATATATTCGACATAATTAAGTTAGATTTCAACTCTTTTCCATATTCCAATGAACTTCTGAATCATATTATTCATCATCTGCAAAGAAGTCCACCATTCTTTTCCCTAGTATCCATCAAAATAAGAAAAACTCCTTGAATCAAATCAGAAGTTTTCACATTTGTACCTTTTGTTGAATGATGTCACGATTTCTTCCATAAAAGAAAATACTCGCCAATGCATTTATGTGTTCAGTTTAATTTAATATGGAGTCACCGCACATGTGCTTAACATGTGTTGCATATATTTGTTGCACTTTACAGCTATACCTTTGCTCAATCGGTGAGATATCTGTTTCATTTTTCGGGTTGAAGTTGATCTGTTGAGTGGTGTGAAAGAAGAAGGTGCTGAATCAGGTAAAAATGGTTCTGAACTGAAAGTCTTACCCCCATGGATGATCAAAGATGTCATGAATCTTACAAAGGAACAAAGAGGAGAGAAAATTGAGCCACAAAAACTTGAAAAATCTGAAGCCAAAGATGACCAGAAACAGGACTCGAAAGATGATCAAAGTGTACAGGTCAGCTCAGGAATAAGCATATACTGGACTTTACAGTAAAGAATCTACCATTCAGAATTTTTTATATGAATTTTCATTTTTATCCTGTAGGAAGAATACATAAAGACTTATTACGGGGCCTTGAGGAAAAAGCAGGAAGAGGAAGAAGCAAAAAGGAGAATGCAGCAGGAAGGCAAGATTTTTGTCCCAGATTCTCAAACTGAACGCCAAGTGGGCAAGAAATACAAGCGGGATGATGATGATGAAGGTATTGAATGGGAAGAGCATCAATCTACAGGTACATATATCTTTTACTTATACTCCCTCCATCCTAAATTATAAGACATTCCAAGAATCTTGGAGTGTCAAAACATCTCTGACCAATAATTATAGAGAAAATTATAAAGATTTATGGCATCAAATAGGCATACTATAAAAATATAATTGATAAATAATCTAATGATAATTAATTGGCATCATAAATGTTATTATATTGTCTTATAAATTTGGTCAAAGTTGAGATATTTTGACTCCAAAATTTTTGGGATGTCTTATAATTTGGGATGGAGGGAGTATCTTTTAGCTTTGACCATATTAAGTTTTCTTTAGTCTGTCTGAAATGCTTGTATTAGTAAAAACTGGTCTTCCAACCTTTCTTCAGACTATACCTGAATTAGTGTACATGGAAATCCATGTGTTTAATGTGTGTACATGGCACAATCGCTGATTCCAAAAAAAAAGTCTGACTAACCTTTTTGATTTTCCTTGAATAAAGTTTGTACATGTATGAGTTATAATATTTCAACCTCCACTTGTTGCCTAATCTGTTTAAAAATGTGTAGGGAATGCAACCGAAACATACAAATTGGCAGATTTGAATGCGGAGGCCCAAGAATCTGGTGAAGATGAAGATGATAATGTGTGGGAGGAGGGTCTCCCTCAGGATTTTGAACTGGTATCCCACCACAGAGGTCCCAATATACTTAAATAAACCTGGAAAGACAGCACCTAGAGATATCACGAGAAACTTGTACAAGTGAAAAGTCAGCTCTTCTGTTTTTGTAGTTGAAGATGTATAAAATATACTAAATATTTGAGCAGCGGGTGAACATTTTTCGCTGTTATTTTGAAGAGCTGTTGTAGTCTTGTAGACTTTTATTGTGTGGGCAACTTACATGCATCTGTTTCTATGAAAGGAATTGCAGAGTTCAAAATGGCAGATCGAAACTTTTACACGTACATGCACGTTTTATGTCCTGAAAGTGTAAGTGAAGATGCAATCGTTACGGTCTCCATTCAACGTTACCTGCACTCGACAGATAGTTAATGGTTATCTCGTGATCTAAGTTTCTAAATTCTAAGTTTCAGCATAAAGTATCTTGCAATGGTGATTTGCTGTTGCACTGGAAACCTCCGCATCCTGTGTCAAGAATGTAAATGCTGCAAATTGCCATCAAAGTCTGTAGCGTCTGAAGGGAAGTTTAATCCATCCAAAGAAGTCAGGCGTACAAAGAAAGGTGCTGCTAAAGAAGTTGATTTGGATGAGGAAGCTGCTGATAGCAAGAAGTCAGATGACTCAGGTAATATTACTGAAGAAGAGAAGCCTCGCCCTCGCCTTACTCGAGTACTGGACCGGACTGGGAAGAAAATAAAGCCTGCTAAGAAGGTTGTTGTTCCTGACACTGAGGAACCTGCTCCTCCTAAGAAGAGAAAGCGAATGAAGCTAGATCCTTATGACACTTTGAACAAACGGATTGAAGATTCTCGTATCCAGGATGGTAAGAATTCTGTTATAACTTTTAAATTGTTCAGATGACTGTGCTTTATGTTACTGTTTATTATATTTGTGTGTATTTATATTCTTCTTAGTTCTGTTGTTTCATGTGCGCAGCCAACTAAACCCTTCAACAGTAAAATGTCCCTCTTTCTTGAATCTCTTTCTCTGACCTGTCAATAGTGCTCTGCTTTCTATCACTCAATGCAGCAGATGAAATATTCTCGTTTTTTAATAACAGTACTAAGGTCAGGCTAAAGGAAATGTAGAGCGTTCCTGTTGAATCCCCTTATAATAATGTACAACATTGGAAAATTCTGTGTATGATGTGAGGACAGCTCTTTCTAGAAAATATCGAACTAAAGAATTCATGAAGAAAATCTAAAGAATGCGTACCCACCAGAACTCTTACAAGGTCAGCATAATTTAGTTGTGTGGAGAAGTTAGCAATTTGAATTTTTTTGGTCTACTGAGTTCTGAAATTTTAAAAGTTTGTGTTTACTTGTTTCAATTTTGTTTTATCAACATCTAAACTATTGGTCTCTGAAATAATGTTTGTGTTGAATATGTAATCTGGTGTTTTTATTTTCATGTGTTCCTTCTCCTTTTCTTTTTTAATTTCTTTTTAAAGTTTCCAGTGCAGAGAAGGTTCTCGTGAATTGTACACCTGAAGAAGAGACTGAAGTGTCAATAAATGCAAAATTTCGTGCTATACAGCCAAGTTCCTCAATCCTTTCATACGTGGAAGATAATGTATGCACGATTTGCCTCTCATCAACCTTCTACCCTTTGATTGCATGTGTGACATTCTCTTACTGTTGTTTGCAGTTACTAGGTCGGAGGCGTTTAAATGAGATAAAAAATGCTGGCTACAATGTCAAGATTTCTTCTCCTCTGGATAATGTTCCCTTCTCAACCTGCACCGAACGTGAACGCATAGAAGAAAGTGTAAGGAATAAGCTATATAATCAGTACCATAAATGTACCTTCTACTTTGCCTTGAGTCGTTGTACAGACATATCTGGTACCATATACAGTTTATAATATTATCTCTAGCTTGTTGTGTGGATTACATGCTACATTTAGTAATTGTTGTTCACATAAAACAATTAACAGGCGTTCAGAAATAAGCTGGAATTCTTTGCCGCTGCAAAGATCTCTTCATCATTCCCCACTCCAACGCTCCCAGAGATAGCTTTCGCAGGTAACTGAAGGAAACAAAAATGTTTTCGTTGTTTTGGTTCATCAAATGTCTCTAACTGTTAATCCATTGAAATATTAGGTGTATCAAATGTTGGTAAATCCTCACTCCTAAATTCACTTACAAGACAGTGGGGTATTGTGCGAACATCAGATAAGCCTGGACTTACTCAGGTATGGCACAATGAAATTGTGGAAAAAGAACAGAGAGGCAAGCGCAGTGTTCATTGTTTCATTCTAATTGATTATGGGTGCTTAAACTCCTTGTTCTTTCGTTTGCGTTATTCTTAATTGCAGACAATAAATTTCTTTCAACTTGCATCAAAGTTATGTCTTGTTGATTTACCTGGATATGGTTTTGCTTATGCAAAGGACGAATTTAAGGAGTCGTGGGAGGAGCTTGTAAGTATCCTGAAATCTGAATTTTAGAAATCTTGAAATGCTGCATTGTGTTTCAAGTTGATACTTGATATTCTTTGTTCTTACAACCAGTCTTGTGAATTGTAGGTGAAAGAATATGTTTCAACCAGAGTTGGCCTATAAAGAGTGTGCCTTCTTGTGCACACTAAACGAGGAATGAAACCCTTGGACTATGAGCTTGTAGATTTAATGGAAAGGTGTGTGGTGCCTTTATTGGGCCTTTCTTGCAAATACAGTCATTTTTTCTTATTTATTTCCTTTGATGCAAGTATATCATTGTCATGAAATAAGAATAATTAATGGTCCTCCAAATCTTCTCAAAACATTTATTACCTTTTTGGAGTACATTAGTAATAGTGTCCGATTTCTCTGTAATTGATATATTCAAGTGTGCAATTGTAGGCATAAGACGCCATACCAGATTGTACTGACAAAGACTGATTTAGTTTTCCCAATAGATGTCGCACGCCGTGCCATGGAAATCCAAGAGGTTTTTGCCCCCACCAACCTATCTTGCTATATGCACATTTTTCAGTTAATCGCCTAATAGAATTGTTTATGCACTCTCTGCAGTTCCTGAAAAGGAATAAGTCAGTGGTAAACCCAGTGGTGAGCTTTTGAACTCACTTATTTTCTTTTCTTTTGTGTGTATGTGCGCTTTGCTTTTGATTTTGATTAATACATTGTTGTATCATACAATGATACTCCATGTAGATGATGGTGAGCTCTAAAACAGGAGCTGGCATACGCAACCTGAGAGGCGTGCTTGGAAATTTAGCTACCATAGCAAAGCTGCAGCCAATTTTGGACTCTGCATCAGTGGAGACCGTGAGAGGAGACTCACACCAGACTGCCTAAAGTAGGTGCCGTGCTACGTCAACACCCTAACCAGTCCACCGCCAGAAGCTTTGACTGCATCAGTTGAGACTATCCAGACTTGCAGCAAGCATTCCTAGGTAGGTTATGATTTGGAGCCTAGCTGTATCACAGGCTTAGATTCAAGTAGGATTGAACTGTTCAACTTTTGTGTGGAATTTGCAATGCAGGGATCACACTCAGATTAATTCCATGAAATAATTGACTTTTCCCATTTTGATATATGAAATCGTACATCCTTCAATCCGTTACGCATCATTCCTTGATGTACAAAGCATCTTCAGTTAGTGCCAACAGCAATGGCCTGTTTGGTAGTAGTACTGCCAGTTGATAATTGGACAGTGAAATGCTCTGCTAGACTTCTACTGCTATGGCGCTACTTGATCGGCTCCAAACCAAACCCCAATCAACTGTCTTTCTGGTGATTCAATGTCCGGTAACCCAAACAACCCAATGCTATTTTAGTTTATTATTAGGTATATAAGCTTGTTAAAATCAGCATAGTTTGCAGAGTGAGCGTGGCCGGAGGTCCAGTATTATTCTAGTCTCGCTGTTCAATCCTTTCATGTACTTGCACAAGCCTTACTTTTTTTTCTCCCTTCAATGTTATACTCAAGGGTGAAGTGGTAGGTTTGTGAAATTATAATGGACTACCGTTTAGGGGGGAAATATTTGTTTGATTGGTTGGTGTCAGAGTTTGCAACGTCTAATATTTGACAAATTGTGGTTCTTAAAGAAAGTGGGGCGAGTAAAATCAGTCATACTTATGGTAAAGAATAGTAAAAAAAGAGAGTCTAAGACGAGATAGAATGTTAAGAAAGAGTAGCGTCACAAGTTATAGTCATGAACCAAATAGACCTATAGTGTTCAGAATTGTTGCGTTTGGAAGACAGTTCTTTTTGCTCATACTGCAGTTACCATGAGTAAGTTTGGGAAGCAACGTGTGTTACCTCCCTTGCAGACTGAACAGGCTGCACAGAGGGGCAAGGGCAATTGACATGTGGTCCATATCCTGCTGTATTATAGAGAAAACATTGGCGGCCGAAGTAATAGAACTCCATCGCGCGACCAGCCAAATAATACATCACGCCATCACGGGGCACATGTAAAGCTTTGCTATCTTATTATATTACGATTAGTTTCACTCTTGATTCACTGATCAAGTGGTTCGAACCGGAGAGCACAGAAGGTTGGAGGAAATGAAAAATGATACTTGAGTAATCAAAATGAAGATTGGGTGTAGAGCAATGTGAAAAAGATTATCTTCATACTTTCATCAAGGACCATCGAATGCTTAAAAACGGATCCAGAAGGCATCATGCCCATGCGACATAAGAATCATAGACCATCAAATGTAAAACTAAATGCAATTGCAACAAGCAACCAGAATCTTCACAGCTTTGTATGGCAGCATATATTAAGTCGAAAGACAACTTAACAGCACAAATAGATGACAATTGTGAGAACGGGTCAACCACAGATTGTAGTACAAGTTTAAGATCAAGGGGATACAGTAAACATTGGTTTCTCAAAACAGGAAAACTCCATTATCCCATAGGTGACAAAACTAAGCCCTGAAACTCATTCCTGAACTTAGGTACGTGGAGCGGCTGCAGGGGCAGCTGCAGGTGCGGCACCACCTGGGCGCGGTGCGCCCTGTCCTGGCCTTGGACCGTCATCCTAAGGCAAGTAAACATAACCATCAGTTTTACATTGGTTTGCAAAATAAAAGATGGTGGCATACTGAGTATGTTTATTAACAAGTCTGGCAAACTCCAACAGCTATGGCGGACAGAATGGTGATAATTGTAAAGAAGGGTCCATTCAGTACCAATACATTTGATACTAGCCCACAAGTGTGGTCTTTCAAAGCAAGGTATCATGTCACACAAGTAATTGATTTATGGAGTTGAAACTAAAAAACATGGTGCGCTATAACAAATCTTACCAATTACTGGATGTAAAGATGCAAAAATTATGTTAAAATGTGTGCCTTCAAGAAGTTATGACTGAACAAGAAAACCAGTCATCACATAGAAGTCTGCAGTGCACCAACAAATGTTTATTTACGCTTTCGTTGACGCATCCATTGCAATATATATACAGTGAATGCAACGCCTATAAAAGCGATAACAGTATGCCAATAGCAAGGATCACTTTCTATCTGGAGATAAAAAAATAATAAATTTTTACAAGTTGCACGAAGGAAGGCACCAGAAATAGCTTTATCAAGAACCAAAGAAACAGGAAATTGGACAACTAGTGGCACGCCAAAATGTGTGAAGTTTATATTCTAATGCGTGCATTCAGGAAGTAATGACTGAACTAAAAATCAGTCACCACACACATAAGACTGCAATGCACCAACACATGTTTATATACGCTTTCGTTGACGCATCCATTGCAACATAAACACAGTGAATGCAACGCCTATAAAAGCGACAATACCATATCACTAAGAGCAACAATCAAGTTCAAACAAATACATAAGATACAATCAATATGGTTATAAAGATAAGCATGTGGAAGAATTATACCCGGCGCCTGAAGCGCTGCGGGGGCTCACGGTTCCTCCTCTTCTCACGAGAACGAACACGGACAATGTGCGCGTGGATTGCGCATGAGACACAGTGATGAACCTTTGCGTACAACTTGGGAAGAACATATCCTGTGCAAATGAACACATTAAGGTCAATTTCTCTAGATGACCAACAATTAGAAAATATTAAACTAAATTATGCAAGAAATGCTGTCTACAGTACCATCATGCACACAAGCCTCCTGCACATCTCTCACAGCAGCCTGCTCAACAATGTTCCTCACCAAGAACCGTTTGATAGCCTTATCCTGTAAGTACAGCAAATGTCATATTTGCTAAAATATGCACAGTTCAGAACATAATTGAGCTCTAATATTGCAATTCAAGTGAAAAGATGCCTGAGCACATTGTATCTGGTTTCAATATTATCAAGCCACAGTTCAAAACATCTCTGTTACGAGAGAAAAAAACGACAAAACATAGGGGTCTGTTTGGTTTCAGGGAGTAAAAAAAAGTCCCTGTCACATCGGATATCTAGATATTAATTAGGAGTATTAAATATAGACTATTTATAAAACTAATTTGTCAGCCGAAGACTATTTTGCGAAACAAATCTATTGATATAAAATAGTCTATGATTTGACAATATGGTGCTACAGTAAACATATGTTAATGATGGATTAATTAGGCTAAATAGATTCGTCTCGTGAAGTACTACATGGCGCTGTAATTAGTTTTATAATATAAATTATATTTAATTCATTTAATTGGTACCAAATATCCGATGTGACAAGGGACTAAAAATAAGTCAGGCAACCAAACACCCCCCCCCCCCCGGCTAAATGGACAGCAGAATTGTAAATATGCACGTAGATACATGAATAACATGCTGAGTTAGACCATACATGAATAACATGCTGAGTTTGACCACAATGCAACTATGTAACTAGAAGTGAAATTGTAATAAATCAACAGGAGACAAGTAATAGACAAGAAGTTGCATTTCAATATATTAATAACATACTACTCCCTCCGTCCCTAAATCCTAAGTAATTCGACTTCTGGAGTTGTCCTCAGTCAAACTTTTAAAAATTTTGACAAAACTTTGTTGAAAAAAGGAAGAACTTTAATGCCACAAAATTAGTTAGATACAAACATGAAATATATTTTCACGTGCTATACTTTATTGATAACATATACATAGGTGTTACTTGTTAGTAGTATCTTTATATAAAAATGGTCAAATTGATTTTGGGCAGCTTAGAAGTTGATTTGTCGGAAGTATAGGTAAACAAGAATGACGGGTAAAATTTTTTGCATGCATTGTAATCGTGAGAGCTATAAAAACAATGTGGCTAACGAGACCATGCAGTACTATCACTAGAGCTACCACTACTACTTTCCGTGCAGCTAACAACGGCTCGATTCATCCATCACAAACAAACCCCGCTCTAAGGGAAGGGAAGGGCAGGGTTACCTTAGGGCAGCACTTGGCGCAGTTGGAGCAGCGGATGTACTTGACGTGACCGCGCCCGTGCTTGTTGCGCCCGCCATTCCTCCGCTTGAACGTCTGCGGCAACCAACCAACAACAAAGGTTAGACAACAACGGCGGCGAGTAGGGACTGAGAAGGGAGATGGTCTCGGAGAGCTCACCATGGCTGGGGGGCTCCAAGCCGACGCTGAGGAGGGCTAGGGTTCGCTGCGTGATGCGACGGCGGCGGCTCGAGCGGGTGTGCGAGGAGGGGGGCGGGGGAAGCGAAGAATCGAGGATTTTATAGTGCAGCGCGAACCCTAGTGGGCTTTGTTCTGCGGTTGTTCATTCCTGGGCCTAGTTTTGGGCCTCTAGAGGTAAGACCCTAGATGGCTCAGCAAGCAAGCCGGCACTCGAACTATTTGGGCCCATTCTACTAAAACATGAATGAGGTAGTTTACAGCTCGCCCTTTTCTGATTTCTCTTCCTGTGATTTCTGTTCTGTTCTTTTTTCTTGTTGTGGTTCGATAAAGGATGATTCGCGTGTGACATGTGCACTTGTGCCGTGGTCGAAACAAAAAAACCCCAGCGGAAATCTCAAAACCAGTCAGGTCAGAGCTAAAATGAAATCCCAACAATCTCCTGTCATTGTTTATAGCAAACAAGACGCGATGGTGCTCAGCTCAGCTCAGCTCAACGTTGACGCCAGTGAACTGATTGCCCGATGGAGAGAGAAACCCCCAATAATACACAGCGATGGTACATGCGACGCACAGCACAGTGCTGCGTACCGGAGACGATGGCTGCAGGTGGCTGGTGACGCCGCACCTGCACTGAACCCGGCCTGAAGAAGAAGAAGAAGAAAACAAGTGCATGTGTGACTCAGAAATCACAATACGCCTGTCAGCCCGTGCGACAATTGGTAGTAGAGAAAAAAAGAGAACAAGATGTTGCAGGTCCGGACAGTGACCTGCCACCAAGCAAATATTATTATATATATCATCATCATCAGGTTTAAACCACACAAGCAGAGAGGCTCATGACGCTTATAATACACTCCACTGTGCCGCCGTGTCATCCGATCGACCTGATCTGACCCGACAAATAAACCTTTGCTGAGAGCTCCATGTCTTTAGCTCGTACTGCTAGTATGTACTGTAGCACCAAAGCAAAAGGCATGGCTGCCGTATCTGTATCTGTATGACAGGAGGAGCCCAACGGCAAGGGTAGAGGAGCAGGAAGGGAGGTAGACGAAGACCCCACCGGCGACGGGGACGATTTGAATTGAATGCGTAAAGGTCTCCTCCCCTCGACGGCCAGAAGCGGCCGGGTGGCGGCTGGTCGGCTACTGTGACGTGTGCCGCCATGTTTTCCTCGCTCGCATTCTTTTGGGAGCACATCATTGGATCTCGTTGGTCAGGCTTTGCGTGGCGCCCACCATGCCTCGCTGCAGGGGTTCGTAGCCTGGCCCGCTGGGCCCTATCGCTCACAAGTCGGCCCCGCCGGGCCGTCAGTCCGTCGCCACGCCACACGCTGCAATACCATCGTCTGAAATATCTGAAATACGTTGTTTGGTTCAGGTTTTATTTGTTTTGTTTATTTAATTTATTGCTCAGTCAAATTCATTATATAAGCTCTCAAATAATCTGTGTTTAAGTAGGAAGTATAAGTGAGGAAGGAGACATTATACCTGCAAATCCTGTGATTTAATTAACTGTTGTGTTACTTAGACCGGTCTCAATAGGGTTTCATAGAGGGTTTTATGCACATTAAATGGGTGTCACATTAGCAGATTTACACTTTTTGCATGAAACAATGATGAGAGAGAGGGAGAAAGTTTCATGGTGATGATGAAACTTTATAGCGTTGTTTTCAAAACGTTAGAAACTGTGTGAAATCCCTATTGAGAGCATTTTCTAGTTTCATAGGATGCATACAAAACAAATGTATGATGGAGATGAGAGAGAAAACAAAGAGAGAGACATTGGTAACCGAAACTATACATTGAGAGAGAGACTCGTTTCATGATAAATTTTATACAACTAGAAAAGCGTGCGATGAAACAATGCATTAAGACTGTCCTTATAGTCCACCAGTAAATCTTTACCTGCAAATCAAACAGATCGATGCTCACGCGTGCATGTAGCATCACCATCGTACTACGTGTAAGTGTACCACGAAATGAAGTGCCATATTATAATAATATAATATGAGGCAGTATAGTAGTATCTTAAGGACCTCTTCTAGCTACTAATTAACCAAATCGCTCGCCGCTAGCTATGACAAGTGGCAAGTAATAACCTAATCCTAACTTCCAAGCGGTGGCTGTAAACTCCAAATCTGGGCGTACTTTTAACAAGAATCTCGGTGCTCATTTTTGTTTCTGGGCATAGCATATACTAGACCTCTAGCTAGATTCTTCGGTAGTCGTTGTTTTGCCCGGAGGAGTGTGTTAGGTAATAAAATAAAATAGCCATGTTAGACTTTTTTTCTCTCTCTCTCGTCGTGGCACTGACGACGATCGCTCCTGCACCCACCACATCTTTCACGCATCATCCAACCTTCATCCTATTAAAATATATCCGCGCGTCCTTGCGCTTCCACTGTCACGGAATTTCAGCACGCACGCAGACGCAGATCGATCGCGACGCAGGTGGACCATCGCGATCGTGTGGAGATCTCGCATGCAAGGGACGTATCTCGCGTACACATATCCACAAAACCAACGTCTAGCGGTGTGGTGTGTAGTGTAGCCATATCCTAGACTAGACGACGACACTGTACGTACGTGCGTGCGTTGGGCAAAAGTCGTCGTCGGCCTCCAATTACGTACATACATACTACATTATTGACCAGAAGAGAAGGTACGACTCTCGTCGTAGTAGCCAACAACGGACGGAGGGATATGATCGATGGCGATCGACCTGACAGGCGACCCGACGAGCACTTGGCAGGTCAACAACGGCCCCCTCTCCGGGCCCCGGCACGAGACAATTAACTTGAAGAAGCGCCACGCAACGCACGGAGAGTCCGTCCGGGTTGACTGATCGCCCGCGCGCGCGCGCGCGCCAACGACCGACACGGCCGCATGGTGGTTCCGGTGCCCTGCCGGCCGTCGTCTCTCGACGCGGCACTAGCACTACTACGGCTGCTCGGTTTCACGCCCCGGCCCGCCGGCCGGATCGCGTCACGTACGTGCCCCGGCGCCCGGTGTACTACGTTGGGTTCAATTCCCCGGCCCCGCGTTCCGCGCCCGCGCGACCAGACTCGGTACGGCGCGGTCCGCGTGCGAGCGAGCGAGTCGGCACGGCGCCGTGAGGTGCGGGGCGGGGCAGCACCGCAGCAGAGCACTGGCGCCTGGCTGGACCCGCGTGACGCGACGAATTCCTCTCCTGTCCCGCCCCGTCCGCGACGTGCAAAAAAGGAGCGGCGACTGGGGGTGGCCGGTAAAAATTAAGGGAGCAGAGGGCGGCGAAGCATGGATGGATTGGATTGGATGGATGATTCCGCGTGAACGGAACGGCGTTCTCCGTCGTTGGCCTTGTAGTGGGTGGGCTGGGTAGTGCGGTGCGGGAAAAGAGGGGATAGGGATAGGGATAGGGACGGTCCAATACCACGTGGGCCCCGCGACGCGCGCGAGTGATGTGGAGGAGCCGTGGCCGTCGCGGTCCCCCACGTCGTTGCCGCTGGCTGGCTCGTTTTGTTTCCCTCGGCTCAGCAGGCCAGCGCCAGTCACATTACTACGCCCACTGATGCTCGAGTCTTTCATTGAGATTATACTAACACAAAGTGCAGCGCAACTGTATTTTAGTTCCTCTCCCTCGGCCGGAGGGGTTTCGCTAATGGACCACCGTGCAATCGCCCCCGGTTCCGCCGGCACACGACCTGCGCGTAGTGTACATTTTGGTGCTGGTTGGATTCTATGCGTGTGGATATATATATATATATATATATATATATATATATATAGTCCCATGAACCACCTAAATTGCTCACAAAGAGTTCACTAGCATCTTGTCGTTTTGGATTGAACGTTTAGCTTGATCGATTGGGTTTTAAAGAACATTTCGCTGGCGTGCGCGTACGCTTTACATGCATATTCCGTAGGAATATAGTAGTACAGTAGCAATGTAGCATGCAGCTCATCAACGTTTTTTTAAAATAAAAAACATGTTGCAATCTAAAGAGGTCCCAAACGACGCAGTAACAAAACGACGCAAACGGGGAACAATACACATAAACCTAAATATTAAGTATGTCTACGGATTCACCAACAAACCAGCAGCTTGTATCTCTAACAATCTATCTCCGTATGCTACAAGGTTTGCAAAATTTAATACATGGAACATTTATGTATAAAGCAAACCTCTAAATGGACTTCTTTTCTAATATTACTAATGGTGCCATTTGCAAAGCCTTTTATGGGCCTAATTTGGTGTTGGTGACATGGGGAAC
This sequence comes from Microstegium vimineum, assembly GCA_022036555.1. Classification (NCBI taxonomy): domain Eukaryota; kingdom Viridiplantae; phylum Streptophyta; class Magnoliopsida; order Poales; family Poaceae; genus Microstegium; species Microstegium vimineum. The sequence goes on from CM039124.1 coordinate 60,279,381, forward strand.
GGCATGTTTTGTTCACATTTTCTTCTATATGCCTATTGACACAATACCATCGATCTCCGTTTTCACACAACTTATATAGCTTATCCTCTAAATAATTCACATAGCTATGTGTATATATGGCGTTATTGATGGGATGCACCATCTGCCAAATATTATATAAATATACCTCCTTTTATCATTATACATGCATGCCTTATCACATTATTGCCGCAGGTATGTTATATATAGCGGCGCATCATTGTTCTATCATCTAGGCAATACTATGTAGCTCTACACATGTTATCTCAAAGGTTGTATAACCTGAATTTTAAGTAAAAAAAAGTACAAATACCATTATTGCAATTTACGAAGCTCTTTGCCCTACATCCATGACATGAGGGAACTACATGGTTTATTCGTATCTTCTCTCTTCCCTCTTAAGCCTTGACACAATGAATATTTATGTTATCCTCCAGAAATTTCATGTAGCTTTATATGACATTATTGATAGACTCGCCATTATACTGTTAATATACCCAATTTTTCATGCCTTAATATGCTGTGGCTGATCCACTATATCTAACTTATCATTGTTCTCTCCTAGAGATTGACCTATGTAGCTCGATCTACATGTGTCATCAATTTGTTTTATTAAAATACTATCCTACCACTTAATATTTTACGTGCCTTCAAATGTTCTAATCGGTGCATTATCTCTAACATACACATTATTGTTCTCTCCTGAAGATTGGTCTATGCACTACATGCATTATTGATATGTTCTATTAAATTACTACCTTTTCACTCACCATCTTATGTGCCTTAATACACACTAGACATCACATCACTATGACATCTCCAGTATCGTTGTATTTATCTCTACA
>CM039124.1:60280343-60456841 GCA_022036555.1 Microstegium vimineum
AAACGGAGGCTCAGAGAATGAAAGATCAAGTGACTCTTCAGGAAAGGTTGAGAAGCCGAGGCCCATGAAGGTTGAAAAGAATTCTGCATCAGCAAGCATGAAGGTTGAAAAGAATTCTGCATCAGCAAGTGTGAAGGTTGAGAAAAGAGATGTGGATGTTAGGGATCAGAAGCCTGACAATGTCAAAGTTGAGAAAACAGCTAATAATGGTTCCACAACTCAATCTGTGAAGGTTGAAAGGGTATCCAAAGAAGTCAGTAGAACTCCTGATACAAAGAAGTCAGCATCCGCTCCCAATGGTCCCCCAAAGCTTACATCTCTTGTCAAATGCAATGATCCTACCCGAGATAAAATCCGGGAACTACTTGCTGAAGCCTTTGCAAAGGTTTCCAAAGAGACTAGAAATGATGACCGAGATGAAGTGAGAAACATCTTGGATGAAGTTAATGCATGTGACCCATTCAGAGTTGCTGTGAAAGTAGAATCTGCACTATTTGAGAGGCTTGGACGTTCCACTGGGGCTCAAAAGGCAAAATACAGGTCAATCATGTTCAACTTGAGGGCTGAAAACAACACTGATTTCCGTAGAAGGGTTCTCATTGATGAAGTGACGCCAGAGATGCTTCCAGACATATCCCCCAATGAGATGGCTAGTGATGCAAGGAAGCAAGAGAATGTGCAGATCAAGGAGAAGGCTCTGTTTGACTGTCAACGGGGAGAAGCGCCAAAGGCAACGACGGATCAGTTCAAGTGTGGCAGATGTGGCCAGCGGAAGACAACTTACTATCAGCTGCAGACTCGGAGTGCCGATGAACCGATGACGACATTCGTCACATGTGTGAACTGCAACAATCACTGGAAGTTCTGCTGAGTGGGGCAGCCTGCTAAAATGTTTGCTTAGTTGTGCTGAGCACCATCTTGTTGTAATGTGTGCTCTGTTAGTTAGCTCTGTGACTCAAAAGTTCGACAGGGCAGGCTGATCTCAGTTTTTTTTTTTCCTAAACTAGGAACCATTATCGTCTTCCTCTGTTAGTCGCTCTTTGCGATCCTGATTCATTCAGATTGTACTAGTTGAACAGATAAATGTTGTTGACTTGATCATATCATCAACAGCTGTACCCTTATGTTTTGGATGGCTATGTGGTTCATTGTAAATGTGATCGTGTGGTTGTTTTACAGTTGTAGTCATGCACTCATGTGGATGTGGATTTTGTAGTATTTTTGTCAGCTCTGTTCTTCGGATGTTCGCATAGAGTTGGAGTCCAATCATACTGATGGATTATTGGTGCGCTCCTGTTTTGTTTCCATTGGTTTCGATGATGATCGAGATTTACTTTCTTTGTTCTAAAATTATAAGTCTAAATTGACCACATTTATATAATAAAATAAAATAATAACATTTAGGATACTAAATAAGTACTCCCTCCATTCCAAATTGTAAGTCATTCTAAAAATCTTAGAGAGTCAATGCATTTTAAGTTTGATCAAAGATTATAGAGAGAAACATAAAGATTTATAACATCAAATAGGTATGGTATAAAAATATAACTAATAAAGAATCTAATAATACTTAGTTGGTATCAAATATGTTATTATCGTATTATATAAATTTGGTCAAACTTTATAAACTTTGACTCTTCAGGATTCTTAGAATGACTTACAATTTAGGATGAAGGGAGTATTATTGAATTCTTCATTATTTATATTTTAATAGTATACCTATTTGATATCATAATTTTTCTTTATAATTTTGGTTAAACTTTAAATATTTTGACTCTATATGAAAGATAATTAACTTTTATTATAATTTAGGATGGTGCATTGAGGCTGTGATGCTGTCTCATTTCTATGCAGCATGGAGGCATGGAGCTACGAGTACTTTGCACGATGATGTTCATGTCTGCTACTCTGCTCTGGGATTGTTTGCTTGAAAAAAAACGTAGTCTGACGTTGCTGCTTCCAGAAATGGTGTGTCAGGAAGGGTGTCCCCTGGACAACCGGCAATAGAATACTGTAGAAGAGAAGAGAAAGAAAAGGGAAGAGAACAAAACGGTGTGTCCTCTTGCCATTAGTTTGATATCGGCACGAGCCCTGAGACATCAAGAGCGCCGGTGCCTATATTGTTTCAAACAAGGAATCAAGCTGACCACAGTATACAATAAACAAACTGAATCGAATCGAACTCTTTAAACTACCCCTTGATTCTAGGTCGAAAATGTTTCGTTTAATAATGCTCTAGATTTGATGGCAAAAGGGACGTGAACGTATACGAAGAAATGGGAAAGTACGGCCGACGAAGCATGAATATTTTACTTGATGAAGTCGGAAGAGAAGGCCCCAACGTATTTTTTATTAAAATGAAATGCAGGCTGTGCAGATGTAAAACCAAAATGAAGAAGAAGAAAAAATGAGCACAAGAGAAAGGAAACATATACAGCAAAAAGAAGAGAAGAAAAACTGAAACTAGGAAATGTAACATAAGAAAGAATCTATATTCTTGATACTCTCAAATCTGTTGGTATTCCTGAGATTCTAGCTCCATGTTCCCATTTTTGTGTCCGCGCCCTTGCTTCGATAGTCTCTCTCTTGGATTCTTTCTTGGCTTCTATGTTTCCAAAGCTTTATACACAATTATCTTTGATTGCTAAACATGAAGTCTTAAAATCATCAAAGATTTTCCTATTTCTTGCCAGCCACATATTCCAAGCCCTGCAATTATAGCAGTTGCAAATACAGAGCGATGTTGGTGTATGTGGTCTTGCTCAAATTGTCAGCAAGGCTGCATCCATACTTATCTTTGACTTTATTGTCAATAATCCTAAGTAGTGATCCTAAGTGAATAAGCGATGTCCAAACTTGAGTTGCATGAGGGCATAGCATGTGTGTAATATTTTCTTTTTCTGTTTGATATTTGGAAAAGGTCTTCTTCATTATTATAGTCATAAGGTTACGAGGCAATTAGAAAGCATGCATTCACTTACGTATGGATATATTTGGAAATGGAATGGCCCCTTCCCCCCCCCCCCCCCCCCCCCCCTTGGAAACAACAACGATTATTACTTTCAATGGATAGCAAGCAATATCCGTTACACCTTGCAACGCATGGGAAGCAAAGATCAAGGCATAGCAGCGGTTAAACTCGGGCGTAGGTTACATGCATAACTTTTGGCGGATTTGAAGCTTTTTTTGTGCGCTACCTTTTTTGTGTGTGTTTTACATGTCTAACTTGATCGTTTGAATGTACTGCTATCCCTTCATGTTGTGCTTTTGCTCTAACATAAAGTCATGTGTATAGTAGTTTGCACTTCTCATTTTGTAGCTCTCGCAACTTTAGTTTCATCGAGTTAGACATTTTCTAAAGGTAAAGACTTAAAACGAACATGCATTTCTAAAGCCGACTACACGCTCACCCCGTAGGGCACCCACACCCGCGTCTTCCACCTCCCCTCCCCATCTCTCTCCCCCCCTCTCTCCTCTGCGAGCTTCGACGGCCCATGCCCACATCCCACCGCCTCCTGACACCCCGTCGCCTCCCCTCATTGGCCATGACGGATCTAGTGGCGAATCCATGCAATACAAGCCTCCTAGATCTCTAATCTAGGGTTTTGGTGAGCTCTCCCATTGTCTTCCCCAACTCCGGCAGGCTTAGAATGGGTAGAGGATTTGGGGAGGAAGGTCGGCCAAGTAGTGGGGATGTCGACAAGTAGTTTAGGGGCCCTAGCGGCGGTGGATGACGATCGGGCTAGGTTGGGGTGGGGATGCCATGGCCAAGGTTGCGGGGGGGCGTGGTGGGGGAGAAGGTGGCGCTGCGACCGAGGCGGTGGATAGCGGCGAGGCGAGGGCACCGGAGTCGACAACAAAGAAGCTACGTTGTTTCTTTTGCAACCTGTTGTGTGGGGCAAACGTGTGTGCGTTAGTCACATCCTTTTCTAAAACTACTAAAAATTTATGTATGTCCTCTAGCTATGCACAAATGATATGTACACCTAATACACCATACATGCCTCTCTACATTTCCTTGGGAAAAGTTATATATATATATATATATATATATATATATATATATATATATATATATATATAAATAATACTTTCTCGTCCATGAAAAATACAAATCTAGCATTCCGAGACATCACTAAGGTAGAGATAAAATGATGCATGTGTCCTTATAAACGCTATTCTCTGCAGTTCACTCACGTTGTCACTGTAAACACTGCCACTCTTGCGACCACTACCGTATTCGATGCTCGTGAGGAGGCAATCACGAACAGACACAGACAATGGCGATAGCTATTTGGGTCACCTCTATAGACATGCATTCTTTTACGGACAAGTTGGTACTCTACATTTGCACCTCTATAGACATGACACACGTTACATTTGCATTCTTTTACGGACAAGTTGGTACTCTACATTTGCACCTCTATAGACATGACACACGTTACATTTGCATTCTTTTACGGACAAGTTGGTACTCTACATTTGCATTCTTTCGTGGACAGAGTTAATATTCTAATAATTAATGTGACAGAACTAAGAACAGGACCCACTTATAAGGATTATCGTCCATCCAACTTTAATTCAACACAAATGATCCAAGTCTTAAAAGATTCGTCGGGTGTTGCCATTTTGCAACGGGTTATCCACCTCTTTCCGAGCAGGATCCTCATTATAATCATTGCAGAAATAATACAATAATTTAATTTACATCAAATTAGCGGAATATATAAGAGTCATATTACAAAACATTAGTTTAGAAATATAACATAAGTGTCATTACTACATCAAGCGAAGTGGTAAAGATTATATCACAACAAATCGAGTACCCTGCCCAGGGGTCACACAACCTCTATTCTTCATCATCAACATTAGCTACGGTCATACAACACAGAGCTGTACTCAGCGCATTCTGACTTTCATCTGCAACAAGGGTTAACAAACCCTGAGTACGGGAGTACTCAACAAGACTTATCCGACAAATAAAAATATTTGGTGGACAAAGAGGTATGCAAGTCATAGAATTCAAGGTGGGGTTTTACAAGAATCAAGTATTTTACATAAATGAGCATTTTGTAAAACAATTGAAATCGATTTGGTTCTCATAAAAGTTACTCAAGTACCGATCTGAATGTTTTGATCGATCACGAGGCAACAACCATCTAAAAAGGAAACATCAAGTATCCAGTTTAAGTTTCATTAACTACGTTGATAAAAACAGGGTTATGTTTCCATATCCGAGGAACACGACAATTCGAACCGGTTAAACCCAGCTGGGACTTCCCTATCACACGACATATACAACACTAAAGCACGCATATGACTACTTTTCCCTGGATCCTCCATCCGAGAACGGGGTTCCGTCACCCGAGAGCACAGTACACCTCCATCCAGTTCCTCGAACATGGAGGGTACACACTACTCTCGTCATCTCTCCACTCCAAGTGCGGGTTAACCGTCCTTTAGACTGGATTGCCAGAGTCCAGCTTCCCCAAAGGTATATGATAAGTACTCCAAAGTCACAACCCTCAGACTTTAACAACGACAAGGCCCTAACGACACAGGCGGAAAGAACCCGCTCACCAGATACCCATATCTGGTGGCTCCCAAACACCGTGTCCGCCCGGTCCCGATTATTACTTCCATCATCCATCATTTCCTTTTTTAGGCATAATCATTTGCCGCAGCAATCCGCTATCCTGCTCAAAAACAGAACCATTGCCGAAGCAATCATGTTATCACCTATTCTCGCAGATGACAGGAAATCATCTGACTCTATCGGTCTAAGCATTGCTAAGCAGCATATAGAATCATTCGTGTTTTAAAAACAGTATCAAGGTACATGAATAAATAATTCAAGGTAAGGCTATGCATCAAGTAGGAATTTGATTGAATAGTAACCATGCAATACTTAACCATAATGTATTTCAATAAAACTTTTAAAAACAAGGAAGGATTTGAATGTACCGGGGCTTGCCTAGATAAGAACACTAGTCAGTGTTTGTTAGATAATACTCGCTGGGCGAGGATCATGGATTGACATTAGAACTCCAAGATTATCCATCTTCCGGATCCATTCACCAATACATCTTCGATTCAATCCATCAATCATCATCTTCTGGTTCGGATTAACCATCACGTATGCATCTATCGTACCTTAATGAGATGCAAGGTGCAAATGTATAAATGCAAGGAATTGATAACACAAGTTGCATCACAAACAAACATTCAAGAGAACAAGAGGTTATACAAGATATAAACATTTTTAGTTAATTAAGTAACATCATTAAGCATAAAGGTTGCACATGTTAAGTACTTCAAACATGACATACAAGATATTTAAATCAAGCTTTATCAAGCATCAAGCAATCAAGATCAGCTACTAGATTTAATTAATCAAAAATAAGCTACTACAAACAACTACTCAAGTAGTTTCAGGACAGCAAACAATAGCTTCATAAATCAATCATAGCTTTTGGATGGACTAAATACTTCCACCATGATACTAATAGATTTAATTAATTCAAGTTATGACAAGTATAGAGCAATCAAGACTAACTAATAAATTTAGTCAAGCAAGACAATTTAAAGCACACAAGGCATCACGACATTAAACAAAGCATAGACATCCATAATTGATTAACTAAGCTTACCAAGCATAATATTTGGATATAAAAGAATCTAAAGCATAACACACAATTTGAACTTAGCTTAAGACTTAGCAAGCATTCATTAACCAAGAGTTAATCATTAGATAAACAACCAAGATAAAGTTAAACAATTACTTATGCATGCAGTTTTTTAGACAGCAAGACAACAGTCACCATTTTAATCATATTTAGAGTTTTACAAATCCAAAGGACTTGCAACAAGACATTCTGGAAAGCTTATGAAATTATATACATTTCATATAATACTAGCAAAGTATGATTCACAAGTTAAATAAGTCTAAATGACAAAGTTTCAGAATCTGTTTAAGAAAAACAGAGAGGAGCCATCTTTGATTCCCAACTTAAAACGTGCATAAAACATAATATACTTGGCCAAATGGCACTAAAATTTAACATAAGATAGATACATGAGTTATCTACAATTTTGGTATTCACAAGATTCTCAGAAAACATCATTAACATGGGGTAATTTATATTGCCCCCAAAACTGTCTAGAAACTAGCAATTGCAATAAATAAAATTAACTTATGTTGCAAACATATAATTGGACAAAACCAACTTTGCCAACAGGTCACACATGAATAATGAACACTAGAAAATATAGTGTCTACCACTAAATAAATTATTTGCATACACTTTCTTAATTTATTTAGATAATTAGGTGTAAACATGAACACATATCAAACTTGCATAATAAATTCTAACAAAATTACAGAGGCCTACACATGCTTTCATTAGTCTACTGCATAAATTTCATATCATTTAAACAAGTATAGAGACCTTTATGAAAAAGACAAAAGCTCTATTGCAACAATTCAAACAATGCAACAACTTTGTATAACAAACTTTGAACAGGCATAACCTGAGATCTACACCACATAAAAATATAAATCTTAACAATTTGGAAAGCTTAAGAAATATACTTCAAATGTTTGCACAGTGCCAAAGCATGAATCTAAAAGTAAATTGCTCAAACAACGCATTCTTATCAGCTCTGTCCAGAGAGTAAACAGATTCACAACACAACTTATAAAATTCATAACTCCTAAAATATAAAAGCTATGACCATGAAATTTTAACAGTAGATGGATCATAAGATTATCTATCACTTTGGTATTCAACTCAGCCACATAGAACATCATCTTGACCACGAAATAAACATCACAACAGCAGTCTGAAATAGAGACATAGTCACTTTGCCATTTTTATAACTCTAAAACCATCAAACCTAAAATCATGAAATTTTTACCAGGCATCAAGCATAAACTTGTAAACATCCTACAAAAATTTTAGAATTATTTGAGCAACACAACAGAGGCTATGAAAAAGACAAACACATCTTAACAAAATTGACATGCTTGCACAAAATGATTTTTACAACAAAATTAATGAACTAAAGGATGACATAAGATAGATCTACTGCATAGAGAACTTCATGAGGATTCCAAAAAGTCCAAAAACACATTCATACGATTTTTCTATAAATTACCATGGATTTTCAAAGATCAGCAAAATCATAGAAAAATAATTACGGAATTTTTCATTTGAATCAGTAACCCTAACTTTTCAAGAAATCAAACAAGCCCCTATATGTAAATTCATGAGTCATGAAATATATGCATAAAAATCCAACAAAAAGCTTCCCTTACCAAACCATACCCTTTCTTCAACCTTACAGGAGATTTTTCATGGGGATCAAGGATTAGAGCGTGGTTCTTATGATCAAATCAAATGGATATCAACAGAGAAGGAGGGATTGTTGTCCATTGTAGCAGCAGGAGGAAGGAGGAATGGCGATGGAGTGGAGGAGGCTCGGCAGCAGAGCCGCTGCAGGCTCTCGGCCTCCTGCCGATGGAACCGAAAGGGAGAGGGAAAGATTGAGAGGGAGAGAGTGAATGGGAGAGAGCCGAGAGCTGGGAGCCGGGCTCCCAAATTTCCCCTCCCCACTCGACACGGCAGAGGGCAGGTGTCGGGTCTGGGCGGCACGACGACGGGAAGAGGACACGGAGTGCCATGCGTGGCAATGGCCAGCCCAGCCCAAGAGAATTGCCCAAAATTTTAGAATTATTTACATAATTGCCTCTAACTTAAAATCATTCCAAAAACTAAACCGAAAGTCAAATTTAACAATCAAAAACACCGTCATGCAGAGCAACAAAAGTAGAACACCATGGTATAAAGGAGTTTGACATATTTCAAATGGTTTGATAAATATTAACACCCAAAGTTTGGTATTTAAAACTAAAAATTCGGAATTCAACAAAACCTAGAAAAAGTTAATTTTTGCTGATTTTGAAATCAAATCTAAAGATCCAAATGAGCTTCAAATTCGGTGAAACTTGTTGCATTGCTTTTATCATGAATAGTACTTCACTCCGATTAAAGAATCCAAAAGAGTTACCACATGAAACTACACAAGAAAATCATCACAAGAAGGCAACCCACTGCAGTTTTCCAGACTTAGAAAAATTTTCGAGAACGCGGATGCCAAGGACTAGAAAATCCAGATTTTGAAAGCATTGAAGGTTTTAACAAAATTAAATTCTGGAGCCATTCCTTGACAAACTTAGAGGGAGATTATATACTTGGGTTATTAAACAAAGTTTAAAATAAGATCTATTTTTATAATCTGAAAATTAACATCTGGGGTGTTACAATTAAATAGACTACCACGGTTGGTGCGCTACGCTGCGCCGGCTTTTGTCAACCAACAAATGGGAATAGACTGTTGGTTTCAAATTGCATTCCAGGGCAGACCCATTAATCTTGATATTATTTTACCTGTGAGTAGTATGAACCTGAAAACATAACACACCAAAAAGAAACTAAAATAATTGAAATTAGATTGTTTTGTAGAAACAAACATGGTGGTGGTATGGACGAAATGTTAGGTCCATCAACATTGGGATTAGATTATTTATAGATGAACATCTAAGGTCAATCAACTGCCTTGAAACCATACCTATTGCACTTTGGTTTTCAAATGAACATTTATGCATGGTGGACATAGAAGAGTAAAAATACTGGGCAATTATTAAATGGTTCAGCTATGCCAAATTTCAGCAGCTGGAATATAGATGTACCACCTTAGCATATCTGTATGGTGTTCTCTGAAAATATGATCCGAGAACAATACAAAAATGGTAAATAGCAAAGCCAACAAACTAAAACTGCAGTATGTTTTTCCTCACAACAATACAAATACAACAACAGTACCATACCTGAGCTTATGTGGTGCATGCCACCTAGACATACCGAAAAGTGTTACGATACACTGCAAGGATGGCAACGCTAATAGTTAGTAGTGTCACTAAAGTGACTCTGTCCTAGGAGAATGAAACAACACCAACTTTTATTGGTTGCGCCTTCATAGGTGTGAGAACCAGCTGCTTAGAGGTGAGAAATTGAATGGTATAATGTATGAATAATGAATTTGAGCATAGCACTGTTACACTGATAACACATTGGGAGAAAAAAAATAGTTTATTCAATATTTTTCCTTAGCAAATCAGCAGTTCAGAAAAATTTAAATACATCCATCTTTCCCTCTGAAAATTTTGAGCTCAACAAAAGATTTATAGGTAACACATGGTCCTTTTATCATGCCTAATAAATTATGTTATTGAAAGAAAAAAATACTCTGAATATTTCTTGTGCCTTTTTTGGTCAACCACGAGTAGTACTGTCTAGGAGGCAGATTGAACTTTTATTATCAAAATTCTTGTGTTGTTGCAGTAACCATAAAAGGTAGTTGAAATCTGTAGGAGGGAATTATATCATATAAAAGTGTGACCTCTCTAGAGGTCTGACCTTGACCACAATTTTAATTGACTGTTAGGTTATCCATTTTGTAGAAATAGTTGAGTAATTTTGAAACCAAAAGACTTGTTGTAACACCCCTGGTGTTTAAACTTAATTAAAAATTTGATCATTGTCATCATATGCATTAAGCATCATTCACTTGATTGAGAACCTTGCTATGCATTGAACTAAAATGAGTTTACTTGGTTGAGTTTGATTCAATTGTTTGAATGTTGACCATGTTTTCAAATTCAAATTTTAAATTTTAAATCCAAACCCTAATTTCCACAGGGGGTGGATAAAACGCTAAATATGATTTTCAAAATCTAAAAAGAATTTGCATATGGTTGTTTAAGCAATTTGGTAGAGCTCAGTTTGAATTGCATTTGTTGTGTTTACAGTTTTTCAAGTGTTATTCAAGTTTTTAGGGTAATTCAAAAGGGGGTAAATCTTTTTAAAAGGGTTTCAAATTTCAAAATTGTAATTTCATTTCTAGGCTGAATTTGAAAAATTGCATATTGTCAAAGTTGTAGATCATGAAATTTTAAGCAACTTTGGTATTCAAAGTTTTTCATGAAAACCCTTGGAAGCTTGAGCAAATTGCCAAACAATCCCAGGGGTAGTTCAGGCATTTCACCGAGCACCTGCATGTTGTCACAGTGAACTCGGCGCCGACACCTGGCCGGCCAGCTACTGAGCTCGTCGTGCGACTTCTGGCCGCAACGTGCATCCCATCGCGTGCGTGGCATCACCACGGCTCGTTGCCGTCTTCAAAACGGGACGCCGTGCCCTCCTTGCTCCTCTTTCCACGCCGCGACGCCGTCTGCTCTGCTCCGCCGCGAGTGCTCTTCGCGTCGACGAGCTCGCGTGCGTCACCCAACCACTGCCAAGTCTCCAATCCACTTCAATTGTCTTCGCTTTGAGCTTGTGCATCGTCCGCACTAGTTGGTTGAAGCTGTGGCCGCGTGAATCGCCCGACGCAGACCCGTCTTCCTCGGCTCCGGCGAGAGCGCCGCGGTTCTGGTTCGCGGTCGTTCTGGCTACACAGGAGCCGCATTGTCTTCTTCTTTCTTGTTTCATCTTCTTCATTCGTCACCGATCCTCGAACGTCTCGCCGTTTCTTCTTTAGTGGTCTACAGCTCCGGGAACACCGTCGTTGCCGCCCTGTTCACCATTTCCGCCGGCACGATCTTCGTCGACCGGTCGTTCTGCTTCATCTCCGGCCACGTTTGCGAGCACTTCATAACCGGGGTGAGCTCCTCGAACTCTCCGCGCGCTTAGTTGATCTTGTTTCGAGCCGTCGTGCTCTGTCCGCGAGCTCCGCCGCAGTTCATGCCGTCGCGACGGTGCGCTCGTCGGTAGGACGCGTTAGTCCATCGTTTTCTGATCTGAGTCTTGCGCTAGCTTCGCCTAGCCATCAGGAGTCTATTCGCGGTGTTGGTTGTTCGAGCGCATGCTTGTTTTCGCCGGCGTACGTCACGCAGATCTCCGCCGTCCGCCATGACCGTCGGCGAGGTCGTTGCGGTAGGTTTTCAGTTCGTTTCGCGTGCGCTTCGCGTTGATTGGGGGCCGCTGAGTCTGCTGGGGTGCTTGGTTGAGCCGATTGTGGCTTGTACTCGCCGGCGTATGCGCGACCGAGCGTGGGGTGCCGCTATTGCCGCCGGTGAGGTCGATGCGAGGGTTAAATTTGGTCGTGTCGCACCTCGTTGTGTTCGGGATGAAGTGCTGAGTCCAGCGCAAGAGTCGGTTCGCCGTTTGACGCACCGCCGTGTTTTGTGGTCGTCGGCGCCGCTGCTCTGTCTTTGTGTCGCTGACAGGTGGGACCCAGCTGTCAGTGGCCGTTTCAAAGGGTTTTTCCTTGTTCCTGTTTTGAACAGTTCTGTGTTTTGTTATTTTTGTGTATTTAATTCTGTGCATGTTTAAATTCTGCAAAAATTTGTGTATGCTCTCTGTGATGTGTAGTATTTAAAAAAATATAACATGTCCATGTTCAGTATATTTTTAATCCTGTAAAAATTCTCAAAGTAATTAAGAAATATCTTTTTCATGATTTTTCATGCTCTGTATGTTGTTCCAAAAATTATGAAATTTTTTTTGTAACCTTTATACACTGGTATCTTATTGTACAAAAAGTTTGGGAATTTTTGGATGAACTGTTAAACATGGCTTTTTGTTTAATTAATAATAAAATGATTAGTAAACCTAATGACTTTAGGTTTTGTATGATTTTGGGTTGCTTGATGTTAATGGTCATTGTCCAGTGGCAAACACAGTATGGACATGTATGTTGTTGAGTTGTTTGCTCAGTTCTTTTGGACATAATTATTAAACTTGATAATTAGTTTAATCATGGTTTGATTAAATGCTTTATGCTCTAGTTTCAATTTCTTCCATGAAGGTAAGTTGTACTCAAGGTTGTAATCTGTTTTGTTCTTCTCTTAAGTACATGTTTGTGTGTTGCAAAGCATCATGTCTATCATTTCAAGCATCATCTAAGCATGTCATTATATCGTGTAGATTGTTCGTTGGTTGGGTTAGATAATACCTCTAGTGAAGGAGTTTTCTCTCTTGTTGAATCTAAGCCAGAGTTTGTGTATCCCTATTGACGGTCCTTAAGTACCAATTTTAACCGTCAACTAAACAAGGAAAATGACCTAAATAAAACCCATAGCTAGAATTAGGGTTTATACTGACAGAATTCCACGAGTTTTGGTGAATGTCTGTTTCTGCAGGGGGTTATCAGGAAATACCAAGGAAAGGCCCACATGTCATGTTTACATAGAGATAATTATCAACCGTACAATTTTCTATATTCAGGAAGGCTCTAGAAGCAATTGGACCAAGCCGGAGGACGAGTGGGGCCAGGCCCAGGGCGCCCGCCCTGCTCTGAGAACCAATCAGGTTCAACTTCGTGGATCACGCTCCACCGCCTTTGAGGATGAATCTAAACCACTCGCTTAAGGTCGGTTTGATCCGACGGTCCACGTTCATTTGAGGAGGCTATATAAGGAAGGCCCCTGACCCCCCTGAGGATCATCTCATCTCATTATTCTTCTCCAGAGTAAAAGCTAGGGTTTCAATTAGAAGTAGAGAAGGAGAGAGGTCCATCTAGTTGTCTAGATCTAGTTCTAGTTCATATAGTTGTAATTAGAGGTGAGAGAGAGGAGGAGAAAGCTAGGAGGAGCCGGATCTGTCGGATCTTCCTCAACATTGTACCTTTGCAGCATCTGGTTCGGAGCAATCTCTAGGTTCTTCATTTATTATTTCTAAGTATCTTATTTCAGTTCTTGTTTTATTCTATTTACGGGATCTCCGCTCGTATTGAGTGCTCTAGTTTTGATATCGGATTAGAGTAGTAAGCGATAGTGTAGACGTGGTGTCTAGACTAGAGTTTACCTGAGTTTGCACCCAATCCTACGGATAGTTGTGGTAGCCCCAGAGGTGACAGCTCTATAAGACCTTTATAGTCCACCACGTTCGGGTTGGTGTTTTTGTAGAGCTTTTGGCAGCCTCCCCCTGACTACCTTTTTCCCAGTCTTTGTCGAGAGTCGGGAAGGTACTGTTGCTCCAAAGTAAGTAGAGTATCGTGGGTCTTTGATTAGATAACTCCCTTAGAAAACTCTAAAATCTCTCTACCCAGTTATCTTATCTATTCTTGGATGCTCTTAGTTCTTAACAAGTTCACTTCACGTTCCCCGTGTAAATCGATACCCTTGTAATACTCACAGGTGAAAGCTACAGCGGTATCCGTGCGCTTGCGGATTTATCTGTGTGCGTTAAGAAATACCAACAAGCTTTCTGACACCGTTACCGGGGAATGGTAGCTGTGCTAGTTTCGAACCAAGTCATCCGTTTACCCTTTTCTTATTTCCTTTTTACCACCTTTCTCCCCTTACCATTTTCATCTTACCACATGAATTCCACTCCTATCTATAAATACTCTGCTCCAAAGGGCGACATGTTGGAGCCTCCACCTTCTTCAAATCCCATTCTTACAGATGGCTATGAGCTTCGCCCTACTTTCATAGCCATGGTTCGGGAGCAACCTTTCTTTGGGCTAAAAAACGAAAATCCTTACACCCACCTTAGAGAATTTGAGCAATTGTGTTCCTGCCTCATCATTGCTTGCATGACACAACAGACCTTAAAATGGAAATTGTTTCCATTCTCACTTTTGGCAAGAGTGAAACAGTGGTATGCTCATTATGTAGGAGACGTAAATGGGAATTGGGATGAACTTCGAGACAAATTTTGTCTTGCTTTCTTCCCTCTTTCTAAAATTGCAGCCCTTAGAATTGAAGTTCTTCAGTTCAAACAAAAAGAGAAAGAGACAATAGGAGCAGCTTGGGCTAGGTTCATAAGCCTTATCAATTCCGGTCCAAACCTTTCCTTGCCAGACAATGTCTTACTCTATCACTTCCATCTTGGTCTTAACAAGGAAGCTGCTCTCCACCTTGACCTATCTTCAGGAGGCTCGTTCTCGCACAAAACCATTAGTGAAGGAGAAGCCATTATAAATAAAATTCTTGAAAATACCCCTTACACTAGAGTTTTTGATGAATTTTCCGAAGAAGAAGTCGAGCCAACCCCCGAACAATACGAGGAGGAACAAACAACCAAATCCAAAATTCCTTCAAATTCTTTGAATGATTTGGTTGCAATAGAACCATCTCCTGTGGGAACACAACACTCTTTAGAGAGTGATGAACCCCATCCTTCTATGTTCCTCTCAGAAATCGAGGTAGATCTTTTTGAAGATTTTGGCAACACCTCGAATTTTCTAGTTCAAGTGAAGCCTCTGGTACACTCTACATCGTTTGAGGATAAGAGTCTACACAATGATGCTTTCCTTTTAGAGCACATTAAAGGACTCTCAGCCATCATGAGCCATGAGTGGTCGGTAGAATCGGAGTTATCCACTGAGGTAGCCCGAATCACTACTCCCTTAGATTTTATACTTTGCAAACTTATGGGAATCACCATAAAGGCTCACTATAGTCCTATCGTTGGGATAAATATAATTTCAAGGGCTTTAGCCCAACATCTTTGCCCCAACGAATCTTTGATCCCATCACATAAGCTTCTAAGAATTCCGTCTGGAGTTATTCTTGAAAGTTATGGGGTCATAAGGTCCATTCCTTTATGCATAAGAGGGTTCGAGTATCGCTTAGATTTTTACATCTATGACATCTCGGACATGTCTCTCTTGATTGGCGTACCGTTTGGAACACTATTTCAAGAGCAACCAAACAAGGATCACCTAAAGCTCGAGCTAGGAAATTCTTCTATTGTTGTTAATCTTTTAAGATCAAATTAATGCAATAGTAGAACCCAATCCTAAAAAGGACCCTTTTGAAGAAGTCTTAGTGGCATTTCTAGAAGACTGGTCTCAACCAACTCTTGATGATGAACACTTCACTCAAGAAGAGGAAGAGCTAGCAGAACCTATCGAAGTAACTCCTTTGGAAGTGCCATCACAACCCTCAATCGAGTTAAAACCTCTTCCTTCTGGCTTGAAATATGTCTTTCTCAATAATAACAAAGAAACTCCTATCATTATAAGTGATAAGCTTTCCCAAGAGGAAACCAATAGACTTGTCACTATCCTAGAAAGACATAAATCGGCCTTTGGTTACTCACTCCATGACCTCATTGGAATTAGTCCAGCTCTTTGTACTCATAGAATTCCCATCGATCCTGATTCGTCACCTTCGAGGGAACCACAACGGAGACTTAACAATGCTATGCGAGAGGTTGTTAAGAAAGAGGTCTTGAAACTTTTGCACGCTGGGATTATCTATCCTGTGCCACATAGTAAGTGGGTTAGCCCGTCCAAGTTGGGCTAAAGAAAGGAGGGATGAAAGTTGTAAGAAATGAGAAAAATGAACTCATCCTCAACGCACTGTCACTGGGTGGCGCATGTGCATTGACTACCAAAAACTTAACAAGGCTACAAAGAAAGATCAATTCTTGTTACCCTTCATTGATGAAATGTTGGAACGGCTTGCAAAGAACTCTTTATTTTGTTTCCTTGATGGTTATTCCGGATATCATCAAATCCCGATCCACCCTGATGACCAAAGTAAGACCACTTTTACATGCCCTTATGCAACCCCTGATCCGTCATTGAGTTCATCTTTGCTCAGGGACAAGCAAAAGGTAAGCTTGGGGAGTTGTTGACGGTCCTTAAGTACCAATTTTAACCGTCAACTAAACAAGGAAAATGACCTAAATGAAACCCATAGCTAGAATTAGGGTTTATACTGACAGAATTCCACGAGTTTTGGTGAATGTCTGTTTCTGCAGGGGGTTATCAGGAAATACCAAGGAAAGGCCCACATGTCATGTTTACATAGAGATAATTATCAACCGTACAATTTTCTATATTCAGGAAGGCTCTAGAAGCAACTGGACCAAGCCGGAGGACGAGTGGGGCCAGGCCCAGGGCGCCCGCCCTAGGGTCTGGGGCGCCCGCCTTGCTCTGAGAACCAATCAGGTTCAACTTCGTGGATCACGCTCCACCGCCTTTGAGGATGAATCTAAACCACTCGCTTAAGGCCGGTTTGATCCGACGATCCACGTTCATTTGAGGAGGCTATATAAGGAAGGCCCCTGACCCCCCTGAGGATCATCTCATCTCATTATTCTTCTCCAGAGCAAAAGCTAGGGTTTCAATTAGAAGTAGAGAATGAGAGAGGTCCATCTAGTTGTCTAGATCTAGTTCTTCTAGTTCTAGTTCATATAGTTGTAATTAGAGGTGAGAGAGAGGAGGAGAAAGCTAGGAGGAGCCGGATCTGTCGGATCTTCCTCAACATTGTACCTTTGCAGCATCTGGTTCGGAACAATCTCCAGGTTCTTCATTTATTATTTCTAAGTATCTTATTTCAGTTCTTGCTTTATTCTATTTACGGGATCTCCGCTTGTATTGAGTGCTCTAGTTTTGATATCGGATAAGAGTAGTAAACGATAGTGTAGACGTGGTATCTAGACTAGAGTTTACCTGAGTTTGCGCCCAATCCTATGGATAGTTATGACGGATAGTTGTGGTAGCCCCAGAGGTGACAGCTCTGTAAGGCCTTTGTAGTCCACCACGTTCGGGTTGGTGTTTTCGTACAGCTTTTGGCAGCCTCCCCCCGACTACCTTTTTCCCAGTCTTTGTCGAGAGTCGGGAAGGTACTGTTGCTCCAAAGTAGAGTATCGTAGGCCTTTGATTAGATAACTCTCTTAGAAAACTCTAAAATCTCTCTACCCAGTTATCTTATCTATCCTTGGATGCTCTTAGTTCTTAACAAGTTCACTTCATATTCCCCGTGGAAATCGATACCCTTGGAATACTCACGGGTGAAAGCTACAACGGTATCCGTGCGTTTGCAGATTTATATGTGTGCGTTAAGAAATACCAACAATCCCTCCAACCAAGGCAATCCCCGGTGCATTCAAACCTTTCCTTGTATTTAAAATGATTGCTTTAAATATACTTATGGTTATATTATTGCATTATTGTACTTTATTAAATTCCTACTTGATGCATAGCCTTATCCTTGTGCTAATTGAATCCTTTACCTTGACACTTGTTTAAAGATGTAAATTTTTGCTAAAATGCTTAGTATGCTTAGAACTTTTATAGTAGGCGATTTCCGGTCACCTACGCATAGCGTATTGCTTCGGCAAATGATTATGTTCTTTTGAGAAAAGGATATTGTTGGAAGTAATAAATTAAGACCGGGCGGACACGGTGTTTGGGAGCCACCAGTGGTGACTGGTGAGCGGGTTCTCTCCGCCTGTGTCATTTAGGAACCGTCCGTTGTTGAATTGCATGAGTTAAGAATTTGGAGTACTTATCATATACCTTTGGGGAAGCTGGACTCTGGCTAATCCAATCTAAAGGACGGTTAACCCGCACTGGGAGTGGAGAGATGGCGAGAGTAGTGTATACCCTCCAAGTTCGAGGAAGGCTATGTAGGTGTACTGTGCTCTCGGGTGGCGGGTCCCCGTTCTCGGATGGAGGATCCAGGGAAAAGTAGTCATATGCGTGCTTTAGTGTTGTATATGCCGTGTGATAGGGAAGTCTCAGCTGGGTTTAATCGGTTCGAATCGTCGTGCTCCTCGGTTATGGAGACTTAGCTCACTGTTCTTCCACGTAGTAATACACTTAAATGTTCCATGATGGCTTCCTTTCAGAGATGTTGTTTTTACCTTGTTATTGATCATAAATCTAGGTCAATACTTGAGTAATTTTATGAACAAATTAAATGAATCTCAATTGTCTTTATAAATGCTCATTTATGCAAAATACTTGATTCTTGCAAACCACACCGTGAATCCTATGACTTGCATACCTTTTGTCCACCAAATATTTTCTTTTGTCGGATAAGTCTTGTTGAGTACTCCCGTACTTAGGGTTTGTTAACCTCTGTTGCAGATGAGGGCCACAGCCCGGTCTGCGTAGCCTCGTGCTGCATGACCGTTGTCACTGTGGATGAAGATGAGGAATGAACTATCCTTGCTTGACTCTTGAGCAAGAGTACCTGGGTTGTTTTGTTTATACTCTATCATAGTTTGATGTATTAATATCGTATGACACTTAAGTTATGTTTCAAAAACTTATGGTTTGTAATATGACTTCAAATTTTCGCTACTTTGATGTAAATTAAATTATTGTATTACTTCTGCAATGTTTGTAATGAGGAGATCCTGTTCGGAAAGAGGTGAATGACCCGTTGTAAAGTGGCGACACCTGACGGACTAATTAAGACTTAGATCATTTGTTTTGAATTAAGTCGGATGGACATTAATCCTAACAAGTGGACCCTGTTCTTAAAGAGGTTCTGTCACACTTGTAGTCTACAAATCATACCAGCTGGCACAAGTCCCGAAACCTAGTAAATTTAAACCTGATAATGAGCTGATATGGTAGGACGATGAAGGTAGCATGACCATCAGGACTTACCACAACAACTATTCCATAAGCACAATGTAGAAGGTTCATTACACTCCATCAGACCATCACACATGTAGTTAGAATCATAAAGAACATTAACATGTAGATTCTAGATACTATATAGCTGGGCTAAGCATATGAGGAGACACTACATGCATTTTAATTAATTAGTGTTGACATGTCCCCCTAACACCTAGGATATGTTTTGAACACGATGAGGAGTTTGTTGGCCTATAACCAGTCAATCCAAAACAGCACAGGAAAGAAAGAGCCATGACTGTTGACTATGCTATAGGGTAGGCAGAGATATAGAACACCATACATACCCCAGGGGCCCAGGGGTGGTTACATAGCTTGGATTGCACCGGCCATGTTGCTGCCAGCATCGGCGAGGTGGATCTGAAATTTTACAAAAGGGAAGAACAACAATAAAAATTCATTGCACTTATAAGAAATAAAATATCTGTCCTCGAGTTCCAGCTACAACTCAAACTTAATTGCTATATAGCATACTACTATATAACATTGACATTTCATTAAACAATTCAATGGCATAATAAGCAATGGTAGATGTTGTAGGGCCTAGAAGCTATATATAGCAGTTAGAGCCATATTCTTGGCAGCAAGACATTTAAGGAAGAATAAAACACAAATAGCATAGAGCCATAATCCTAGATTTTGAACCTAGTATCATTTTAATACAGGTGGATTATGAAGGATAAGTACTAAATAGTGTTAATGTATTTGGCTGTGAAGCAAACCAATAATTCTTTCCGGGAAGAAGCAAACCAGTAAACTGATGTTAGCATTAAGATTTTTAAATACGGATAGATGCTTAGGGAACTTAATCATTTTTGCAATCATTAAATGAGCAAAGCAAGCTAAAACTGAATCAGTCGCCACAACAGATCATATAGCCCTCCAGGTATTATAAAACGGACGTGCTTCATACTGATAGTACTCAAATTTGAGTGGCATATTCCCTTTCTGTTTTATGATCTAGTAAAACCGTATACCAACTACACTCAGTCATCTAGTAACTCACTGAAATCACTCTTTCTGGGGAACTCTGGGGAAGAGCTCAATGGAAACTAAATATTTGTACCTCTGTTTTAGTGGTCGCGCAGCATGAAGTAGTTCAATTGGATTAAAAAATCAGGGTGCTGCGAGGTAGGAACCGTTAATTGGTCCCATCCTCCCGGAGATCCACGGAGAAGATAAACATTGGAGTGCAAATATTAGAGGCTAAACCCTAGAACACGAATCCAAGTCAATCTGGAGAGAAATTAGAGAGGCAAAATAAAATTACCAAAATTGGAGGAAGCTGAAGTACCTAAGTGACCGTGTCGACTGCTGACGTCGCTTATCACTCCCCGCCGTCCCAACTCATGCTGTGTCGGTTGGAGTTCCTCCACCGCTGGGATTTGAGAGAAGAAAAGTTCGTCATCAAATACCAGGTCGAGATCGAGATCGAGGAGGGGACACAAACCTGAGAGTCGGGATTACGGTGAGACCCATGGCTGACGGCAGAGATGTGGATGACGGTGGCCTCCTGGCAGCGCTACCGCCCTGTGGTCGTCTGCTCCCGCAAATGTCGTCGCTGCAACCACCGCATCAGCGCATGCTGACAGAGTGGGGCGGCATCGGCGGAGAGATGCACCGTCGGGTGCGACATCTGCGTGCGCTGCAGCTGGGGAGGAAAAAGAGGACCAAGGTGGCGAGGCGAAGGCAGATTTTTTTTTTCTTTGGCTTTGACGGGCTGACCTATTATGCCGTCTAATTTTTTCTAGGGAGGGATCGGGAAGGCTGAGGCCTCGGCAGCGTGCAATTGTAGAGGACGACGTGGCGTGCAATAATAGGCCAACAACAGCCAAATCACTGGGAGGCTTCCAATTTATTCACGATTGATAGTTATCTTATATCTTATTACACTCTATCCAATAACCCGGATCCAAAATCCGAGAATATCCTCACCGTCTGATCCCCTGAACCGGAGATTCCTACCTGATGCAGTGATGCGGCGACACTCTAACGCCAAAATCCCGAAACTACCCCGCAGCCTGTTCTCCTTTTAGTCCCCACCCGATCAACGCAATTCCCCTTCGTCTTCCCGCTTCCACCGCAGCCCCCTCAGGTCTCTCTCGCCGCCGCACAAGCTTGTCTAACCCTAACCCTAACCCTAAAACACTTACCCTCGCCTCCAACCCCACGCTCCCATGGAGGGGCGTGGAGGCTAAGTGTAGCCAACCCCTAAACCATATTCCCATGGATTGAGCGGATTCCCAAGGCATGGGTACAAACCCTCGCCTGCAAGAGCTGGCCGCTGTGGCCGCGGCGGCGGCTGCTGCTTCTGAAACACGGCCGCGGGCCCGCGTGGTGCGGATCCTAGTGCACGATGCTGACGCTACCGATTCGTCCTCCAGCGAGGATGAGGCGCCGCCACCGCCGCCTCCTCGGCGGAGGGCGAGGGGTGGCAGCAGCAGCGTGCGCGTGAGGCGCCACGTTATGGAACCGGCCGGGGCAAGCTCGGATGCTCGGTACCGTGGCGTCCGTCGGAGGCCGTGGGGACGCTGGGCTGCGGAGATCCGTGATCCGCACACCCGCCGCCGACTGTGGCTCGGTACCTTCAACACAGCTGAGGAGGCTGCCAAAGCCTACGACGCTGCGAACATCCGCTTCCGTGGTGCCAGCGCCCCTACCAACTTCCCTGTGGCCCGCTACTCACCGCCTCCAGAGCCAGCCAAGCCTATCATCTCGCTGACTCCTGAACCCGGAAAGGTGATCACCTTGCCACCGGTACCTGTGAAGCCGACCTTCCCTCTGCAGGTGAAGGAAGAGGGTGGGAGCTGTGACGGCCAGGTCAAGGGAGCTAGTTCGGAGGTCAAGGCGTTTGCACCAAGGCCGGTGTGGGAGATGATCCCCAGGAAGCGCCAGAAGTATCCGGGCTGTGCTGATGGCTCTGGCCTGCGTGCCATCCATGCTGCGTCCATCTTTGTGGAGGAGGTTGGCGGGGCCTGATGGCCCAAGTATCCACAATTACTATTGCTAGAGGTTTTATCCATGGCATCATTAGAACTTGGTATTGTATTATTTTGGTTAGTGCTAAACTGTTGATGTGAAAACCTATGACTCTGGTTGTGTTATGATTGGTGGTGATCTAATGTATATATGGTGACATTTGGTAATATGTTCCTGATCTATGTGATGAAATGTGCCGTGCTTGAATGTGGAATCAAACCTGTCATATAGTACAATTTAGATCCCTTGACATGAACAGTAATACCTAGATGTATTTGGTTATTTTGGTTGAATTATTTGTCTGGTGCGAGCATGTCAGGTTCGCGGGTTTTTTCTGTTATTACCGTTATAGTGTAATTAAATGTCCTGTCGTATCTGTGCATGTTCAGGTAACCCATGACATGATTATTCCTCTTCCATTCAATAGCTTCCTAGAATTTTTGTATCTGGACTATCCCTTGTGTTCAATCATTACTTCCTAGTATTTGCATCTTTATATTTTATATTAGGCCATCCTTAGTGGAGTTTCATATCACAGTTTTCAATGCTCCCAATGTCAACATAGCATATTTAATGCCCATGAAACTCCCATTGAGATTGGCCTTAATAATATTCTGCTACTCCTAGTCTCTTTTTGTTTGGCAGGTGTCTGTAAACTCCTTGTTCCTCTAAAAAATTCAATGGTCTCTTTTTGTTTGACATAGTTGGCTTCTTAGAATGTGTTTCTTGGTGTCAGGTCTGGATTATCCCTCGTGTTCAATCATTACTTCCTAGTATTTGCATCTTTATCTATTAATAATGGTCTGCTATTCCTAGTCTCTTTTTGTTTGGCGGGTGTCTTAAAACTCCTAGTCTCTTTTTATTCAGTAGATGTCTGTGTTACAGATTTGGCAGGTGTCAAATAGTGTTCTGCTACCCCTAGTCTCTTTTTGTTTTGCAGGTGTCTGTAAACTTATAGTTTCTTTTTGTTTGGTAGACGCCTGTGTTACAGATTTGGCAAGTGTCTTGTTACAGATCACTTCTGATTGTTGGATGAATAATCTTCCTAAGCTCTATTTGGTACATAGTCACTTTCTAGTTTCTGCGCGATATGAAGAGTTCTAAGCAAATTGCATCTTATGTTATGATTATTTAAATTACAGCATAAGATCTGGTCATTCAGCATAATTAGCATGTACCCTTCTAGAACTGTTATGCTTGGTGCCATGGTGAAGGAAATGTTTTCTTTGTTTGGTGCGGAAGGAATACTGTTGTTTTCTGTTGGCTGTGGCCTGCGGGGTTGAATTAGGATTTTGGTATGTGGTTGCTGAGACAAGCATGGTTTGTGGAGCTTTCTTTTAACATATGCACGTGCACGTCTGTGTCATCTGTTTTCTATATGCACGTGCACGTGAATTAGTTCTTTGACCTGCACGAGGTCTATTAAATATCTGCTTTCTATAAACATCTCTTTAAGTTATTAATTAATCTCGTTCATATTTGCGCTTCAGGAAATGATGGTCAATTGATCTTGAGAGCACCTGTTGCTTACATTCTTATGTGATAATATATGCTGTGATATTATTTACATTTCAGTAGTTTGACACTTGAAAATGATGCTCAATTGATCTTGAGAGCACCTAGAGCTCACATTGTTCTGTATATGTACCTAGTATATCATACAGCTCATGTTCGAGATAGATTTTATTTTACTTATCTGTCATTGATTCTGCACAGCTTTGTATGTTATAGCTCTTCTCCTGAGTTATACCTATGTTTGTACACACATGCCTTTCTTGGGCCGTGTCCATGGAGAGTGATTAGCTGAGTTTCATTTTTTTTTGGTTGTAATTCAAAGTTCGAGAAATGGAAACTGTTTTTTTAGAACTTGTAATGGAAACTGTTACCCAATATTAACCCCGAAAAAACACTTCCTGTAATTTTGGGTACCTAATAATTCGGGTTCAGGTATTACCCGTTATACCCGAATTTACATAAATCAACAAACTAGACAAAAATTTAGTAGTAATTTATACATAATTTCAGTACAAAATATATAAAATTTCAACAACAATTTATAGAGAATAATACATTAGTCATTTGTTCAAGAAGATAGAATTATATTTTAATAAAGTGATAAGTTCAAGTGTTCAACTAACAATACATGATAAATATAAATACACGTACAAAACTTTGGATAGTTCGGGTAGTTTGGGTACCGGGAGATATTATCCGAATTACCCAAACTAATTTCGGGTAATTAAAATCACTATCCAATTTTAGGATTGGGTACCTCGGGTTCGGGTAATTCGGATCCGATTTTGGGTAATTTAGGTTCAGGTAATGGATATCGGGTATTTTGCCCAGGCTTACCTGATTGAATCACCGAACAGAACAGAAACCTCAGCAGACAAGTTTCAAGCCAGCTGAACACAGTTTGTACAGTTTGCATAATGGGCTGCGAGGCCTGACACTAGCAAAGAGGAAACTGTTGCCATGGCCCAGGTCTTCAGAGCCTACAGTTCTTCGGACCATGCCCTGTGCTGTGCAACACCAATGCCGTTGCATACCAGCCAGGCAGCCAGCCATCGTTGTCGCCCTCAGAGCGCCACTGCCTTCCTGTGCCCCAGGAAGCCAACAACATCTCGCAGGCCATGTTACACAAATATAATCGACTGGAGCCAAACACCCCTGAATGAATCGGCTCAAAACGTGCTGAAAGGCTGAAATTGCTCTAATAACCAATAATGAGAATCGTACAGTGAAGAACAGAGGATGGTATCCTGTAAACTATTCCTTCCATTTCAAATTTTAAGATGTTTCGATTTTTTTAGATATAATGTTTTTAATATGTATGTCCACATGGTGTATATTTAAGCGCATAGCAAACGCTAAATATCTAGAAAAATCATAACGTCTACTAGGCATTGTAAATCACGGATTGTGGCATTTCAGGAATTCAGGTTCACGGTCCCTGTGAGCAAACAACCATAAGGTACAAAGATGATGGTCCTTTTTTATTTTTATTTTATTTTATTCTGCAACTCCATAATGTTAAAGGTTATAATACAAGGTCAATAAAGCACCTAAAGCTCACATACTCAGGCCTCTCTAGCTTATCATGCAGTTTGCAGTTCACCAGCATACCACCACATACTAGGTTAACCGTCAATAACAAATAGAACGAATGTTCTAGACCATACAACAACCAACGCTGGATCCAACCAACGATCCGCGACTATCTCATCTTCCCAGCAGTTTCCCCTGTCCGGAGGTGAAACTAGCTGATACTGGACTCCGCTAGTGAAGGCACATTGCTTCCTTCACTCATGCCCATGGCAAACATTGCCCGAATGCATGGCGTTTTCCCATGACGACGGCATAACACACCTATGAGAGCATAGTTGTTCCTCTACTGGCCTGTTTTCGCACGTTTCATACCACCATTACTGAATGGAGAGACACTGCCAGGATGAGGGCTGTCCTCTCTCAGGGTTGAGTTTAGCATTGCCAGCTCCCTGAGCTGTTGCCTTTTGTACAAATCTTGAGACTCATCCTGCAGCAGATACCAATATGATCTTGTAAGTCATATGTGCACGTAAATATATAGAACTTTCCAATAATTAAGAAGCAATTATACACATGTAAAAATATATATACAAGGTTCAGATTCAGAACAGAACAAAAGAATCAGATCGATAATAAAAACGGTAGGTAAAATTCAAGAAAAATGTTATGTGAGAAGTGTGGGGTGGTAGGTAAGTCAAAGGCGTTTTTTTAGTCATCTAGGCACACATGATGTGGCAAGTCTAAAGGATCTTCACATTTTTCATGTTTTTCCTAAAAAAAGCTATGTTATGTTAAACTCTCTGCCCCACGTTTAAATTGATATTTTTTAGAATAAGGCCTAGCCTTACAAAAATATCTCCCAAGTTGATGTGCAAACATGTTCCAGTGGGCAGCAGGAAGGTGTGTCATACAATAATCTAGCAGATATAGATATGTGATGTGCACACAGAGTAATAGGATTCATACAAATAATAAATCACTCACCACTGGTTTAAGCAATTCTTCTATAATCTCCTGTGCATGTCTCAACCTTGCATCGATGATACTGGCGGGGAACTCGGCCTCTATCAAGATATGCAGCGGATCACTCAGGTGCTCATAGCCTGGTTTTCCTCGTAGTTTGTCCTCCTTGAAAATCATGAAGCCATGTAGGTAAAGCTTGTTGCAATGAAGCAGAAACAGGAAAGGAATAGACAAAAACAGAGCAATAAAACATCTGTCTGATCAGCAGGATCAAATAGAGATGGAAGAACAATTTATGCTCGTGGAAAGGGAATGATAGGTAAGTCAGGCTAGAAGTACATTGCACAATGTTGTAAAAGTATCGATTATATTGAAGAGAATCGATGAACATTTGTAGGAAAGATACTGTTTAGATACATGAGAGAAACTTTGATCACAGCAATACAAGTTCAAGAAAACAAATTGGGATTCAAAGGCTCCCTTGCCTGAGAGTTAAATAAGCAACATGACTTCAATTTGGTGGATGCAATAAAGAACAGAAACTTCTCTTACCTTCCCTGGATCTTTGATGGAACCCTTTCCTCTAATAAAAACACGACACCCAGTCGATGCTTCTACGCGCTTTAGAGAATTACCTCTAGGTCCTAAAATGCGCCCCACAAAATTGAACTGGGACAGAAGAGAAGAATATATCAACAAAAAGCTTAAAACAGCTCAATGGTTCTTTTGTGTGAACTTCAAGAGAAACTGCACAATTTGGAGGGCATACATTTGGATAAGAATCAACTGGAACCTCCAAACGAAGAATCTTCTTTACAACATGGGAGCTAGGACTTGGTGGTGCTCCTTGCCAGTCCATGCTAGTCCCTTGAGGAAAACCTAATCTCTTTTGAGTTGTTCATAAAGGAAAAAAGCATATAATTTATCAGTATTTGTGTCAACACACACACACAACATGAATGCCAGTACATCTTGCATGTATTTTTCACATTAATTCACTATGACTCTGAAATATCATCGGCAGTTACAAGAAGATATGTGGTGTGGTTTGCATTCAAAAAAATAAGATATGTGATTCATTTTTATCAATGATAAGGGCCAGGACTCCCAGAGGAAAAAACACATCCATTTGTGTATGAAGTACAGAAGAGTCACCCACTTGATTGCAAATATATTCTGAAGTTTTACCTCTTGTAGTCCGCTCCAAGGACTAAACCCATTGCCAGGGAGATTAGCTCTAGGGTTTGGAGAAGACATAGGACTAGGACTTCTAAACCGATGCCTGTCGAAATCGCCAAATCCATGGCTGTGGACAATGCTTGATACCCGCATAATCTCTGGGCGTACAACAAAGGTCAGAACTCAGAAGATGATTTCATTTATATAATAAGAAATAGATAAGTCGTTGATTAGAACTAGGCTAACAGAGGTCAGAACATGACACTCCCACTACACCATGAAAATCAACAAGTAAATATTTTCAGCAAATACCAAGACATGCACATTGATATAAGTCACCTTATTATGACTGCAATATATACTTAGCTATATGGAAAATTATTTTTACAGGATGGTCCAACCAAATAACACCGAAGTCAATCAATGGACACTTGATCAGTCAATGCATTATACAATCTACAATGTTAAAATAAAGGGAACCCCTAAAAGACTGGTCTGGTAATATGCATTGACCACAAAGAGTAGAGTCAGTTGACAGAGCACAATTGCCCAATCAAGAAAAAAAAAAGGCATTTCAATGCAAAATCAAAGGCTCCATCGTTTCCAGTACCAGCAACAGGAAAAGACTAGGTCAGAAATTTTGTTTCCAATAAGTAAAGTAGTTATGTGTATGCTGTGTGATATGTATTCACCCTCTATCTGGTAATGTACACTGGAAAACGCATGATGATCACCGCCAAAACATCTAACACGAGCACAATACAGGAGCTTTGTCGTTGCTTTTGTGAGCTTCTGTTAAGATCAACCACAATCTCTAATCCTTTGAAGCATATGAAATATCCATGGACCATAAGTAAGCCACAACTGTTTGGACCAAGAAGTTGACCTCAACCATCAACATTTTAGATTATAACAGTCAGATCGATAGGCAAGGTGGCATTATCTCCCAGAAGCCCGATCATCTATTGTAACCAATGGATTAAGCTTCGCAATACAAATCGAAACCAAAGAAACATAAGGACCAAAGATCATAAGCATAGAAGTAGAATCCAATGTCATCCAAACTGAGTACTCATCCAAGCATTGGGGGCATCATCAGTCCCCAATTCGTGATTGCAGATGAAGAGCTCACTCGTAACCCAACGAAAACTCTCATCGGGCATTCGGGGGCTGCAGGAAACAACAAGGCGGAGATCAAAGGATCTCACCTTGGCTCAGCAGCTTGTTGCATATGGGCAGCACCTGCATGAAAGGCCCCAGCTTCTGGTGTTCGGCGAGCAGCTCGGCCAAGTACTGACTGCAAGAAACCAACAAACCAATGGATGATGAATCATCAAACTGTGAAAGCTATCGTCGCAGTATCATCAATCGATTGGACCAAACAAGAAAAGGGGCCGGGGGCAAAGAAGCAATCTTGGCATCAGTAATCGCTGAACAAAACACAGAAGAAATCCATGCGCCGCTGCTCTACCTATCAACATCCGGATTGCTTCTAATCTGAGGGGAGTGGTTTCGCGCAGGGGAGAACCCCTGCTGGCTGTAGAGCCCCGACATGGCGGCGGCGGCGGCTCTGCCGAGTGAGGGTTGCAGTCGAGGATGAGGCGAGGTGGTGATTGAGATGGATGGATACGTAGCCTGCCCAGGAAGTGGAGGCGAGGCGAGGAGATGGTGTGGGGTGGTAGGAAGAGAGGTAAAAAGGCTCGCTGCTTTAGGGTGCAGCCTGCAGAGCAGCCAGCCAGCATAGGGGGAGCCTGCCTGCCCGGGGAGAAGAGAGAGAGGGTTGGCAGGCAGCCGCTGCCGCTCTGGAAACCCTTTTCTCTCTCTCTCTTCAAGCTGAGTAGCTTGCAACACGACACCGATGGAAATTTTGGATTTTGGATCAAAACAAAATACAACAACAATAAATGGGAAAACAAGAGAAAATCGCCTCTTCCTGTTTTCTTGAGTCACGTCAACAAGTCTATGTCTACAAGTTTGCTGCGCCCTGGTTTTCCTGTTTGTGAAAAACAAATCGTCGTTTTTTTTTCTCCTTTTCCTTGAAGGTATATATGCGTGGTACCATCACTGCCGCACAATATATAAAATTGATTATGAAAATAGCTGGTGTTTTTATTAAGGTAAAACTTGTAGTTAACTTCTCATTAGAAGTATGATGGCCCTACATACGTAGGCTTCACATGTACTACAGGTATATACAGCTAGGGAGTTTTTTTTGTCACGCATATATATAGGTAGAAACCTTTTGTTTTCTAATGCGGTGACACCATATGCGACGAATAAAACATGTCGCTATTTAAGTTTGCGTGGTATGTAGTTATATCTATCTGTAAATTAGTCATCATGGCGTATAGACTTTTGTCGTGCAAGGAAAAAAACATCTCTTTAATTTAGTTTGCGTTTGCAATGACGCAGTTACAAAAATTATCGTTGCGTATATATACAAATGATACCTTAAATTCACTCATAACTCATAACTATATTTGTTCGCGCACATACTGTATATATATATATATATATATATATATATATATATATATAGAACGTGAGTTTTCCCAATGATTTACCATTTTGCAAGATAATCCTGTGTCTTTTTTAGCATCTTATAATGCCCCCGGCGGTCAGTTATTACTGAAATGCCTCTATTTTTTTTGCTCAATATACATGCATGCTTTATTGTGTGTCTTAGGTGTGATAAAACAGCTGGAAATCTTGGACAAGCCAACAAACAAAAAAGCTCTAAGGGCACTGTTCCTGGGATGTCCATTTTGTCACTAGCTAGAGCAAGCTCCAAAACCCCCTTTCCCTGCTGGCTTTCAGTTTGCATCCAGTACGTACATGCGTGGGAATTTTCTGATAATAACTTGAAATTTGGCTGTCAAGCATTTAATTAGTGGCCGGTCGTATGGGCCCTCATGACTAAGACTGTATCCGGATTCTTGACTGGTATTATTTGCTCTACCAAGCAAGCAAGCAAGCAAGCAAAGCCACAAGGAGGCTTTCATGTTACTATTTTAACCACGTACGTAGAGGCCCACACAGAGATGGGGCGGGTATCACCATTTTCCTCGGCAAAATTGTGTCGGTTGCTGGTGAGCATGGTTGTCGCTTTCGCTACACAGCAGCAGGGATCCTATCTATCAGTACTGCGGAGGAGTAGCTTGTTGTATAGAGCAATAGAGACTGAGCCATTATATTGTGTGGTGGATACGATGCAGAGCTTTCCAGGCCATTCACAGCGCGGGGGGGGGGGGGGGGGGGGGGGGGGGGGGGGGGGGGGGGGGGGGGGGGAGTACCCATCTACTGCTTGCTGCTCAGAAAAATAAATAAAAAAATGAATGAATTGTACTCCCATGCATCCTATACATACATATATTTATATTAGTCAGCATTTGGAATCCAGTTGACCACTTATTGAGTTTTTCTAAGAAAAAAAAACGGATTCCATATTTAAAGCATAACTATTACGGAGTAGTATTTATAAGCTTATTGATATACAATCTGTGCCTGGCAAATGAATATGAATAAACTGTTTCCATGTGTTTATTAGGCCCAGGGTCACCACGTACAGAAATTCGCGTGCCACCGTTTCGTTAGAATTAAAACTTGCCTCAAATAATCAACGTTTATTAATCAATTTCCATTGCATGCATCAATCAAAAATAAACTGAATCTTAACTATTTAACCAGGAATTAAAATGTGTCTATAAACCAACCAACCTTTTCCAAAAGAATCACAATAATGTACTGTGTTTCTTACTAAAGTCACTAACAAAATCAATAATCTCCTTAAGAACGCCCGCAGCCTTCCAAAAGGATCACAATACGGATCACTCAAGTAGTAGCTAGCAATGCAGAAAAGTGGCCATGAATGCTTCCTTTCTTTCTTTCTTTCTTTCTTTCCTTCTTCCAAACGAGAGAAAAGAGTTGTTCGTCGGCTCTAGCTAGCCATTTGGTACAAGACGGTGGACCACACTCAGGCAACTGACAGAGGCAATGCAAGTGTTCTGCTCACAGGAGTAACATAAAAAAAAATAGCAAAGAAAAACGGGTGAGCATACTTATATGTAATGGAAATAGTAACATCGGCAACCGATTTATGTGATAAGTTGTTGTGATCTGGTTATCAAACTCTCTCTCTGTCTCCATATACTCTGACCTGAAGTGAATGTACTCTGTGGTGGTGCCACTGTGGCCTTTTGTGTCATGACAAGTGACCTTTTCAGTAGTAGTAGTAGTATATGCGCTGAAGCTGAATTGGGTAAACATGAACAGGTGAAGCTGGTAAGTCAGTAAAAGTTAATGATGTAAGCACCCTGATTTGAGATTTGGCTCTGTTTTTTTTCTCTTCCCCTCTCTCCCAAACCCCAAGGCCTGACTGACAAGAACCAGGTAAGCTGGATGCTCTGATCCGGGCATCAACTTTTGTGTTGGCCCTTTTCATCTGCTGCTTTTTACTCATCGGCCTTCACATGCGCCCTGCAGCTGCATGCATGCTCCGGTTTGATGTCATGATTCAGGACGATCAGAGAGAGAGAGTGTGTGTGTGTACAGTACCAAAAATCCGGCCTGCGGTAGTGCAGTGGCGTTTATACCTTGGGCAGTAAAATACCAGCAGTAAGGCACTGCGACTGCGAGGTACAGTACGTACAGTTGAATGTTACCAAAGGCTCCGTTTTGAAACATGGACGGCGTTGAGCCGTTGACTCTACGCAGGAGGAAACAAAGCCTACCTAGTAATGCTAGGCTGCAGCGCAGGGAGTCAGTGACGGGACGGAGACGGACACACGGCGCCGATCTTCAAAATCTACGTACTCCCTCTTTTCAGAAATACGGACCGGAATATGATGAATTGATGAAAGCGAAACATTCAAAAAATATTTTAAATTATAAGGCATTTTTAGTGAATGAACTCATATAAAACATCAATTACATTTACATATATGTATCTAGTATTAATATCTACAACTCGACTTATAATATGATAAACACACAATCTCTCAACAATTAAGAAATGGTTACATTATTATTATTATATGTCACCATGATTCTATCCTAAAATTTGTAGAATCTCTTTTTCTAGGACGAGGGATATTATATTATAAGTACCAAATAACACTAAAATATATTTCTTCCTTTTTCCCTCGGCTCATGCATGCATCACACACTCCCACCACACCCTCTCTCGATCTCGTCACCATCAAAGAAATCCAACACGAGACGATACCACGTTTTTCCATCCAAATCCAGCACAATAAAAGACATGTTTTGAATTGATAGCGTGCACTATGTGCAACCAAAAGATACATAGTTTTGTTTCAAGATGTTTTAGATCAGATTTAGATGACCGCCCTGTTCGGGTGATCGTTTCGGTGGCTAATATATGAGCGGTTAGTGTTGTTTTTAGTTGTTCTGTTATGAGAGAAAAAGGCTGATAAGTCAAACGAACAGGGTGACAGAATCATTGTAAAAAGTGTGTGAGCCGCTGTTACAAGTCACACATGTGACCACAGTACTCAATACACACAGGCTATAAATTCCGTTACGAATAACACAGAAACGGACAGCGGTACACACATGTTAACCGTTACGAATTACTACTTGGGAGCAGCAAGCAAGCATGGCCAGAGACAAAAAAATAATAAAATAAAAAAACACGCAACTGTCACGTCCGGCCGTACCACTAACCACGTTACTTAGCTGCGGGCGTTTGTCCTGGTAATCGCCCTTTTCCGGACACGATGATCCAGCGGTGGGCCATCATCAGCGAGGGGGAGCTAGCTTACGCTTATGATGACGGGTCCCGACATCCCGTTCCCGTCGACATTGCAAAGCAAGGCACGAGCTGGCCCAAGGAACGGCCGCGTCGTACATGGGTGGTCGGCGCATGCATCGATCGCAAGGTTCCCAGGCAAGGCAAGGTTCCGGCTAGCTAGTCCCCCAGCAGCACAGCGGCCGGAGATTCGCGTAGTATCCCGCATAGGATTCCGTCACCGGACGGGCGTTATTGCCACGTACACCGGGGACGGGGAAGGGGAAGCAGCGCACGTTGCCGCGGCCAGCGTCTGTGTGGCTGCCTCGCTCGCTGCTGCCGCCAGCCGGTGCCGGTGCAGGTGTTAGATCCCTCGCCCACGCGCTCGTGCGTGCGAGGGCGTGAAGAGCAGAGGGAGAGAGAGGGCACCACCACCTACCGCACCTGCCGCGCCGGCCGCGGGCGCACATGGCGGCGTCATTGCCCCGTGCGGGGGTGCATGTGCATCCAATGCGCCCGCCCGGCAGGCCGAGCACGTACTGTACGTGCCCCGTGCCCGATCCATCGGTCGGTCGGTCGCAGTCGTAGTCGCAGCGAGCTAGCTAGGTGCCACATACGAGATGACAAAGATATCTACCGCGGTACGGCGCCTTCGCTGCGGCCGCTGTCTAGTACTGTATCCTGTTCCTTGGATGCGCGCGGCTGCAGATCGATCGAGCATCCAATTCCTCTCTCTGCCTCCCCGCCACCGCGCAGGCTGCTGCATGCGGGCCGATCCGTCGACGACGACGCGGCCGTCCCCGTCCGGACAGACGCGCGCGGTGGTGGATCCCCCCCCTCCGATCCTAAGCTCCCTCCCCTTTGTTGTGACGACGGTGGCACTCGTGCGTGCCCATGCGTCGGCCCGTGCCTGTCGACGAACGAACGGAATGCTCTTCGGTCCATTCCACTCGCATCACAAGTGGGTGTCTCGACTCGACAGCCCGACAAGTTAAGCAACACAGAAAAAAAAAACTAAACGACAACCGAGTGTGCGCCGTGGCGCGGCTCGCCGGAGCGTCTGCCTCTGCCGTCTCCTCCCCGCTCGCGTGCACGGGCCTCGACCGAACTAATGCGTCCGTCCACGTCCACCGTCCATGCAAACACGCACGAGGACGGTGGCGGAGAGCTCCGGCATTCCGTCGGGCATCTCCCGTTGCCTCCCCCGTCGCGATCGATGATATAGATGGATCCCATCGGCGCCGTTCCTGCCCCCACGCCCAACACTCCAACAGCAACGCCGCACGTACGGTGGCCGGTGCTCGAGCAGAAACGCCGAGCAACGGCAAGGCACGGTCCTCGCCTCCCAGCGCGTTACCTGTGGCCAATTTGTTAGTGCAAGGTCGGTACACGTGTCCACCACGTCAGCGCAGCGGCCAAGGAACAAGGCCAAGGTCGCCTCGCCTGCAGAGCGTTGCTGCCCCCACCCAACACTCCCGCAGCAATCCCTCAGCTCCCAAGGTGAAGGTGTGCTTCATGAGTAATTTGGGCTTGTGACACTGCTTTTCATCTCTGGGATCTACTGCAGCCGGTCCGTCCGACAATACAGAGAGAACGAAATGCCAAAGTGAAAACCTCTAGGCCCTGGCTGGGTGAAGATCAATGATGACGCACCTAGCTTCTATGCAGATAAGGGCAGCGAAGCAACAAGATGTATCATTCATGATCACCATGGAAGATTTGTGACTACACAAGCGAAATGGTATGTGAACCTACTTGATGTAGTAATGGGAGAGGCTTTGGCGTGCAGAGATGCGATGAGATTAGCACGGCTGTTGGGGCTGCAGCGTGTTGAGCTAGAAACAGATTGTATTCAACTTTTTCAGTTATGGAGGAAGAAAGAGTTGCACCGGTCCATTGTTGATCCGATTTGGTCAGAGATTGAAGAGGCTAGGCTTGCTTTAGTGAAACACCGACGTGTGTGGATGACTTGGATTTGTATGAGACTCCGATCTCTTCAGTATAAATGAAAGGCAATCCTGTCACAAAAAAAAAAGTAGAAAAAAATGAAACAAGCAAATAAAAAGTAGGAGAAAATGGAACAAGGAAACAAAAAATTATGCTAGAAGTGGGATTTGATCCATGTCAGAAGTAAGGGGAAAATGGAACAATCAAATCAGCAAATTTGAACCATGTCAAAAGTAGGCAAAAAAAAATCAAAACTCATGTCAGAAGTGGGATTTGAACCCACGCCCTCGTTAGAGGACCAGAACTTGAGTCTGGCGCCTTAGACCACTCGGCCATCCTGACAATTGATGTCTTTGCCTGAATTAGATTATACTTATCTTTTCTCATATGTACACTACTGCACTAAGAGGCATAACTACATGAACAACTAAATTGGACAGATGGCATTCAATATTCTGAGATTTTTTATACGCGATGCCAGAAACTTTTTCCCAGATTGTAGCATAGCGCTTTGTCAATTACAGGACGAAGTTTGACCAATTCAAAATACTGGTAGGTAAAGAAAAGCTTTTACTCGTGCTGACAATTGGATAAGTTTGGTGCTCTGGTAGATAGATTGAGTTATTTGTGCTTCTGGAACATGTCGGGGAGGATCGAATGCTGCGGAGGTACTAATAGTAGGTTGATATGATGTGATTCATTTTGACTTGTTGAGGAATCAGCAAAGCAAGTTCAAACGATAGTTGAGTTTGATCAGTAAGTTAGCACTTCCCGAAATCCATAGGTACCTTGCGGAATATTCGATTTAAAGAATCAGAAGAAGAACAAAAGAGAATCCCAAGTATAGGGTAATATTAATGAAATTGAAGAAGAGAGCAAGTCAATCTATGTCAAAAGAAACAGCTAAAACTGCAGATAAGCCAAGCGAACAGGGCTATATGGTTGGATACAAATATGCACTAAGTATAACTGCAGGAACAACTAAATTGGACAGAGGGCATTCGATATTCTGAACTTTTTTATATGCCATGCCAGAAACTTTTTTCCAGATTATATCATAGCCCTTTGTCAATTACAGGATGAAGTTTGGCCAGTTCAAAATTTCACGCGTGATCTACACTTTGTTACAGAAGAACTTAATGACAAAAAACAGACATCAAGGGCAATTCGCAGACATGACCACTCAGCCTGCACAGCGCCCATGAAACCACAGCAACTGATGGAAGATCCTACAGATAAAAGTAACATAAGCTGTAAGAAACTTATCGACCACCAAGGAACAGGAAGCATAATAAAATTCCTGAGTACATAACAGACTGTCATGCATTTGAATTATTTTTCATTTTCCCCTTCTAATAGTACAAGTGCTACTATCCCACACTCCCACTGCAACATCTATGTCTTACCTAACTAGTTGTAGAGACATTATTTATAGAAGTCCACACACACCAAGATCCTAGACAATCATCATCCATAAACTTATTGCAGCTCTTAATGATAAGAATACTAGTTTGTCTTGTTATTAAAAAAGTCTAGATCAACATATGGAATAATAAATGCATTTTAGTGACCTTGGAAATTCAGATTTCAGCCATCACATAGCAAGATGTTCAATTACCTAGACAAGCTCAATGAACGCCATGGGTGCATTATCTCCCCGCCTCGGAAACGTCGGGATGATCCTTGTGTAACCACCCTCTCTGTCCCCATACCTGTCTGCAACCTCAGCAAACAAGGCATGGACGATATGCTTCTCATAAATAAATGCCAAAGCCTGTCTCCTCTTGTGAAGAGATCCATCCTTTGCCAACGTGATCATCTTCTCAACATACTTCCTCATTGCCTTTGCCCTTGGCTTTGTAGTCTTTATCCTTCCATGCTTCAGCAGCTGTGTGGTAAGCCCACGCAGCAGTGCCTTCCTCTGATCAGGAGGCCTGTTAAGTTTAGGAACGCGTCTCCCATGTCGCATCGCAACTATCCTTCCACGAGCATCAATACCAAACAACCGATGCTCAAAGCTTGAGTTCTCTACAACAGGTTTGACAAAATCAGCTGGTGAGTTTATAGAAAATTTCAAAAGAATGTTCAAACACAGTCCTAGTTTTGTCAGGTCTGCAACTTGCTCATGAAATTTAAGTGAGAAGGCTGATCTATCGACATATTCTGACATCGTAAAAAGCCAGACCAAGCTGATACGACCACAGCAGGTGTGCAAAACTAATAGTTAAAATATGTACATATTGCCATGCTGAACGGTCAATTAAGCTGCAGCTGTGCGCTAACAGCAAATAAATGAAAGTCATCAGCTAAAATAACATAATTTCTATGCAAAGTTGCTAACTTTGTTTCTCTTGGAGCTTTGTTAAAATATTAGATTTCATACCATGAAACAGCATGCCGCATTTTATGGTGTACATGCATTTGAGCACTAACAATTGACACTCCTATAGAAATGTACAGCAGTTCCCTAACTCGCAACAAACTCTGTCCCATTCCTGTTACCGCACACTACAATCTCAGTAGGCCGAATAAGTCAGGCATTTGCTACGATTCCTTTACCAGCACCAAGGGAGAGGAGATTCGAGACGGGCGCGAGGCTGGAGAAGGACCCGAGGCAGCCGACCGAGGCCGCCGTGGCCGCCGCCGCGGGCGAGAACGACGACCGTAGCCTGCCCGCGGGGGAAAGGCGGAGCGCGGGGAGGGCGGCGCGTAGGGACGCCATGCACCAGGTCGAGGCGGAGATCGCCGGCGACGGGGAGGCGGAGGGGAAGGCCGCCATGGCGGAGGGAGGAGGACAGCGGGCGAGCGGCGGGGGAGTGGGATTGGCTGGAGAGGCTGGCGAGGGGGCGACGCCGCTCGGCTTTGAACCGGATAACGTTTGGCACGCTCGTGCTTCGGATTGGGTTGCTCCATGTTGGGCCGGTTGTAATGGGCTTGATGACCGGGCCAAAATGGGCTTCCTTTTGTAGTAGCTTGACAGCGTTCTCAATGTCAACGTTGCAATCGCCCGGGCTGTGCTGGCATTGGCTGTTCTTCGCTTCTTCTGCACACATGCTGACAAGCCGACGTCTTACCTAATCCAGTGTACTACTTCTGTAGTTCTTTACTACAGTATACTATAAGAAACCACAATTCTACATAGGAATCACGAAAATCAACTAGCAGCGGTTGGTATGAAGAGCAGTAGCTGTAACTTGTTCAAAATTGCAGTCAATGAGATAAGCTGCAGTCTACTCTGTGGAATCTGACAGGAATCAAGAGTAGTTTGTTATAGGTACAAACTGGCCATCTTCCACTCCAAACACTAGATAATTGGATATCGCACAGGAAAAGAGTGCATCACAAATGCTAAATAATTTTCTGGTCCCACCCGTCATCGAGGCAACCACGAAGCACGTCCTGACTTTCCAATTCCACGAGTGAGTAGTGACCATTCCGCTACCCACTCTTTTTGGTTGGTGCAAGACAACGATACCTGCACCCGTTCTGCCACATCCTCCTGGACCCGCCTCTCGTACACCCACCACGGGAATCTGCGTGCGGACCCCAACGGTCATTGAGAGGAGACCACCGTGGACCGGGGCCCATCCAGCAACGCGGGGTTGGTGAAGGTCAGATCTCCGTATAAACCCCATCCGCACCCACTTCTCCCACCTGCGCTGGGCACACCCCCCCCCCCCCCTCCCTCCGCTACTCGTCTCGGCTCGCCATTAGAGCGCACGCGCCAAGCTCGTGAGGTTTTCGAGATGAAGGTGATCGAGAAGATTCGGGAGGCCGCGGCGGATGGCCGGACGGCGTTCTCGTTCGAATACTTCCCTCCCAAGACGGAGGAGGGGGTCGAGAACCTGTTCGAGCGAATGGACCGCATGGTGGCGCACGGCCCCTCCTTCTGTGACATCACCTGGGGCGCCGGGGGATCCACCGCCGACCTTACTCTCGAAATCTCCAACCGCATGCAGAACATGGTACGTGTGATGCGGCTACCTCGCTCGCTCTCGCTCGACCGTGCGCGCGATCTGATCTGATCTGTTTTGGCACTGCGAAGTGATGGCCTTAGCGTTGGCTTCTGTTCGATCTCCCTGGGCGCGGGGTAATGCGTTAGTGGACGTGGCGATTTCCATTCGTTTTGTTGTGTCGGTAATGGTTTTGGGTAATTAGATTTCCTGGATTGGTTGCGCGAGAGGGGACTGCATATCATCAATGCCAATGTTTGGGGTGGTGGTTGCCTCTGGTTGAGTTCGAATTAGTGTGGGTTTGGGCTAAATTCAAAATTCGTGCTCCACGCTGACACTTGTTGGTGATTAGATTAACTTTATTTTATCAATTGTTATTGTTGTTCGTTCTAATCGTTTTTACATAATTTAGATTATTCAGTTTAAAAGTGATGGGTTGCATGATACGGGTATGTTATGATGACAGTGTGAGTGTGGAATGATGGCTTTTGAGCACTTTGGATTAATGCATTTCGTGTTATTTATTCAGTAGTTCTGTGATTCTGTCATGTGTACCCTGAGTGCTGATCATTGTTAAGAGGAAGTTTATGCCTAATGCCCAGAGCAGCTTGCTGGAAACATGCCATTTTGATACTTCTAACATGTGGTGTGTCGAATCCATGTGCTCCAACTCCAATTTGTGATTTCCAATAGTGGTAGTGTGGGAGGTGGGTGATACATCAGAGAACAAGGTCTTGGTGGATTGAAGTGGAAGCTCATTCGCTTAGTTTTCCCAATGGGTTGTCAGAGAATGAGTTTGAATGTCACTGATTGGATTAGATTGCATGTATTGACGCTACTGGTGGTGGGCATTGGTTCAAATGTTGGGTTTGTAGAGTCAGTGTTTCGTTGAGTACAGTTCTGTGGATTACATGCATAGTGCTGAATCATTGCCATGCCAAATTCGCTGCTGCATATCTGGCCTTAATTTTAGACTAAGATGTATAATCTTGGTTGGATTTGTTTATCCAACTTTAAGACTATCCTGCTCTGAACTGCTTCAGTTTTATCAAACTATGCGTAGTGCTGAATATTGCCATGCCAAATTCGCTACTGCATATCTGGCCTTAATTTTAGACTAAGATGTATAATCTTGGTTGGATTTGTTTATCCAACTTTAAGACTATCCTGCTCTGAACTGCTTCAGTTTTATCAAACTAATTTATTTCTTA
Organism: Microstegium vimineum; assembly: GCA_022036555.1. Classification (NCBI taxonomy): domain Eukaryota; kingdom Viridiplantae; phylum Streptophyta; class Magnoliopsida; order Poales; family Poaceae; genus Microstegium; species Microstegium vimineum. The sequence continues at coordinate 60,320,822 of CM039124.1, forward strand.
TAATTCCTCTGCGTCTTTGATGATGTATCCCTTGCCATGATAATAATTTATATTGGTTCTGTTTTGTAGGTGTGTGTGGAAACTATGATGCACCTGACATGTACAAACATGCCAGTAGAGAAGATTGACCATGCCTTGGAAACCATCAAATCCAATGGGATTCAAAATGTTTTGGCCCTCAGAGGGGATCCTCCACATGGGCAAGACAAATTTGTGCAAGTTGAAGGAGGATTTGCTTGTGCTCTTGATTTGGTAAGATTGCATTAAAGGGAACATAAATCGTTAAGTACATTGGCATGACATGGGCGTGATGACTAGTTTATTGCTGCTGCAACGGCTGTTATATTTTGGAAACTAGATCAACCCATTTGAATCCTCAAAGAAACCACCTCACATTCAAACTGTCTTATGTCTTTTACTTGCAGGTGCAGCATATTAGAGCCAAGTATGGTGATTATTTTGGCATAACTGTAGCTGGTTATCCAGGTCAGCTAGCCATTACATATCTTTAGAGGGGATGGTTTCAAGTCCCTACCCTGTAAATTGGATGCTTTTTTTCTGAAATACCTTTTCCAAATGTCAGAGGCACACCCTGATGCGATACAAGGCGAGGGAGGTGCTACATTGGATGCATATAGCAATGATCTTGCTTATTTGAAGAGAAAGGTTCTCTTTAGTTTCTTTATTTTGTTTAATTTTCTCAATTCAAAGTGGTATCAGAATACATTTTTTTTTGTTCATGAACCAAATAATATGTTGAAAACAAATGTATGATGTTGTAAATCATGGCACTTATATGTTTTGTCAAGCGTAATATTTTTGTTCGCTTCTCACTCTGCTATATATTTTCTCTGTAGGTTGATGCTGGCGCTGACCTTATTGTCACACAACTTTTCTATGATACTGACATCTTTCTCAAGTTTGTGAATGACTGCCGCCAAATTGGTATTACTTGTCCCATTGTTCCTGGCATTATGCCAATAAATAACTACAAAGGTTTCCTGCGCATGACTGGGTTCTGCAAAACTAAGGTTAGATCTGTTGCTGGTAGTTCCATCAGTAGTAATTGCTTGCGACCATTCTATTATTAATTTGGTATGGACTTATGCTATGCACACATTAGCTTTTCACTTGGCTGGGTTTTTTTTTTATCTCAATACATTAATTTGAATGGAGAATAGCTTTCCCACTTGCGTGTGTAGGCTAATGTAGTGCTAACACCATATAATATTCCTCAAGATTGACAAAATCTTTCACATTCACACCTCCATACTGTTAATTCACAAATAGTTCATTGTAGTTTAGGTAAATATTCTACAAATGCCATCTTCTCATTATTTGAACTTTCATGCCATTATGTTAATGGACAAATACTTTTACATTTTTTTTTCAAATGTTTTGAATTCTCACTAAAAATCACTTTGAATGTCTAACAGATACCTTCTGAGATTACTGCTGCATTGGATCCTATTAAAGACAATGAGGAGGCTGTTAAAGCATATGGAATCCACCTTGGAACTGAGATGTGCAAGAAAATTCTTGCTAGTGGCATTAAGACTTTGCATCTATACACACTAAACGTGGACAAGCCTGCTCTAGGAATTTTGATGGTAATTTCCATGTCGGAATTTCATTTTTTGTCGTGTTCTATTACTAACAACTATTTTGTCCCCACCAGAATCTTGGATTAATTGAGGAGTCCAAGATTTCAAGGCCATTACCTTGGCGACCGGCAGCTAATATTTTCCGGGTTAAAGAGGATGTTCGACCTATATTCTGGTAGTGTGTTGAAGTTCTTTTATGTCAAAGATGCTTGAGGTCTTTGTGACATGCTAACCCAGTCTAGTGAATGCTAATGATTGTGCAGGGCCAACAGACCAAAGAGCTATCTTAAAAGGACATTAGGTTGGGATCAGTATCCCCATGGACGGTGGGGTGATTCTCGAAACCCATCGTATGGAGCACTTACTGACCACCAGGTAATTTCAGTGTCTCTGTATTCCGGTCAACTTTTTTTTGTGTTTACTGCAATGTTTTAAAGTCACTAATGCAGTATGCAATATTTTTTTATCATTCTATGGGTGATACAAATTATACATCTCCCAGGGAAAAAGGGTCAAGTTAGAATGAACATTTAATATAATTCAGAGATATTTATTCAGTAATGAAAATATTATCATGGACCCCCAAAAGGGTGTTTCACTATAGGATTTTTTTCACACTGCCACTGCTACACCTTTATCTAGACTTGATCAATAAATATCTATTCAAAATTACTAAAGTTGGCTTCTGTGATGACTATTTTTCGTAAAATCCTAGTTGTATGTAATCAGCTATTCATTTTAAACAGTTCACAAGACCACGTGGACGTGGTAAAAAGCTCCAAGAGGAATGGGCTGTTCCACTGAAATCTGTTGAGGACATTAGTGAGGTAACTGTTAAACTACGTGACACATTATTGGTCTGCATGGCATAGAAGTTGTCATCTTTTAAAGTCTTTGTTAACCCTTCTTATTTCTGATATTCTCTATATCCCAGCGCTTTACAAACTTCTGTCAAGGGAAACTCACAAGCAGCCCATGGTCAGAATTGGACGGTCTTCAACCAGAGACAAAGATTATCGATGACCAGTTGGTGAACATTAACCAGAAGGGTTTCCTTACCATTAACAGCCAACCTGCTGTAAATGGAGAGAAATCCGACTCGCCTACTGTTGGTAAGAATAGTATTTTGTTTTGTAATAGGCGGCCCTGGGTGTTGAAATATAAGTGACCTTTCCCTATCAGCTTAAGCTTCTAGGTTACTCGAACACTGATAAGTATTTTAAGCATCTTCCAATTTATTACAGGGATCCTTGAATGCCAGTAATTCATGTTTTAGTCAGTCTTGAAATCTTAATGTAGGAATTGTAGTGTTGAGTCAACACTCATGGGTGTCCTAGCAATTCTTGGCCATATTGTTGGGATTGGGTTCATGTCCATTGTAATTATCAGCATAGTGCCACATTGTTGGAGAATCTCTGCTGCATATAGCAATTCTTGGCTTTCCAGATCATCTGGAAATGTCTGTTGTTCATGTCAAATACTTGCTAGAACTAGCATGTGAGCCTTTCTGACCTGTTTATTTATGCCCCTGTTCTGCAGGTTGGGGTGGTCCAGGAGGCTATGTTTATCAGAAGGCCTACCTCGAATTCTTCTGCGCAAAAGAGAAGTTGGACCAACTAATTGAGAAGATCAAAGCATTCCCTTCTCTCACTTACATTGCTGTGAACAAGGATGGAGAATCATTCTCCAATATTGCACCGAACGCCGTGAATGCTGTCACATGGGGTGTTTTCCCTGGCAAGGAGATTATCCAGCCTACAGTTGTTGATCCAGCAAGTTTTATGGTTTGGAAGGATGAAGCATTTGAAATCTGGACACGGGGGTGGGCTTGCCTGTTCCCTGAGGGCGACCCGTCTAGGGAGCTACTAGAGAAGGTATGTTCATGGCAAACCTTAAGGCTTGAACATAATATTTTGTTCCGTATAATAATGCAGTCAAATGAGCTCTATCCTAACATTTTTTAGGAGATTTGTTCCTACAGTTAACTGCCATGTTTGTGGTTCAGTAATCACTGCTGTACTGCACTTCCTGCTAAGAACATAAGAACTTTTTTTTGCCTGAACTTCAAACATCTTGCTGTGTCTACCGCATTGTTTTTTGTAAAATGAGCCGAACACACTAGTGAAACCAATCTACACATATTGTTCATCTTTCAGAACTGTATTTTCAAAGAGATTCCTTGGCTGCTAATTTTCAGGTTCAGAAGAGCTACTACCTGGTCAGCCTCGTTGACAACGACTATGTCCAGGGGGATCTTTTTGCTGCCTTCAAGATCTGATGATGCTCTTATGGGTGTTTGTATTGTTGTTGTATGGTTGAATCCAACAATATTCTTGCTTCCCGACTACCGATCTGATTGCCGTGAAAGCTTCTGTTCATTTGAGCTCGGGGGACTGGGGGAGTCCACTAGTCTCATTTTTTTTTTTCTGATTTCTGTTGGCTTTACTGGAACCATACGATATCAATAAGAAATGAGCTATGTTCTCTTTCCATTCCCTCCATGTGCAAATGGCGCAATGGCTAGTTTCAACTTTGAAGATGTAAAATTCGTTCTCTAATACACAGGCTGGTATGGTATTGTATCTTTTAGTTACGAGTACGCTCTGCTCGCATTGCACTGTATTTGTGCTTCTGCTTGGTGGAAATAAAGATTGATCGAAATCTGATGTTCACAAGTCTCCCAACATTTGAATTTAGCCGTTTGCTGCATAACTTAGTTTCAAAATCTGATGTTCACAAGTCTCCCCCAATTTGAATTTAGCCGTTTGTTGCAGAGCTCCCTTTTCCAAAGGAAGTTCTATCCAATATCCATGGGCACAACGTGTCCCAATGCAACATGCCTGTTGCATTGAGAGACTACCAGTCTACCACAACGTTTCACACACGGCAGAACCCATCTCCCGTTCGCTGATTAATTCACTTCAAACATTTCCGATGGCACTCGATCACGCGCAAAATGGCGGGGAACAATAATGTTTTTAAGTGGCAACCAAATCTAAATGGTTCCTTGTTCTGTAACGTTTATTAAGAAGCTGCTGCGACTCACACAACGCAGGGCAGGGGACACACACACGGTGGTACTGTAAACAAGAACAGCAAAATTTCGACGGTTCTGTTGAAGAGAGTGAAAGTGAAAGTGAACATCTACACATATATATCTACCGTCTGCGTCGAAAGTGAAACTAAAGAATGAGCCGCGCTCGCCAACACTGGGCCGGCCGGCTCTATGTACGCAGTGCGCTACACCGACGCACCCTTTAACCCTTTAACCCCGATCAGGTTCAGGTTGTTCAGGTTCGACTCCTGTGCTGTATTTACAGAGTTCGCAACCTTGCAACGCCGTCTTTCTTCTCCTGATCCATGGCACCATGCCTCGCCTCAGCTCAGAATGGTCCCAACCCGGCGGTCTGGTTCCCCTTGACCCTGGGCGACGCGAAGAGCGAGTAGTAGAAGTCCTCCCCGGGCGGCGGCAGCATGTCTAGGCCGCTGTACATGCCCTGGATGTCGTCGTAGCTGAGGTCCACGAACAAGTCGCTGCTCCTGGCATTGGCGGCGGCGCTGCCGTCGTCCACCTGCTCCTTCTTGGGCACCATCATCATCATCGCCGCCGATGCCGGGTCCTGGAACGCCGGGAACGAGTCCAGCTCCGGGAACGGGTCGTTGTCCACGATCTCCGACTCCGGCGTGCGCGTCTCGCCCCACGAGTGCGTCGAGTGGGACTGCTGCGAGTGGGAGTGCGAGTGGGATGTGGTCATGTCCATCGCCTCCTCCTTGGCGGTGCCGAAGCCGACGGCGGACTCCTTCCCCAGCTGCATCTTCTCCCACTCGTTCTTCTTGTTGTACAGGCGGCACAGCACCCAGTCATCCAGCTGCACATACGAGCAAATCGATCGAAGATACAACCAATTCTTAGTACTGTATAAGCTAAATTCTTAAATTCGTTCGTTGAGCACAAGTGAAATCAAACCGAAGGGATCATCCATCATCTTCAATTTCCAAGGGAACGGAAAATCAAAATCGGCTTACCCTGAGCGATCCCTTCTTAGCGGCGGCGGCGCGGCCAGCGTCAGCGAGCCTGTACTCGTGCATGATCCAATCCGTCTTGACCCCACGCGGCGCCTTCCCAGCGTAGAAGACGAGGGCCTTCTTGATCCCAAGCGTACGGCCGCGCGGCGCGACGGGCTTGTCGGCGCCGGTGGCCTTCCAGTATCCGTTGCCGGCGGCGCGGTTGGGTCTGGATCCGTTGGGGTACTTGCGGTCCCTGGGCGTGAAGAAGTACCACTCCCTGACCCCGAACAGCGCGCGCTCGGGGAGCTCCCAGGGGTCGAACTTGTAGAGGTCGACCTCCGCTATGATGGGGACCGGCAGGCGCTGCCCCGCCGCTTTCCGGCACAGGTAGTGCTCCACTAGCTCGTCGTCGGTTGGGTGGAACCGGAACCCTGGCGGTAGGTTCAGCTCCGCCTCCGCGTCCCTCTCCCTCCGCACCGGCAGTCCCATGGCGGCTGGACGACCTGGTGGCTGGCTGGCGATGAACGAATTAACCCGACAGGCGGCGGCGGTACCGATCGGTCGGCTGGTCGGTAAAAGCAGTCAGTGGTGGCTTTGGCTCCGGCTCCGGCCCGCTGTTGTGTAGTAAAAAAGCAGCTCGATCGCTCCGGCGGCTGGTGGGTGGGGATGGCTCGACTCCGCGGTGTTGTTGAAGCTGAGAACCGCGGGCAGGGGAGGGATATATAGCGGCGGGCGGGTCTGGAAGCTTCGGCCGGGAGGGGGAGGGGGATAGGGAGGGGTCAATGCGATGCGAGTCGGCGGCTGCGGGAAGGGAATGGGGCACGTGTGGCGGGGGGGAGCGCGGTGAGGTGGTGGGTTCGAGGAAGGTGGGGGAGGCTCGTGGACGGCCACCTCAGCTTCCCCGGCCGGGATTGGGATTGGACCGGGACCGCGCGGGTGGCGTCACGGCCGACCTCAGCTGAATTGGGACCGATGCGCGCTTTTTGCCTTTGCCGCCGCGGTTGTTCTCGGCCGGGCGGCGTGGTTCTTGTGTGGCCGGCCGTGTAGCGGCGCATGCGGGTGCAGAGTGTGTGCAGGCACAGGCACCGCACGCACGGGATGCAGATATGCACAGGCCATGGGCAAGATGGATGGGAATTTCTGTCTCTTTTTTTTTTTTGGTGCATGGCACAACATACAGTAGGAGTACTACTAGTACAGTATGCGAGAAAAATGAATGAATGAATTACACATGTCTCTGGTAGCGGGAGACAGAAAAGAGGGTGAGGTGGTAGATACATGCATTTCTGTCAAATGAATGGGAACTAGCGGTACTTATCGCTTCCCGTAGGTGGTTCGAATTAATTCCATTTTATTCATTCTTCACGAGCCAGCCAGCCACACGGCCCACATGTGTGAACCGTCCCAGAAGTAAGTGGTCCCTTTCACCGAGAGGATTCGTGTAGCCTGCCGAGAAGTAGGCGATGCATGGTGCCATCGACGGACGGTACTCGATGGATCTGTAGATAATGCTACAGGAGTAGGAGTCGCAGCACGCAGGCAGACGACCGAGCCCACAAAAAGGGCAGGCAGATAACCCACCCCGCGCGCCGCATCATGCATTTCGTCGGAATCGCCACCACCTATCGGGTCGGGGGTGCGGCCACATGCACGGCATGCTGGGCAGGCATCCAGAAGATTCGCCCGCTGCCTCAGCATCCATATCATCTACTGTACCTTCTCGTCCCCGGAATCCGCCACGCAAACATTATATGTATTATAAAATTTGTATATATATAAAATATATATCGTACGGTTGCTGCTCCGATCCGGCGGTTAGGCTATGCGCAGGCGCCTGGTAGCGGCAACATCCCGATCCCCCGCAAGTGCCGCGCCCCGCGTACGTGGAAACCAAGCCACCGCGGCGCCAGACACATGCCGACCGACGACACACGACCGGCGCGGCAATGATAGCGCCAATTACTCTATAATTATTGTATGTATGGGCACGTGGTGCGTGCGCGGGCCTGCCGCGCGTCGACACGAGTCCCTCCCCTGTGACCTTGGCGGCGGCTGCCCGCCGTGCCTCGTGCTCGCGCCCGCACGGAAGAAAAGTGGACAGGCAGGAAGGCGTCTCTCGAGGGGGAGGGAGGGGACGCGTGGCGAGGCCAGCGGGAGGCGCGTGCGTGGTGGACCGAGCGTTGCAGTCAGGCAGGCGCACGCGCGACGTGGCCCGGGGTTGTGCGGTGCCGTCGTCGCTGTCGGGTGCCCGTGCTGGCGTGCGTGCCAACGCCAGGGTTGCAAATTAAGGATGGGCACCTACTCTACTTGTACGTACCACACAATGCACGACCGCTCTACACGTACGTACGTACGTACGGCAGGGAACGGAACGGAGGACCTTTGGACCCGTGCTTTTGCTTAATTGCGTGAGAAACCGTGTTTGACGAGGAAGACCGTATATATGGACGACGTCTTAATTATCTTGCCCGCAGCGCAGCGTTGTTCGTTCGTTCGTTCTTATCCATCCATCCGCCAGATGCATGCGCGCAGCTCACTGGATCGGACCTCGTGCTACGACAGGAGTAGGCCCGCCCGCCGCTGCCCCTGTCTCTGAGATGGAAAAACAACAACAACAACAGCACGTGCTACATACAGCCGCCCGGTGCACTGAACCTGCTGCCTGCCAACTTAATTGGCAAAGTTACTCCGTCGTGGCCCCACGCGCGGTATGTAGGCTGGTACTCCGTACATTCCCAGTATATATCACAGGTTTATTCCACTGCTGCTCATAAGTCTTGACTCATATTATATATATATATATATATATATATATATATATATATATATATATATATTATATTTAATAATAAAATGAAAATATTATACTGATAAAACCGATAAATCAGGTTGATAAATCAAGTTAACAATGTACTAATGAAGTATGCCAGTGTTACCATTATTACCGATGGCGGATCGGAGTAGTACTCAGTACTCACATACAGCTCTGTGTCGATCGGGCAAAACCGAGGTATAGGCCGTGTTTAGTTCCGGACTCGGGTGGCTGAATCGGCACAGTGCCACCCACACTGTAGCACTTTTGTTTTTTAGTGCTAATAATTGTCTAAAAATTAATTAATTAGGTTTAAAATGTTCATCTCGTAAGGTACAATAAAACCGTACAAATAGTTTTTGATTTCATCTACATTTAGTATTCCATACATAGGTCGATATTTTGATGTAATGGGAAATCTTCTTTTTGTATAGTGAAATTTAGGGTAAATAAACAATCCACTGGATCAGCCAAAGCACCAGACACCCCGCCGGCACCGTACGTACGCCCGCAAGTCAAAAAGCGTCAGCCGTCAGATGGGGTGCGAGTACAAAAGGAAAGCTCAGTTGGCATGCATGGTGCACTGAACCTGCGAGTAGTTGAACTAGTAGCAATGACATCTTAATTATTTTGCGGCTGCAAGCAGAGGTTGCTAAACGACAGCCGGCGTTCACTGGTCAATTAGCGGCCGGCCCGGCCCGCCGGAGGTTAGTTGAGCGTCACAGCTAACGTCGTCGCGCTCGTAATTGCCTGCCTCTTGTTCACCACGTACTGTACTCCACCAGCTACAGCAGCAGGGAAGCACCGGATGTCGGCCTGTCCGCGCCCGCGTACGTCCGCGGCAAATACGAAAATTTTAGACGCTATATATGTATGGGTGGTGGGGTACTAGCTAGCTAGGGAGATACCAACGACAATTCATATATACTACATAATTGAACTTAATTAGAGGAAACTTAAAAGTATCTCTGAAAGAATCAATTTCTAAAATCTGTATCAATCAAACTTTTTTAACTTTAACTAGCTTTATACAAAAAAATATAACATCAAAGACTTTAAATGAGCATCATATTAAAATATGTTCTATGATAAATCTAATGATGCTAATTTAATATCATATAAATTTTCAATGTTTTTTTCTATAAGTTTTATCAAAGCTTAAAAAGTTTGACTTAGGACAACTCCATAAATCTATTCTTTCTAGGACGGAGGGAGTACATCTTATGTTAGTGATCCGCGCACCTCCAATTTGATACATGTAAAGAGAGAGAAAGGCATGCAACAAAAATACACATATAACATAAATCACGTAATGTGTTAAGCCGTGCACATCGGATTTGATACATGTAAAGAGAGAGAAAGGCATACAATAAAAATACACATATAACATAAACCACATAATGTATTAAGCCGTGCACATCAACATCATGGTGCTACATGCACTACCTCCTTGAAATTACAGCGATAATTTTAGATCAGGGGGAGGCAGGTCTAGAATCCATGAGTTGCCTGAAACAAAGTCTGTTCCAACAAAGGGCTTGACCTGAGCCTCAGTGAGTTCCAAGGCCAATCCATCCTTCTTAGCCGCATCTGAACCAGGCCCGGAGCATTTGAAGTTACCGTAATAAGTTCCACTATACCAAAAAAAACATAATTCAATCAAAACACCATCACATATATACTTGTATATAGTTGAAGACTGCGTATATTTCATGAGATAAGGAAGTAATTATGAAGTTGAGGGAGTAAGAGGTTACCTCTTGGGAGAATTAAAGTTTCCTCGGTCCAAGATAATGGGCACAACCTCATTTCCCATCTTCGTGTAGGAGTAGACGGCGTGTGAGCCCTCCAATACCCTACCCATGTAGACCTTTTGGGCTTCTTCCCCTTTATAGTGCAATTCTTGAAGGAGAAACCACTCTCCTTAGGGGCATCGACACTTGTCTTGTCGCTCTGTAGCTCTTTGGGTGTGGCTACAATCTCTTTGTTTAGGGAGATGATGTTGCATTCCTCATAGAGAGATCTAGCAAAGCCAAAGATGAAGTCGACTGTGCCTTTGATGTTGCAGGCCTTGTACTAGTGCAATCCCTTTTGGTCATACAATGCAACCTGTCCACCATCGATGGTGCAATTGTAGATGGTTGCCTTTGTTCCCGACACCGTAGCGCCGGTGCCTGACCTTTCTTAGCCCCCGGCTTTGGCAACGGTGCATCGTTCTTGAAGATGACGCCATAGGAGATGAAATAGTCTGACTCTATGGTCACAGTGCTACTGCCAACGGTGCCGAGGGGCTTTCCATCCTCGCCCAATGTGGTGGCTGTGTCATTCCAGACGATAGTGGCAGGGTTCTTCGGATCGGATTGGATGGTGACGAATGGCTTGTTTTTTCCTATGAACACCTTCTCACGAAATACAGCGCCAGGCTTGAGAATGAGAGTGTAGCACTTGGTGTTGTTATCCTGAATCATGGTGATGGTGGTATTGATGTTCTCATAGTAACCTTCGTCCCCGCCGCCGGGCACGATCCCGTTGTTAACTCTAGTAGCCTCGACAAAGGTGAGCTCAGGATCCTTACCTCCACCACCTAGAGATTTACCAGTTGTAGTCGTTTGTTGTAGTGTCACCCACTTATTGAAGTCGCCCTCCTGGTGTGACGGCGTCAGCAATGAGCTGAGCACGAGCAATGCCAATAGCTGTGGGGGCAAAAGGATTGTCTCCTTCCTCATGGCCATGTCTTTTGATTGTTGTGTTATTCTTCTGTTCCTCCTACTCATGTTCATCTTCTTCTTTTATATATAAAACACCTATTTGTTTGTTACCGATGGTTAGGAGATCAACAAGGAAAGCGACTTCCTTTTTTACCATTGTTGTTTCCTATGGATGGAGGTCATTAGCTTCTAATTTTAGGCCTTAATTATTGGACTTCTGCATGCATGTGTGTGGTGTGTATTCCTTTAGCCGTTTTTGTCGCTCGCAGGAGGAGGCCATTAATTAGAAAGGATTTCTGGCTTCAATTACTTTGACTTTGCATGCATGTGAGTCGAGTGTGCCTTCTACTCCCTCCGTACTTAAAAAGTTGTCGTTAAGGACAAGGTTTTAGTCAAACATAGTGAATATAAATCATGAATAACTTTTAAGTTGTTGAGTTTGAAAATATAAAAATCATATTAATATATTTGTCTTGAAAAATACTTTCGTAAAAGTATACATATATTATATTTCAATAAATATTTTTTAAAAAATAAGCGGTCAAAGTTATACTTTGGAGACCGTGTCGTTTTCTAAAATGACAAGTTTTTTGAGTATGGAGGGAATACCATTTTTGGTGTCATTAGGTACATGGAGGCCATTAACTAGTTAGAAATCTCATGTCTTACTTTGACTACCGTATGTTCATTCAATTTGTACATTATTCACATGTAGAGGAGTGTTTCACTCAGTTTTAAAGATAAAATTGAAAGTTTATCATATGTGTTCCTGGGATTAGGAAGCCAAATTACATATATAGCAACAAAAACAAGATCATATCAAACACAATGCCTTTATTACAGCATTGGAAAGGTTAGACCCCTAAGAGCTAGGGAAGGTGTTGCAATAGTTGCATTTAGGAGAGTGCTTGTTGCAATAGGTTGCGCAATCCCAGCCATCCTCGTTGGGTATCCCAAGTTGCTACCTAAGTTTGTCAATCAATCCCAAGCGTCCTGGAGCTTCGTCTGTAGCTCTGGATGCTCGAGCAGAGCATTGTCTCGTGCACTATATGGATGTTGCCCATCTAGAACACAATGTCCACTGGCCTGTTGTTAGTCTCATCAGTTAAAATAATAATTCAAGTCCTTGGATATCTACATCCGACAACTCTTTTTAGGATTCCACATGCCAATTTAATAGTCATCTACACGATAGAATATTTGAATCGTGGCTAATTTCAAACTCATTTGATATTCAACTCCATGTTCATGCATGCATGTATATCTATTTCTAAAAGGATCTAGAACTCCACGCAGATTATACTAGGCAGTAGGCATCCACACTACAAGGGGCACATGATCCGAAAAAGCACATCCCAAATGATCACAAGGTCAACAGTGTCAAACAGTCAAACTCAAACTAAATTGTGGACTGACCTAGCTCGGTTAGTTAGGTTTTCTTATGCTGGAATATGTCCACCCGAATTCAGATCCTCGATTTAGCATGAGTGCTCGTATCTTACTGGGTTTATTCCATGATTAGCGATGTTGAGCTTACAGTGAGAGGTGACGTTCTCGGCGATAGTGAGGTGAACGTGGTGAAACTACATGACCAGGAACGTTAACCCTCACCTTGGTACTCAGCTCTATATGTTTAGTTGGGTGGGCGGACTAAACGAGATTCCAGTCCTTGTAAAAAAAAAAAACAAGATTTCAGGAGGCCATCTTGTGAGCTACGTATTTGTTAACTGTATAAAGTCTAAAACCAGACCAAGTGAAGCCACCGACCACTCTCTAAGCCAGGCCTAATGAAAACGAGTGGTGGCCGTTTCCCATAGCCAGGCTTGCGCCCGGGCAGCACTCGCTTCACTACCCAGGAAGCATAGCGACGTCGTAGCTCGCTGCAGAACCAAAGTCTTCTTGCCCCTGCCCACCGGAAGACCGCCTCCTCCCCGCCATGCTCTTGCGCGGTCTCTCCTCCGGAGGACTGCCGTCCAGGGAAAAAGTGGTGATCGCGGCCATACCAAGGTGCGCGAGGCGAAAAAGTGCGGGCGAAGTAAATCCAACCAGATTGTGTCGCCCTTCACCGGTGGCACCATCACGGTGTGGAGTCTGGCTGGTGGCTGCGACGACGTCGTCCGCCGCTCTGCGCTGCTATGACACATGTGTGTTGCGTACCGATTTGAGCGCCATATGAAAACATGATGCTTGACCGGCACGGCAATAAGTACATACGAGAGGAAGTATCAGTGTGCGTGCTTGCGGTGATATCCACTCCTTGCAGAAGCATCCGTACATGTTCAGCAGGGTGGCATGCCTGGTTCCATCATTCAACGCCACGGTGTAGTGCGTCCTATATTGGGATTCAAATATCCCTCTTCTTACTAGTATACTATGCATATGTCACTCATGCAATCTTTTTTTCTTCTTTTGGCACAATCATGCCACTCAGTTTTCAAAACTCATAATTCATGTTACTACCGTTGCTATATAGAACACTATATAAAATAACAAAAATTCAATGGGAAGTACATTCTGTGGAGGGTGGAGACCGGAGTGTATGGAGTGAGGTAGTAGGGACATCCAATGACAATTCATACATATAGTGCAAAATTAAACTTAATTAGGTGAAACCCAGGAGTACATCTCTTATGTTGGTGATTCGCACACCTCAAATTTCATACATGGAAAGAAAAGAGAAAGGAATGCAACAAAAAAAACAATAACATAAATCTCATAGTGTGTTAATCCGTGCATTTGGAGTGCATGGGCATCGAGGTGCTCCTTGCCTCCTTACAGTTACGCCTCAGGGTGGTCGAAAATAATTATTGATCAGGGGGAGGCAGGGCTAGAATCCATGAGTTGCCTGAAATGAAGTGTGTCCCAACAAAGGGCTTGACCTGAGCCTCGGTGAGTTCCAAGGTCAATCCATCCTTCTTAGCCGCATCTGATCCAGGACCGGAGCACTTGAAGTTACAGTAATAAGTTCCACTGTACCAAAAAAACATAATGCAATCAAAACACCATCACATATATACTTGTATATAGTTGAAGATCACACAAATTTCATGAGAAAAGGAAGTAATTAAGAAGTTGAGGGAGCACATGATTACCTCTTGGGAGAATTGATGTTTCCACGGTCCAAGATAATGGGTGCAACCTCATTTCCCATCTCAGTGTAGGAGTATATGGCGTGCGAGCCCTCCAATACTCTACCCAGGTAGACCTTCTGTGCTTCCCCCTTTATAGTGCAATTCTTGTAGGAGAAACCGCTCTCCTTGGGGGCACCGACACTTGTCTTGTCGTTTGGTAGCTCTTTGGGTGTGGCCACAATATCTTTGTTTAGGGAGATGATGTTGCATTCCTCATAGAGTGATCTGGCAAAGCCAAATATGAAGTCAACTGTGCCTTTGATGTTGCAAGCCTTGTAGTAGTGCAATCCCTTCTGGTCATACAACGCAACCTGCCCACCGTCGATGGTGCAATTGTAGATGGTTGCCTTTGTTCCCGACACCCGTAGCGCCGGTGCTTGGCCTTTCTTAGCCCCGGCTTTGGCAACGGTGCATCGTTCTTGAAGATGACACCATATGTGATGAAATAGTCTGACTCTATGGTTACAGTGCTACTACCGACGGTGCCGAGGGGCTTTCCATCCTTTCCCAAGGTGGTGGTGGTGTCGTTCCAGACGATGGTGGCGGGGTTCTTAGGATCGGATTTGATGGTGACGAATGGCTTGCTTTTGTTGAGGAACACTTTCTCACGAAATACTGTGTCAGCCTGGAGAGTGAAAACGTAGCGGCTGGTGCTGTTATCGGGGATGTTGGCGATGGACTCACTGATGGTCTTGTAGTAACCATTTTCACCGCCCAAGTCGTTGTTGGGCTCGATCCCGTTGTTAACTCTATGAGCCTCGGTAGAGGTGAGTTTGGGGTCCTTACCTTCACCAGTAGATTTACCAACATTTGTCGTCTGTTGCAATGTCACCCACTTGTCGAAGTCGCCCTCTTGGTGTGACGGCGCCAGTAGTGAACCGAGCGCAAGCAGCACCAACATCTGCGACTACAAAAGGAGTGTCTCCTTCTTCATGGCCATAATTGTTGTGGTATTCTTCCTCCTCCTCATGTCCTCATGTTCTTCTTCTTTCTTATATATATATATATATATATATACAACATATGTTGGCTAGGAATGGACGGTTGTGAGATCAACAAACAAAGTAACGGCCTTTACCATTTTTTCTTATGGACGGTGGTGAGAGTCCCTCATGTGTTTGGTTTTGAGTAATTGATGAAACCTACCTAAGTACTAACCTTGATCTCTAAGTGTGAATTATGAGATATGTTGGTACATACCATGTGATGGAGCTAATGGATCAATGTGATGATGGCAAGGCTCTAGCATGATGGTGCAAAGGAAAGTGGTGTGAAGGCAAAGGTGATAATAGGAACCATTTTTGGTTTGGTGATCAAGACACCATAGAGGGTGTGATCACATTTAGGATAGATAGTCATACTATCAAGGAGGGAGCTCATGTGTTTGATTACGGTTATCATGTGTGAAGCGCCCTCGGTTATCCGAGAACTCAAATGTGACACAAGTACTAGTCCCAGGAGGCTAGCACACACATTTATTACATTAGATAGTCTCATAACAGTAGTTCGAAGCAAAGTGGGCATCTAAGCCACGTTGGAATAAAGATTAAATATAACATAAAGATGGCCAAACAGTCCATCTACAACAGAGCGCGCTATCCATCTGGCGATCCCATGCCACAGGCTTAGTTGGGTGCAGACACGACCTTACTCGAACGCCACTTCTGGGTTGAAGTCCGGATCTTCCTCTGTTCAACAAAGCAAGAATGAGTACAAAGTACTCAGCAAATCCAACCTTACCCTACGGAATGGGGTATGAATATATGCATATGGATAGATCAAGGATAAGGCTTGGTTTCATTTGCTTAAAGCTATATATTTAACACGTGCACGGTTTTGGTTTTGTAAATCATTTTTGAAAAAGGCATACATTTATCATATATGTAGGAGTATTTCTGTAAATGGGGTTTGTCAAGTTTTAGGTGTTGTTGAACTCTCGGTTCCCACAACACATTCATCTCTCAAAAAATCACTACATATGTTTCCACTCATCCCAACCCAACTGGTTGTTGTAACCAAACCATAACTCGTCCGAGACCGCGGACACGGCTATCCAGATAGATTTTTATACTCTGCAGAGGTTGTACACTTTCACCACAAGTAGGATACCGTAACTTGACACCGTCGTGCAAGCACAGATCCATCAGAGCCATTACCCTCCATAGCTAAGTACTGGCACACACCACGGGAACACTAAATCAAGGTTCTCACTTTCAGTATTTCATGAAGCTCATCATTATATATAATTCCTCAAATTTCACATAGATCTCTTAGTGTCCCGTTGCACACCTGCCTCCAGGTGATGGCCATACTAACTAGGGGGATTTAGACTAAGCCTTGCCACATACAAGGTCGAGTGGTTGCACGATAGAATGAGTTAGGCAAGATGAAACATCAAATCAGTCCTTAATGAGTTTATTTATTAACCTTTCCACAATCCCACACAACTCATTCTCACCACTCACACATTTTGCTTTGTAAAACATTGTATTTCATAAAGAAAGTAATGTAGGTATCCATGATAGGTATTTAGTCCTAAGCATACTAGTTAACGATAGCTCGTTGCGGCATAACAATAATCCCTATGTTTGAACAAGGCAATCAAGTCATAGCAATTCAATGGTGGCTATCCAACTGGGTTTTAGCTATGTCGCTAAAATAAATTCCATGCAATAATTTGTAAAAAGGCTTCTACAGATTGTGTTTAAAAATAGGATCAATATGATCAAAGGGAATGGGTTAGACTTGCCTTCTTCTGCTCCTTCGGGGAACTCGACGTCGCACGCTCGGTCACCGGCCTCCGACTCGCGGTATGGGTCTCCAAACTCCTGCTCGGGGAAGTGGCCTTCGGGCTCCTCCGGGATCAGACCGTCAGGTACAACGAGCGACGCGCCACACAAACAAAGACAATCACAAAATAATACAAAAAGAGCTTCTAAAATTAGGAAAGGAGTATGTATGGATGGAGCTTGAATTTATAGGAATTTAGGAAGAAGAATCAAAGTGATTGGAGTTCGGATGGGTGAGATATTGAGTTTACAAGATTGGCTTATTAAATAATTCCGAAAAATGAAAAGGCATTAATGCCTGGAGCTTAGGTGCTAATCACGTGCTCACGTGAGTGTGGTGGAGCAACATTATATGGCTTTTGGTGGTGTGAATGCATGTGTACGTGTGTATGTGGGTCTAGAGAGTTGGACGGATATGCGGTTGTCGTGACTTGGTGCTGGTGGAAATAAAATAACAGAGAGAGGGGAAGGGAAGCAGGTCGTCGTGCTCCATGGCTGGTCTGCCATGGACGACATGCTGGAGCTTCATCGCTCGGAGATTCCAGCCACCAAACATGAATCCAAGGGCACAGAGAGAGAGAGAGGAGGATGAGAGGGTCCCCGTAGGCTAACCATCTCAGTTGTTGGTTGCTTGGGCGAGGAGATCGGCGAGGGCAGTATTCTTGCTAAGCAGCAGAGGGAGCGAGCAGTGTAGAGCCTTGGTGGTTGGGCGAGCTATGGATGGTGGAGGGCTTCCCGGCGAGGCCTCCTTTTATAGGCGGCTGAGGCATGGGCTGCCGGCGAGCTTGGCCGGGGCGCCGGGCGTTGCAACGCTCCGACATTCATGGCTGCTGCAGGACGCGTACAACAAGGGACGTCCGGCGTGCGTGGTGCTGCAGACGTTGGTGTTGGTGTACCAGCAGCTTCGCAGCACCTCGGGGGGTCCGGGTGGTGGCGCGGTGAACTGAGGTGTCCATGGAGCAGCTGCGACGTGCTTCATAATGGTGATGTGAGGTTGCAGGAGCAAGGCATCGGTGGAGGACGCCAACCTTGTCCAGAAGCCAAGGTGTGAGGGTGCATGGCGACGTGCGCGTGCATGGATAGCAGTGATGGAGTGATTCTCATTTTGCTAGTGTTGTGCTGAGTGTTGAAGGAGGGAGTGAAGTATTGTGCGAGAAGAGAGAAGAACAGAGTGAGGAACAACAAGGACAGTGATGTGATGTGCTAGTTGACTCATGTAGATTTTTGTTACTGGACTGCTGATGGTGTGCGGGCTATTGTAGTGTTTTGGAATATTGAGGAAAAATATAATAGAAGAGCTCTAATTGTTTATAATTTTAAAATCATTTTTAAAATAGGTTTTGAATTCAGAGTGATTTTTGGATGTGAATTTTTGGGCTGTTACAATGTGCCACTAGGTTCTTTGCATTGCATTTAAAATCAATTGAACCAGGTGAAACAACCAACTAATTTCAAGATAAATGTGAACTAAAAGCTAACACACGTGCACAAGTATTGAGATCACTTAGTGTTAGCTCTTGGAAGCTTGAAAGAGAGTTGGAGGAAGTCGGTGGCTGAGTTTGAGCAGAAGAAGAGCTCCGGACCGTGGTCCGGACGCTAGGGTTTGGTCAAGTCCGGACCATCGGAGATGAGTTCGGAGGCATACCCTAGCTTGGCAGCACTGAAGTTAGAGATCCGGACGCTGTTGCGTGTCTGGACGCTGGCTCCGGACTTGCGACCGGAGTGGCGATGCTCTCTGTTGGTTTATGGAGAAAGTGATCCGGACCATGGGGCTCCGGACGCGCGTCTGGAGGTGTTGGTTGCTCTCGGGTGCTCTCGGGTTGTCTGGAAAATATTTCCGGACCCGATGAATAGTGGCTCCGGACCCTGTGAACAGGTGCGTCCGGAGACACGTGGCGAGCTGTGGCGAAGGCGCGAAGAATCCGTTTGAAAAAGAGAAGGATCCGGACGCGTGCGCGTTGGTCCGGACTCAGTGAAAGTAGCGTCTGGAGCTCTGCGTCCGGACGTGTTCTCGGTGGAGGTTTCTCTGTGGCAGAGGGTCCGGACGCATGCGCGATGGTCCAGACCCCCTGTGAAAAGTGCGTCCGGAGGTGGTTGTAGAGGCTCTTTTTTGAGTGGAAACGGCTAGTGTGTTTGTGGGGGCTATTATTGTTGTATGGCCGGCCCAAGGGGCGATCTCTTGCACTTCTACTTCACTCATACACTTGTGCTTGCTTGAGATTGCTCCACCCACTCATCCTCTTGACATAATTGACATATTCATGAGAGATTGAGTGAATCCAAGTGCATTGCTCATTGATTGCATTCTAGTGGCACTTGGTGATCATCGTCTTCGCGGAAGCTCTTGTTATTCTTGGAGGTTGCCACCTCCTAGACGGCTTGGAGCGACGAGGATCGTTGAGCGGAGGAAGGTGATTGTCTCCGGCTCCGATCGGTGGATTGTGAGGGGTTCTTGAACCTTCCCCGCGGGAGTTTGCAAAAGGTATCTCTAGTGGATTGCTCATAGCTTGTGGATCCCTATTTTGTGTTGGTTTTGCGGCACCCGGTGACGGGTTTGGCGTGTGATGCCAATTAGCGCGTGAACCAAGTAGGTGAATCTCTACAACGTGGAGTAGCTTGTTGGCAAACAAGTGAACCTCGGTAAAAAATATTGTGTCTCATTGTCTCTCTACCGAGGATTCATCTTGTGATTGATTGGTTATCTCTTTGCTACTCTTCTCGGCGGTATAACCTTCCTAACTCTAGCTTTACATTTACATTCTTACATTCTTGCAAAGTAGAGACTCTAGTTTAAGCTTGTGTAGCTTAGCCTAAGTAGCTTTAGTTCTCTAGCTCTTGTGTGTGACATAGGTTATCTTGCTAGTAACTAGTATTGTGGTAAGTGGCTTGCCGATCCTTGTATTTTTTTAATAGGCTATTCACCCCCTCCCCCTCTAGCCATATCTAGTCCTTTCAGGTGGTCAATAGCTTCTATTTTTTTGGCCTTGGCTTCTAACTTTAGGACTTAGTTTGACTTATGCATGCGTGTGTGTGGTGTATTCCTTCTGTCATTTTTTCGCTTGTGGGAGGTCCTTAGCCTTATGCATGCATGTGAGCAGACTACCATTTTTTTGGTGACATTGGGTGGAGGCCATTAACTAGAAAATTTGATGTGTTTGGTTTGTGGAGTCACCATGCTTTATGAGGTGATGCATCATGAGTCCATCCCACGAATTTTGATGGAATCAACCCATTCCTCATGAATAGCCCAATTATTAGTTTGTGAGAATTGAGGTGGTGATGGATCAACTCATTCCATTGCACAAACAAAATACAAAAGGTGAGGAGTGAGAAGAAGATCATGAACCCCTCAGTCCTCAAATCGAGGGTCTTACTTTGACCATGGCATGTTCACTTGGTTTGTACATTTTTCACATCTATAGGAGTGTTGCACCGGTTAGGATATATATAAAATTGGAAGTTTACCATATATATGAGCATCAAGGACCCGAGAGCAGACTTCACAAACATAATGATAATATTTGTACACTGTCAATACATAAACGATAGAATTCTAGGAAAGCTTACCAAAATGACAAGTCTAAGGTATTCATAGTTAATATGACACACTAAACAATTAGAGCAAATTCTCTGTGGACCATCAAAAATATTTGCTCTTCCTAGACCACCAAAAAATAGAGAACAAATATTTTTGGCGGTTAAGAGCAGGTTTTTTTTACAAAAATTGTATGGTCCCCATGGCATAATACATATTAAGCTCGAGATCTTGATGAGTCAATTACCTATTGTTGGAATTTATATGGGCTTGGCCCAATAACAAATTCAGAAATTTCTAATAAATCTCAAAGGCCCATGCGTGAAAGCAAGAGGGGATGTGGGAACTATTTAGTATCACATTGCTTGTGGAAGTAGAGGTATTGGTTGGACCGGACTATATAATCAGACTATCGGTCACGCCAATATATCATAAAATTAAGAGCTAGAGTTTCTACCTCTTCTCGCTGTTGCGCCACCGTAGCTACTCCAGTCCGATCGTCGGCGTGCACCGGCGACCGGGCGAGCAGGTCTCCAGAACCCTCGTCTTCGTGATCCTGCAGCGGGAGAAGGTGAATAAGGTTTTTGGGAAGCGCTCTTCGTGCGACTGCTCCCAATCTTTACGACGGGTCGTCTTCCGTCCAAGTCAGGCGGCGCTACGTCCCGGCGTATTCGTCGTCAGCTGAACCGAAGTCTTTCGCCGCCGCTGATCGACATCAACAACATCGACATCGTCTTCAACAACCTGAACGTCGCTCCATCGACTCCCGCATCTTCGCCATCTTCACCGCAATCTACTACTCCTACAACTAGCAGGTATAAACCTTGTGATCTAATCTTGTCGTTCATACTATCCAATCTATCTAGTAAACAAGCTATGTCTATGCTAGTTAACTTGAACATGCTATGTGATATGTGGTTTAATCATGTTAGTATGCAATACATGTTTATTCTAGTTAATCAATCTGTCATGATTTATATTCTGGTATTAATCTGGAAATTATCATATTATTTAACAATCCAAAAACCTTATTGTAGATTTCCAGAATTATATATGGCCAGTTTTGTTGACTCGTTGAAGCCAGAAAAGTTTACTGGTGCAAACTTTAAGAGGTGGTCCGTCAGGATCACAGATTGGCTTACTATCATGAATGTTTTCTGGGTCAAAGATGGCTTGCCCGAGGGTAATATCTCTGATGAAGATCAGAGAAAATACCAGGAAGCTAATAAGATATTTATGGGAGCTGTGCGTATTGTGGTGTCAGATCATATCTATGATGCCCTCATGCACTATAGAGATGCACAGTCTCTGTGGAACTATCTAAACTCCACCTATGGAGCTTCGGATGCAGGCAAAGAGTTATATCTCATGGAGAGCTTCCATGACTATAAGATGGTTGGAAACAAATCTATAGTCGAGCAAGCTCATGAGGTGCAGCGCATGGCTAAGGAACTTGAGCTCCTTAAGTGTGTTTTATCCGATGAATTTTTGGCTGGTTGCATTATTGCAAAGTTGCCTTCTTCATGGAGGGGCTTCGCCACAAGTCTTAAACACAAGAGACAGAAAATATCAGTTGAAAACCTGATAGCATCTCTTGATGTTAAAGAGAAGGCTCGGGCTAAATACAACACTGAGAAGGAGAACGAGGATAGAGCTAGTGCCCACTTTGTCTAGAGAAACCATGGCAAGAACAAAGTAAAGGTTAAACTTTTCAATGCCAAATCAACTACTTCCTTCAAGAAGAAGAAGAAAGACAAAGCTGAGATGTCTTGCTTCACCTGTGGAGAGCTTGGTCATTTTGCTAAAGATTGTCCGGAACGAGCGGACCAAAAAGAGAAAAAGAAGGCCAATCTCGTGACTACTAGCAAAACTGATGACGGGTATGGTAATTTCCATACTGTACTATCAGTTTTTCAATCACCAAGTTGATGGGTTGATACAGGTGCTAATATTCACGTGTGCTAATATCTCTTTGTTTTCTTCTTACCAGGGGCTCCAGGGTTCCTCCGTCCTAATGGGCAATGGGTCACATGCTTCTGTTCGTGGTGTTGGCACGGTAGATCTGAAGTTTACTTCGGGGAAGATCGTACAATTGAAGAACGTGCAACATGTCCCTGCTATTCGCAAGAACCTTGTTAGCGTATCCCTTCTTTTGAGAGATGGGTTTAAAGTAGTATTAGAGTCCAATAAAGTAGTTATGTCCAAGCATGGGCAATTTATTGGTAAAGGCTATGAATGCGGAGGCTTGTTCCGCTTATCTTTGACAGATTTTAGTAATAAGTCAGTTAATCATATTTGTGGCACCATTAATGATAATTCAAGTGTTTGGCATTCTCGTTTATGTCATGTGAATTTTAGCTTGATGTCGCGTTTATCTAGCTTGAGTTTAATTCCAGATTTCACTATTGCCAAAGGTTCTAAGTGTCATAGTTGTGTGCAATCAAAGCAACCTCGAAAGCCTCATAAGGCAGCGGAGGAGAGAAACTTGGCGCCTCTTGAACTCATACATTCTGATCTTTGCGAGATGAATGGTGTGTTGACAAAAGGTGGAAAGAAATATTTCATGACTTTAATTGATGATGCAACTAGATTTTGCTATGTTTACTTGCTGAAAACTAAAGATGAATCACTAGACTACTTTAAAATCTATAAGGCTGAAGTTGAAAATCAGTTAGAGAGAAAGATTAAACATCTAAGGTCTGATCGTGGTGGTGAATATTTTTCTATACTATTTGATGAGTTCTGTGCGGAACATGGCATTATTCATGAGAGGACAGCTCCCTATTCACCCGAATCAAACGGGATTGCCGAGAGGAAAAACCGCACGTTGACTGACTTGGTGAACGTCATGTTAGAGACTGCTGGACTATCTAAGGCATGGTGGGGGGAAGCTTTATTGACTGCGAGTCATGTCCTGAATAGAATTCCAAGCAGAAAGAAAGAAACAACTCCATATGAGATTTGGGTTGGTAGGAAACCATCACTTTCATACTTGCGCACGTGGGGATGTTTGGCGAAAGTCAATGTTCCAATTTCTAAGAAGTGTAAGCTTGGGCCGAAGACTGTGGACTGTGTCTTTCTAGGATATGCTCACCATAGCATTGCTTATAGATTTTTAGTAGTAAAATTCGAGGTTCCTGATATGAATGTAGATACAATCTTTGAATCTCGTGATGCTATATTTTTTGAGAATATATTTCCTATGAAAGATATGCATAACAATGCTAAATTTTCTATTGAATTAGCTCCTGATTTTACTATACCTACCGAGCATCCTGTTGAGTCTTTTGAACAACCACTTGAAGAAGTCTTAGAGGAGGATGACAATGAAGTTCCTGTGAGGAACAAGAGACAAAGGATTGCAAAATCTTTTGGTTATGATTTCATTGTGTACCTTGTGGACGATACTCCCACTTCTATCACAGAGGCATATGCATCACCAGATGCAGATGATTGGAAAGAAGTCGTTCGTAGCAAGATAGACTCAATTCTTTCTAATGGAACTTGGGAGTTATCTGAGTTGCCATTTGGTTCTAAACCCATTGGTTGTAAGTGGGTATTCAAGAAGAAGCTTAGACCTGATGGTACTATTGATAAGTACAAGGCTCGGCTTGTGGCTAAGGGTTATACCTAGAAGGAAGGCGAGGATTTCTTTGATACTTATTCACCTGTTGCTAGAATGACCACTATTCGAGTTCTACTTTCCCTAGCTACCTCATATGGTCTTCTCGTTCATCAAATGGACGTGAAGACAGCTTTTCTTAATGGAGAGTTGGATGAGGAGATTTATATGGATCGGCCTGATGGGTTTGTAGTAAAAGGTGAAGAGCAAAAGGTGTGTAAGTTATTGAAATCGTTGTATGGCTTGAAACAAGCACCTAAACAATGGCATGAGAAGTTTGACACTACTTTAACTAGTGTGGGCTTTGCTGTTAATGAGGTTGATAGGTGTGTGTACTATCGACATGGTGGGGGCCAATATGTTATTCTATGCTTATATGTTGATGATATTTTAATCTTTGGAACAAATATTGATGTCATAAATGAAGTCAAGTCTTTTCTGTCAAAGAGTTTTGACATGAAAGATCTAGGAGAAGCTGATGTAATTTTAAACATCAACCTGATTAAGGAAGAGAGTGGGATTACTTTGTCGCAATCACACTATGTTGAGAAGCTTTTAAGCCGATTTGGCTTTATGGATAGCAAGCCTTCTCTAACACCTTATGATCCTAGTGTGACACTAAGAAAGAACAAAAAGAGTGCTAAAGATCAGTTGAGATATTCTCAAATTATCGGTTCACTCATGTATCTAGCTAGCGCAACCAGACCAGATATCTCTTTTGCTGTGTGCAAATTGAGTATGTACATGTCCAACCCGGGTGATAATCATTGGAATGCACTTGAAAGGGTCTTGCGCTATCTTAAAGGTACAATGAGTTTTGGGATTCACTATTCTGGGCACCCAGCTGTGCTAGAGGGATATAGTGATGCGAACTGGATTTCTGATATTGATCAAATCTATACCACTAGTGGGTATGTTTTTACTCTTGGAGGTGGCGCAGTGTCATGGAGGTCTTGTAAACAGACTATTTTGACTAAGTCAACCATGGAAGCAAAACTTACTGCTTTAGATACAGCATCTGCAGAGGCAGAGTGGCTGCGTGAGCTCTTGTGTGACCTGCCGGTGGTTGAAAAACCAAAACCGACTATCCTTATGAACTGTGATAATCAAACAGTGATCACTAAAGTGAATAGTGTAAAGGATAATGTGAAGTCAACAAGACACGTTAAAAGACGTTTAAAGTCTGTCAGGAAGCTAAAAAATTCCAGAATAATAACTGTGGCTTATGTCCAAACCGACAAAAACCTGGCAGATCCCTTTACTAAAGGGCTATCACGGAATGTGATAGAAATTGCATCAAGGGAGATGGCTATGAGACCCATGTGAGTTTGCAGTAGTAGTAACCCAACTTTTTTGATCGGAGATCCCGTGACTAAGGATCTGAGAAGAACAAGCTATTGATAAACTAAGGAGAGTATAACTATAAACCCTCTCTAAGTGAAGATGCAAATACTCTCAAAGCATTGAGGCACTGTATGGTAGGTTGGTTAAATACCTTAATATGTTCTATTGACTTTCATTAGCGAAGATGTTGTCCTACAGAGCATTCTTGAAAGTATATACCTATATGAGTTCGACTGTTAAAACGTCACAGTCTATGAGACTTGGGTAGTCTCTAGTGAACTCATTAAGAGACCACGGAGTACGACGTATATGCTCAACCCACGGAGTAAGGCTATTGGTGGTTAGGTACTAGTTTAGCTTTGGGTAAAGCTCATTTGCACAAAACTTGCAATTCAAGGTGTGGTCCATTGTTCAAGTTATGGATGAGTGTAACTTGAGGTTCTAGGCGGAAGTTCAACTTCACGGTCTCTGCCGAAACACTGGTATATCAAACAGGAGCGAGAACAGCCAAATTTCTAAATGGGTATTTGAGATCTGGTGGGGGATTGTTGGAATTTATATGAGCTTGGTCCAATAACAAATTCAGAAATTCCTAATAAATCTCAAAGGCCCATGCATGAAAGCAAGAGGGGATGTGGGAACTATTTAGTACCACATTGCTTGTGGAAGTAGAGGTATTGGTTGGACCGGACTATATAATCAGACTATCGATCACGCCAATATATCATAAAATTAAGAGCTAGAGTTTCTACCTCTTCTCGTTGTTGCGCCACCGTAGATACTCCAGTCCGATCGTCGGCGTGCACCGGCAACCGGGCGAGCAGGTCTTCGGAACCCTCGTCTTCGTGATCCTGCAGCGGGAGAAGGCGAATAAGGTTTTTGGGAAGCGCTCTTCGCGCGACTGCTCCCAATCTTTACGACGGATCGTCTTCTGTCTAAGTCAGGCGGCGCTACGTCCCGGCGTATTCGTCGTCAGCTGAACCGAAGTCTTCCGCCGCCGCTGATCGATATCAACGACATCGACATCGTCTTCAACAACCTGAACGTCGCTCCATCGACACCCGCATCTTCGCCATCTTCACCGCAATCTACTAGCAGGTATAAACCTTGTGATCTAATCTTGTCGTTCATACTATCCAATCTATCTAGTAAACAAGCTATGTCTATGCTAGTTAACTTGAACATGCTATGTGATATGTGGTTTAATCATGTTAGTATACAGTACATGTTTATTCTAGTTAATCAATCCGTCATGATTTATATTCTGGTATTAATCTGGAAATTATCATATTATTTAACACCTATAACAGAAATGGTAGTTAGATGGCTAAATATTTCAGAAAAGGATTGATTCAGGAACTAGAAAGCGATAAAACATGAAAGTAGTAATGCATCAACTCATAGTTTTCGATCACCATTTTTCTGAAGCGATTCACTATAACAGCATTGGTAACTTTCAATATTTTTTCCTTTTTCGACATAATAAATGAGACTATAACTCATGTACGATCACCCATAAGGTTGCACAAAGTTGTTTTGACAATTTTCATGCCAGAAAACACCCTCTCAACTGTTGCAGTGGCGACACGCGATACAAGTACTGGTTTCCTTTTTTTTGGGTGCTTCAATAGCCGATCAACCAAACTATAAGTAAGATGTTTCCGTATCTCTACCCTTTTTTGTTTTTGGAGAAGCTCAACAATGGTTTGTATGTTAAGAAATATATCCTACGTGTTCAAAAAAAAAACGACGCCTCATTCTAGGACTTCAGAAGCCAATTTAATAGTCAAGCCTAACAATAGAATTTGAATCCTGGACAATTTCAATACCAACACTCATTTGGTATTGAACCTAGGATGTGTTTGGTTCGGTCTTTACGGCACGTAATCGATTTACAACATTATTAGATCTCGTTGGTTGTTGTTTGGTTAGGCTCGACTGCAATCGTTCACAGCGCTATCGATTACGGACCAGCAGAAACTCGTCCCCCTCTCCATTCGGTGTCATCCGATCCCGCAGCCCAGTTGCCTCCCTCAAGAGCCAACCAAACAAAACGTGGAAATAATTACCCTGCAACCGATGACTAGCTGTTCCAATTACCGTTCCCTATACAGCACCTAAACCAAACAGCACCCTAGTTCGACGTCATGTCCCTGAACATATCGAACCTAATTCAACTCCATGTCCCTGATTATCTAGATCCAATGTAGAACTCTATGAAGACTGGAATAGGTACCCACACTACAAGGGGCACATGATCCCAAAAAGGGCATCCCAAACGATCACGTGGTCACCGTTGTCAAATTACACGACCATGGAATAACCCACACATGGTACTCAGCTCTGCTAGTGAATATTTCAGCCATTCTACAGCTGCAAGGATCCGCCACACTGAAATTTTGGAACTGCCCCATCACAAAATAGTATAAGCTGTGCTACAGCCTACCTCATTACAAAATAGTATTAAGTGTGCTACAGTCTACAGTGCCTTGCAAGCAATGAAATCCTGGACCTCTGTTCAAGTAAAACTTCCCGTGCGGCTGCAAAAGATCCATGAATTCAGGCACCACTAGAATCTAGTTACATTACATTTCTGTTTAAACATGGTTCCCCTCAACAAATGACACTGAAGGCACTACAAGAAAACAGTATAGCCCAGGAAAAAGTGGCTAACATTCAGATCCAGGGGCATCCAACAGAACCCAAATCAACCGTCGCTAGTCATTGTGAAGGCAATGAGAACACAAGACAAGGTGAAGATGATTGTTCCTGCGGCAAAGGTCAGGATAGCTCTCTGCGAGAAGCCCTGCTTCTCCTGGCCGGCTAGCTCCACCTCCTTCAGCAGGCCCCTGATCTCGTCAATGTCACTGTCCTTGGCAGCATGGACCAACCTGCTCTGGATCTCCTCAAGCTTGGCTAGCCGTTTAGCTCGGGCCAGGTCTCTGGCAGACCAGATGAACCCCGTCATTCTCCACAGGAGGATGCCAATGTAGATTGCAGCAACACAGTCCACACTGTAGTGGTGCCGCTCACGTACCTCCCTCTGTGCGCTGTGCAGGACGAGGAGCCATATTGCAACAGAGATCCAGCCCCCGTATGCTTCCTGTGAAACAGATCAAACAAAGATAAGGTCGTGCGGGTCATGATGAACCCTTTGTGATATATGGATTAAAACCACAGTATATACCGTCCACGCCATTGCAGTAAGGACAGCAACAAGCATATGTCCACTGTACATAAGGTCATTGCAACCGCCACTAGCTTTCTTCAAAAGATGGTACCACGAAGGCCCTTCTCCAGGAGTTGGTCTCAAAATGTCTACAAGGAAGCTCATACGTCCCCAATCAGGCCTATATTCATCTGGGTAAGCTTGAACAGCAGCTGAAAAGGTATATGCTTGAATAGTTTAGCCTCCACCATTGTACAAAACTGACATACCAGCTAGGTGAACCAATTAGGCGCTAGAAAAAATGAACTAACCATATGCCATATCATGTGTTATGACTCTACGAATAGCATTTGAATCAGAAGCATATGGAACATAATATTTCTGTGCCCAAGGATGAGGATGTTGAGGTATTTGATAACGGGCTGCAGCGCACCAAGGTCTTGCAGAAGGAAGAATGGTAGCAATGAAAGTTATCGTCCGAAGCACACGACCAATGGCCATAGTGAACATATATCTTGTGGCTATACCAAGACCAGGAGCTCTGATGCAGTCAAACAGAACTGAGAACCCCAGCATGATAAATAACATCAGATAATGGTGAAGAGTGATAACATGAGCTCTCAGTAGATCAACCACACTCTGAGGGAGCTTCTCATTCAATGATAGAAGCAGCCATTGACCGGTGTCAGGAAGAGGCGCGGCAGTTCTGTTAAAAAAACAATGAAAAAAACTTTCAACTTATAAGTGATTGTGTAGATTTCGTCGAATTCATGTGTGCATTACACGCAGATTAGAAGGTGATTTCCCACAAGTAAATTTCTCAGGGAAGGTTTAGTAATGCAAGGAGAGATGTTGAAGTTAGCAATGAAGTAGTGCTACTCTCTCCTTACCAATGGAAAGGCAATTTCTGCCTGGATCTGGATGCAGCACAATCCTTTCATACAGAAGTTGGGTTGTGTTCAGAGATAAACCATGACCAACAAACTAAAATCTAAGAATCGTTATAAAATCCAAATTGATCTGAAGTTCTTACGTTAATGCATGCTTAGATCATTTGTGTTTATTAGATTTTAAGAATGATGAAGACACATATGCCTAAAGGAATCTACAGGTCGTGAGCTGAAGTAATGCTTATGATTTCCTTACCCCCTAAACTTCTAGATTCTCCTTTATACAAAGTTCATCGATGCTTTACTTGAACTTCAATCTCTAGAATTTCAATCAACACTAAATGAGAACAACAAAGACACAACTATCGAACACCTGTGAAGTAACCAACCTATTGATTAAAAAGTAGGACTTTTGTCTTGACAGCATCACAAGGTTAACATTATCAAGTACGTAATTAGCAACACTGCAGAAGTTAATCTATCTAGTCAATAGCAAAAACCAATCAATGAAGTTCCGTTTTAACTGATCGCAGATATCCTCATGCCCTCAAACTACTTCCTGCCGCAAATAAAACTATCAAATGTTAGTCCTATGCAATATTTTGAACCCTTGTTACGGTAACCACATTGTTCCCATATTCTTACTACCTACCACCCCTACTACAAATAAATTTGTACAGCACATCCCAAATTGCTACTGTGTCTTCCTTGACAGACTAAATCTCAGTATAGAAGCTTCAATAACTTCGCACACTCAACAGAACCCCCTAATAAACCTCATCCATACAAGGCCTTCCACGAACAACTAACTCCACATTCGTGTGTTTTCGCACGACCTACCGCACGGAAACAAACTCTGCAGGTCACAGTGTAATTCGCCCAAAAAAAAATATCAAAACCTCTCAGAGATCCAGCGTGCCCCCAACCTCAAAGCAACACTGGGTGAAAGAAGCCGAGGCAAGACGAGGAGGAGCGACCTGTGCCAGTGCAGCCCCATGACGGCGGAGACGAAGCGGACGGAGATGGCCTCGCAGAGGAAGGCGGCGAGCATGAAAGCGATGGATCCCAGGAAGGGCAGCGCGGCGCGGAGCTCCGCGGACCAGTAGCGGTAGAACGGGGCGCGCGCGGCGGCCGCGAGCGCCAGCGCCGCCCACAGCGCCGGCTGCAGCCGGCCGTGCCACGCCGGCGAGATGTGCCGCAGGTAGTCCACGCCCACGTACGCCAACGCCGCGACGCCCAGCCCGCCGAGCCCGAGGAGGCGCCGGGCCGACGCCCGCTGCTGGTGCGGCAGCGGCTTCGGCCTCGAAGCCCGCGCCGGCTTCGCCATGGCCCCGCTCCGCGAGAGGTCGGTGTCGGTCTCTTCACTTGGTTGGTCAGTTGGTCGTCGCCATAGGCCGCTGGACTCCTGGGCTGCAGGCAGCCAGGCCAGGCTGTTCGATCTGGTTGGGCTGGACTCCAGTGAACGGGCCTGTCGGCGCGGAAAGGGAAGCTCTTGGGCCGGTGACGGTGAGTGTGTATGACATCAGCAGCGGACGCCGACAAGAACACGTACGTATACTGCACTTGTTCAGGCTTCAGGCAGGCACCGCATGGCATGAACCAGACCCACCAAACCACCTGCCAGATGCCTAGATGGACAAAACATTTTGCTCGATCGGGAATGGCACGATATGGCCATGCATGGCCCCAGCGCCCAGCCCACCTGGACGGTCGACCTCTCTCCCCTTGACAGACGATGCAGGGTCCAGGGCTTAGTTTTTGCCACGAAACCAGGAATTACCCAATGCAAATGCAATCAAGACGCAGGATTATACGATTACTATTACGCGGCAAAACACTACTGATCCTAGGAAAAAAAAAGCTCTTTCCACACGTACTGTACGTGAGGTCTCATCTCATGACAGACTTGATGCTGATATGACTCGCTGTCCAGGCAGCAATACAACATAGGAGTACTGTACTCCTGTACTACTACGGAGACACGGCGTACTCAGTACAGCATAACAGAGACAGCAGCAGTCTCACGACTCACGACACGAAACCATACAAAGGCCGCCGCATTCCCATGGGAACAGGAACGAGCGCATGAGCAGTGGCTAGCCGTCCTTTTGCGCGCTACCGACGTGCTGCATTACCCACTGGCACTGACATATGAAGCGAAGACGGAAGATCTGTCTTGCCGGGCTGTGCTCTGACGATCCGATCTGCACCGCATATTTGCAGCGATCTGTACCCATCATCGATCGCCCGCCGATAACGCAATGTTTTTTGTTTCTTTTTCTTTTTCTTTTTTGCGAATACGATAACGCAGTGTACGTTTGTGCAGTGTGCTCTGCGTGTGTTTTTCGTGGAAACCGGATCGAAAGCTACGTGTTGGTTTCGTTGCTTCGCTCGTTCAATTCATCCCGGTAAATGTAGACGCCCCAAGATTGTCACGCGCAGTGCGATGACGCACTGGAGACCTGGACTGGACCCTTTGCTCTTTGCTTTGCTTCCTGACTGATGACTTCCTCCTTGCTGAAGAACCGCTTCGTCCAGAGTTAAGTTCACACACGACACACTTTAGAAGCTTAATTAATTTTTCAAGAAGCAAAGCGCCAACACCAACGCGACAACATAGGTGTGAAAGTGCCGGAAATTCGCGCCTCCCATTTGAAACTTCAAATCTGAACACATCTATTATTATTCATCAAACATCAGTGCAGCATCGTCTGTGAACGTAAAATAGTACCCAATTTTTTTTGTTAAAAAAAACAGTACTGCTAGGTGGTACTACAGCTAGTCTGCCCAGGGCGCTTGTGCGGCGGTGATGCACTTATTGTGCTACGGCTACGTACTCGATCACACCGCGTTCTCCATCATGGCCTTGAACTCGGGGAAGCTGATCCGGCCGTCGCCGTCGCCGTCGTGCGCCGCGATCATCCTGGCGCAGCAGACCTCCCTCCCCTCGGGGTCGGGCAGCAGCATCCCGAGGTGGCGTAGCACGTTCCAGAGCTCCCCGGAGCCCACGAAGCCGTCGTCGTCGCGGTCGAACACGTAGAAGGCCTCGCGCAGCTCCTGCTCCGACGCCTCCTTGCGCTCCAGGAGATCCTCCACCGCCGCCATCGCCGCGCACCCGCCGCAGCACGCCCCCGCCGCCACAAGGATATTAATGTCCTCCTCCTCCTCCTCGTCGTCGTCCAGGCAAAGGGTCGCCGTCACGGCTGCCACGACGTCCGGCCACGACGACGCGGCGCACCGCTCGCAATGCGGCCGGCGGCTGATCCGCCTCATCCGCCGCGTAGGAGGGGGAGGAGGAGCCACGGCGCCACCGCCGTCGCCGTCGCTGCGGGCGGACCCGGACAGGAGGCGCACGAGGACCGCCCGCGACGCGGAGCATACGCCCCTGCTCGCTGCCGTGGCCACGTTGCCGCCGGGCAGCAGAGGCTGGAGCGCGAGCATGATCAGGAAAGATGACACCGACACGACGATGAGGCAGCCGTGGACGAGGAGGTCCAGCACCGGCTCCGACATGCTCGTTCGATCTGCAGGCTTCTTGCAGCAGCTGCCCTTATTACGACTTATTGACTGTTGCTGTGGAAGGAGAAGAAACCGTCTAGCTAGCTAGATGGACTCCTTCGCTTGGCTTGCATTGGGTGACCCTGTGTCTGAACTCTGAATAGGGGCTGTGGCTTGGACGACATGCATGCATCTGCGGCACATATATATAGATGCCACATGAACAGAAAGACTTGGACGAGCAAGGTAAAGAAGCGGGTATGGTGTTGGGCATATAGGCGGCAAACGTAGAGCAAGTTCCCGGCAAATCCACACGAGGAGAATATATATATATATGCAAATTAAACAAACTCGTAGAGCTTTGTTGCGTTGCGCCTGCCTCGTCGTCTAGCTTCCTCTTATATATACACGTAAAGTAGTATGTGCCTTTTCCCTATCGATCGATCGATCGGTTTCTAATCTAATCCGCGCAAAGACTTGGGTTGCTTGTTTGTAAGCTGCAACAATAATCTACGTACGTATCACTCCTCGCTTTGCATTGGTCCCAAGCCAAGA
Organism: Microstegium vimineum; assembly: GCA_022036555.1. NCBI lineage: Eukaryota > Viridiplantae > Streptophyta > Magnoliopsida > Poales > Poaceae > Microstegium > Microstegium vimineum. Next base: position 60,354,487 of record CM039124.1, read on the forward strand.
AACAGCTAGCTAGCGTGCGGGACGGGACGGGAGCTTATGGTACATCCAATCCAACCGGCCACGCACTGCACGGCGTGAGAAATTTCCAGGCAGCGCCATACTTTTCTGCTGGTGCTTATGATGCTGCTTACTACCTCCGTCTCTAAAAAAACATAATTGTGAAAATTGTACCGATCAAAATTACTCATATTTAACCAGCTGTATATTAAATACTATTGACATCGTAATAATAGTTTCATATCACGAATATTAATAATTTTTATATAAATCTAGTCAAAATTCAAACGATTTGACTCTTTAAAAACGAGAATTGTATTTTTTTTTAGAGGACGAAGATAGTACATAATAGTACTAAGTAGACGGACGGTGGATGGCATGATCGAGTGAGCACGATGGACGCACGCGTTCCCTTGGCTTTGACGGCGCGCGCGAGTTGGGTTGCGAGTCGTGGCAGCTCACCGGCCTCCTCCTGCTCCAGAGTAGCTAGCTAGTGTCGTCGTCGGACCATCATATTCATATCGATCTCTCTCGCTCACTAAGGGTTAATTTGGGGGTACGGAAAAATGCACCCAGGGATAGAATTTCCTCACTAAATTAAGTAAATTGGTATTCAAAATAATATATCGATGAATTTCGCACCATGGAAAAAGTCAGTCTCACGCCAATGTTCCACTGCCCGATCGGGACGTTGTTGCGTTGCGTTGCGTTTATCGTCGGCGAGCTGACCCAGCCGGCCTATCAAAACCAAACCAAACTAAGTTGCAGAGAAATTCTGAGTATAGTTGTTAATCAATGAAAAGAAAACGCACCGCCCTAGCTAGCTAATGATTCTAGATAGCGTCCGATCGAACCGCGAAACCACCCGCGACGCCAGCCGCCGCATGCATTTGCCTCCTCCGATCCGGCGGACTTGCAAGCTATCCACTCGTCCAGACGAGCTGAGGAGGATGCGATGCAATGCGCGTTTGGGCAGGAGGTGGACTGGGCGGTCCACGACGGGTCTCCCGTTCGTCAACTCAGTCTTAAGACCACTGCTGGGGCTGGGATGGGCATAGCCTGCAATCTACCATCCCGTGGGAAGAAGGATTAGTCGCTTTTTTTTTTTTGTTGAGGGAACGATTAGGTCGCCGTTTACTACTAGCTTGTACTACCCACGTCGCTATCTCTCTCCTACCTGCCTCTTGAGGTGCATGGATACGGCGGACTTACCATCCAGTCCTCCTGCTGTGTCGAGTCAAGCCCAAAAAAAAAAGCTCAAGGCACTCCTCCAGACGATGTAGTAGGCGTTAGTTTATAGGAAGAAGGGAGAGAGAGAGAGAAATGGAAACACACCCTATATAGTAAAAATCGCGAATAGCAGCAGCCTAGCTAGAAGAAGAGAATCGATATCGACGGGTAATGGGTTGAAACTTGCGAATTGGTGGAATCGCGGAGCAATTCCTGACGCGCATTGGCGGTTCCAAATTTCAAATGAACGTACATGAGCTCGTCCAGGCGATCTGACGAGGAGGATGCACTGAACATGCCAAGGCAAATGCACACTGTTACTGCATGCATTCGCGATTTCGCGTTTCGTGGGTGGGGTGGGGCGGGCAGTGTGACCAGTGGGCGTCAAGTTGACTCGGAGTCTTGGTCGACGCAGCACCAGCACAGCACGCAGAGCCAGAGGCGTGGTCCCAAGGCGTTCCAGCCTCAGCTGCGAGAAGGACCTGGCGATCGCACACCACACCAGCCGTTGGAAGCCTCTACTCGGGACTCACTCCACACGGCCGCGCACACTACACCTACACCGAAGAGATTTTTCAGTCTGAATTACACGATAACCATGCTATGCTAGCTGCACATGCTCCCATAGAGGAACAATACCCAAACATTCGTTGCTAATCAGCAAATTGCATTGCAATGAATAAAAATCAGCAGGAAAATCCCAAAATGCAAAACTCCCATTTGTCTACGAATACATTCCATCCAGGTTTGATGCATGGGCTTCATCAGACGCACCTACCTACCAAGCACAGCAACCAACAGAGTGGAGAACCAGCGATCAACCAGCACCTACCACATGATTCATTCACACCATCAAGATGAACAGCGATCAGGCAATAGTTCCAATGGCTCTGCACCAACCTGCTCCGCTTATCCCAGCCGCCACCCGACTGGTCCATGCCAGCTACCATGCCAAATGTTGTTTTCAGCGATCTCCTTTGATCAAAATAGAAAATACCAACAAGAATGCACTTGGACCTGGCTGCAACAGAGACCAATTTCATGTTTTTTTTCAAAAATAAAAAAAATAAAATCATGAACGAGAAGAACAGAGTAATAAAAGGAACACAAAAAAAAAAATACACAGCAATAAGATACCATTCCTCAAGGGTGACATTCAGGACCATATGAGGCAGCACCTGCAACATTCCATCCACTCCAGAATGCAATGGAGTGTGGAATGAGGACCACTGAACGGTATTTGCCTTCACAGAAATTATCCAGCCATCTTCTACGTTGTTCTCATAGGCAGTTAAAATATATAAGACGCAATATAACCGCATACATATGCCGAACAGCTAGTGGAAGGGTAACCTTACATTGGCCATACTGTCAACTAAATTGGCGTCCACATGCATGTCTAAGTCTTCCGGAGATGGTAAGCACGCTAGAGGCTAACGTTTATTTGAGGCAAGTAAACATAACAAGCACTAGCAGATTACAAGCCACAGAGTTTTCAGGAAAGCGAAGATAATAGTTTGTCTTCTGGGGGGGCGACCATTCAGAGATATGTACAGAAACTACAATATAAAGATGCCAGCCTCATATTTCGGAACACCTTCACCATATTGCAAGCCTGCATCCAACGCTGTCTGCAATGCAAGCGCAACTACTGAGGGAGGTATCAAGCACATTAATAGTAGGGTTGGTGTTTTCATTTTTCACATTATTACGGTCATAGACTCATAGTATTTACCATTACCTTCAGTTCACAGAAGAGTGAGGAACACTTTCATCGTCATCAGAAGAGAATGGATCAGAGAAGAGTGTGCTCAGAGCAGAGAAGATAGGACTATCAGAATGACTGTCTCCATTGCGGTTAGTACTTTCTGTATCACTACTGCTTGCAGCAGCATTGTCTCCATCACTGTTCACAGCCCCTGCAGTGCTGGCTGATTCACATGGGTTCTACGTCTCCTCAGTAGGCAACTGAAATCGACAGATTGGGCAAGAACTGTGGAGCTCCAGCCACGGAAGTATGCAGTGGGAGTGGAACTTATGCTGACAGGGCATCTGCTTTGCTTCTGCTCCCACCTCAAAATCCTCAAGACAGACTGAACAGCCCAGCACTTCCTCGATGTTCACAGTTGGCAGCGCAGCTACTGCTTCCTTCTTGGCAGGTGGTGTACCAGAACGATTGAGGTCACTCTCTGCCAAACGCTGCAAGAGAGTATCTAAGGCAGGACCAAGGAAGTAATCCCCAAGTGATACACCAGAACTTGTGTTGCTTGAGTCCTCTTGATTGTCATCAGATCCAAATGTTCCTTGCAGAATAATAGCCTCATTGTTGGAGTTGATCAGTATTAGGCTTTCTGTCCTGCCACTGGCACGAGCACTCACTCTCTCCATTTGCCTTGCCCTCTCCCTCTGCCTCTCCATCAGCCCCTCAATCTCCATCCGCCTCTGCATCCTTCTCGCTCTCTCCAGGTCTCTCTCTGTATCGCTGTCAGTGTCATCCGAGTCCCTTACGTCATCACGGTCACGGATAGTCTGGAGCATCCTCAAAAGCGCTGACGAGCCCCTCCTTCTCCGCCTCCTACTGGAGACTTCAAGCTCATGGTCGGAATCATCCTCTTCGTCATCCTCATCAGCATCATCACCACCCATGGCCTCCCTCCTGAGTCTTGACCTGCGTGACGAACCCCCCAGCATACCAAACAGCAGCGGAGCCAAGAGAGAGATGGAGCGATCAGACCTCGCGTTCATAGCCGGTTCAAAGCCTTCAGAGACCATCTCCTCCACAAACCCGTCCTCGCAGCTTGGGCACTTCATCTCAGGCATAGGATCTATCACCTCATGACACATGTGGCACCAATACCTAACTCCCTGGCCTTCATCCATCTTGAAACAAGCTATCTTGGCAGTTTTGAGTTTCCCTTTAGTCCAAATCCACCCCTGGATACTTATAGCACAACCCAGCAACCGTCAGTAGCTCTACCGCGTCAAGAAGATGTCTTCCTTCACTGACCTGAGAAAGCTATCCTTGTCACCCTGAAACAAATTTCCCCATGAGCATCAGTACTTAACTTTTATTACTAGGAAAAAAAACACACACACACGCAAAGATTATTAAGGTACTACTAACAGATCTACCAAAAGAAAGGCAAACCAGTAACTGGTAGTGTAATCCAACTGAGGAAGCAAAGATTCTAGGACTAGGAAACTTCGTAGGAGGAGCGGACCCGGTAAAAGACATGTTTTTTTTTTGAGACGGTAAAGGACATGGTTGCATACACATCTACAGCCGATATTTTTTGAGAAAAAATCGAAGCTAGTAGACATAATACCCGCATAAACACTTGTAGTTAGATCAGATCCGAATAGAAATAGTTAGGGTTTGGGTGCTCGGTTCTCGCACACACAGCGGGCAAGGGAAGTGTAGGTGTACCTGTGAGACGGCTCGATGAAAAACCTGGCGTAGAGCGGCTGCGGCTGCGGCTGCGGCGACGGCCGGTCGGCCGCCCAGTCGTCGCCAAGAGGGAGAAACCGAGAGAGAGGGGAGTGCGCACCAGGCACCACTGGGAGGCCGGAGGGGGAGAGAGAGAAGCCGGCTTGCACAAGCACAGGCTACAGGCAGATCGGGTGGGTCCGTCACTCCGTGTCCGGCTGTGGAGGGAGGACCGGAGGAGCGGAACTGGGCCCTCTTTGTCAGGTCTTCAATCGGCTTTCACAACCAGGAGTGTACTCCTACTTTTTTTTCTTTTAAGAAACTGCTCCTAAAAAAATGAAAGAAACTATTTCTAGTCTTTTTTTTTGAAAGAAACTACTAGTATTTGTCGGGGCCCTTAAGCTCGTCTCGACCCATGTGTTAGCATGCGCGTCGTAGTCTTGCCCTTGAGCTCGACTCGTGATACATTTCACTCTAATCGTTAATATTTCAATATAATTGGGTTTGAGATAATATGTTTGCTCTATAGTATTATATAACGTACTAGACACGTAACTACACCACGTGGCCAGAACACAACAAAAAAGGAGGACACGTCGTCGCCCACCGAATTAAAATACTGGGATGCAACTCGTTTGGCTGTAGCGAAAGGAAGATTAGAATCGATGCATTTCTAATTGTTTAATTAATTAGATGCATCGTTAATAGTGGGTAAGGTCGGTGATTGGTTGAGGTATAAAATTGCTCACCTACTCTATCTAGTACAGTAGCCTGCTTCCGTCTGTCAGATACTCAGATGCCACCATGCCGCTGGCCGGTGCGGCTGTAGCCACGTGTCAGTTCCTGGCTCACCCGCGCGGCCGCGCACCATGTGGTTCGTCTTGGAAGAGCGCCGAAATGGCTTCGCGGTCTGAGACGGATCGCATCCGGTTTGCACGTGCCAGACGATGCGTACATACTACGACACCTAGCTGAGAATCTGCGCTCATGTTTCTTTTTTCAACTTTTTTTCAATGGATTTTCCGCGTGTTTAGAACGAACAGAAAATGAAAGCGTAACGCGACAGCAGCCAGCAGGCGTTGCCGGATTTGTACACAGCCATGTCGCGTTTCCAGTGTTGGAGAAGCAAAGGTATTCATGCATGCATACAAGTTCTAGTGTGTTGGAGAAGCAAAGGTGCACATACATACATGGTCGAGCACATGGGCATTGGCCCGTTCAATTCGTTATCCCTCCCTTTGAAGAACCTTCGATTTACTCCACTTGTCTTTGTATATTTGTGTTTATATACCTACACGGATTAGGGAAATATAAAGGTTGTTTTGTTTTAGCGAAAAGAGGATTGGAAAACAAAACGAAAAAGGTGAGAGGATGATAAAGCACGCACCAATGTGGTGGCCGACGACGAGATTATTTTAGACTTCAGAGGAGGATGGGGGTATTGGGTCATTTGTATTTTTTTGCTAAGTTCTCATCGAATCTCAATGGTTCAGGATTTTTAACCTCGGGAAGTTGATGGGTACCAGTATAAAATTATGCATCCCTGAGGAGTGGGTCCCACAGCCCAACTACTTTCACGTCATGCCAGCTGCCACACGAGATTGGTGGACCTCGGAGTCTTGACTTCCTTTCACTGGCCTCGCCAGCAGAGATTGGATACAGCCTTGACTTTTGCTTTACAGCCTCCTCCAACCTTTTTTTTTTAGAATTAGAGCCTCCTCCAACTTACCAAGTATATAGAATCTATCAAGTCACTATTAATGGAAGCTAACACTACTAGTGGTTTCGATACAAATAAAGTGATACACATATACTAGTAAATGTTGAAGCTATTATGTACACAATACAAATTACTACTTGTGGCTCATAAAGTGATCTTTATCATTTTATCATGACACGTCTTTATTTTCTCCCCCTCTTCTTTTTTTCAGAATAGACCACTTTCTCTCTCCTTAAACATATGTAGCTTCATCAAGATAATAGGACAAGTTTAGAGTACCTACTTTTTTTTATCCAAGACTACATGGTACTTGAGGCTACAAGCAAAAATCATGCATTGGGGAAGCCCTCAGGTCAAACTCGCTTAATGTTAACCAAAATGCATAATATTAATATTTATATTTCTCCCCTGAAAAAGATATTTATATCGTCTCTACTTGGGTCTACTATGGAACTATAGGTACTTATATTAATTGATAATATTACTATTTGTGTAACTTTGGTCAAACTTTAAATCATTTGTCTCCTTAGACAATGAGAATTGCATGCTTTTTTAACATTTGACACTTTCACAGCCGATGTCAGGTTGCCAAAATGACGTTATCTAATTTTGGATGGACAGTGTTCATAAGACCAAAAGGCAAGCAGGAGTATGTGCAGTAGTCTTATAGGTTATCTCGTTCGGAATCATATTAGATTTTTTTATGGCGTGGAACAAATGGAGGGGTAAGAAAAAAAATGGTCTTCTCGTGGAACAATGTCACTTTTCTTAAAAAATAGTGACTATAAGAGCATCTCCAAAAGTTCAAAATAAACCCTGTCAATCTATAATTTCTGGCAAAAAAAGAACTATCTCTAAAAGTTTTCAATCCTACCTCCCAATTTTTGATACTTGAAAAATAATAACCCAATGTGTAGATATATGCGCGTCTCTTCCACAAGTAGAAAAAATGTTTTTGTTGTAAATGTGCAAAAGAGAATAATATATAAAAGTTTTTTTTGAGCGAATCAGTAGGTGAATCTTCTATCTATATTTTTCATTTTACTATCAAATAAAAGAATAAAGGGCCAAGAGAAATTTACAGAAGAGGGGGGAAGGGAAGAAGGCATTTACAGAGCAGCTAGGCTCAAAGCAAAAAAGGGAGAAAACAAAAGATTACATATAATATATAAAAGTGGTCGAGATAATTTAGAAATAGTATGTGATTTCTATGTAAAATTGTCTTCTAAATTTTAAGAGTGAAGTATGGACAAATATTGTTAGAGATGGTCTTAATTATTCCTCCCGATACTTTTAGCGAGTTGAAAATGATTTTGAGAAAAGATTCTTGGAAAATCTCTCATCATATATTTTGTCTAACCAAACTACTAAAAGACTAGTTTGGGTTGTAGTGTTCTAGTGGTGGGAAGGTTTAAGTTGGTGTAGAATCATGGACCCTTGAGTTTAGGCGATTAACGACAATACTAGGTCACTATGACTAACGTGTGTTTTGCAGAGGCAAAGTCATTTGTGTTAGGTCATTAATGATGCATTTTGAATGAGCTTAATGGATATTCATGCCCCCAAGATGAAAATCGTTTCGGTTGCAAAGAATGATGATACAAGTTGAAGACTAGGCTAGTTCTTAGTGCCGTAAGGTTGAGAAGGGCACTAAGTATAGCTAGGCCTTTTGTTTTTCCTTTGACCGTACTATAAAGGGGGGTATGAGATTAGTAGCTTGACCTAGGAGAGTTTAGGAGAGTGGGTATATGCACACTTGTCATAACTAGTCCTAGAGACCTTGCTTTCAGTCCATGGTAAACCCTAGAAATGGTAGGAGCAAAATCCCTTGAGAAACTTCAGCGAAAACAGTTGAAATAGGGGGAGAAAGAGGCTCCGGACCAGTCTGCTAAGTGGGCGTCGGACCATAGGAGAGTGGTCCGACGGTCCTAGACTTAGGCAAAATTCCAGCTCGAGGAGCTCCGGACCACCTGTCTGGAAAGCGTCGGACCATAAGAGAGTGGTCCGATGGCTTGTGTTCAGAGAGAAAGAAGGTTCCGGACTAGTCCGACGGTGTGTCCGACGGCTAGTCCGACGCCTCAAGACAGGAGGTTGAGTTTATGCAGTAAGCCCCCTGGCTCCGGACCAGAGCGTCAGACCAGGGCTCCGGACCAAGGAGAGTGGTCCGGTGGTGTGAAAAAGAGAAGAAGTTTTTCACTCAGAGAGCACCCTGGCTCCGGATCAGTGCGTCGGACCAAGCAGAGTAGTCTGACGGTGCTTGAGTTTGAAATCAGAGTAAGCTCCGGACCAGTGTGCATGGTCCGGTGGCTTCGCAGAGAGAAGAAAAAGTAAAAAACGACTAGTTTTGGAGGTGGGGACTATTTATAGTTGCCCCCTTCGTCCTTAGAGAGTCTCTTGGCCATTGTTTCAGCTGGTGACACCTTGAGAAATCCTTTGGAGTGTCAAAAGGCTAGTGAGGGAGAGATTAGAGAGAGTTCATCTTGTTCTTCCCTCCTAGAGTGATTAGGAGTGACTTGTGTGCATCCATCCACCTTCCTAGCCTTGAGTGGGTCAAGTGAAGGTCTTGTGCTTGTTACTCTTGGTGTTCGACAGCACCTAGACGGTTTGGTGGTGTTCGGAGGAAGTGATCGCCGGGAGATTGTCGGCGGCTCTTCTCCAAGCTTCTGTGATCGGTTGTGGGCGATTCACCGAGCCGGAGTGGCGAAGAATCAGCCCGTAGAGAGCACTCTACCCTTGCGCGGGTAGAGGGGGAGCGATACCTTGCGAGGTGCTCCAACGAGGACTAGGGGGTGTCGACACCTCGATACCTCGGGAAAAAATCGCTGCATCACTGAGAATTTCTTTTTCCCTAGCTCTTTACATTTCCGCATTACTTTTCGTCTTGTTTTTATCTTACCTACTAGAATTGCTTAGGCTGCTTTTAATTCCTATGAACTGCTACCGCTTGCTAGCTAGGACACACGGATCATAGGCACTAGTGGGTGATTGGCATTTGATAGGTTTTTATATTTGCTTTAGAAATTTAAAACAAGCCCAATTCACCCCCCTCTTGGGCATCTTAATCCTTTCAGTTGGAAGTTTGACTCTTCGTCTTCGCACGCGCACTTTTGCATGTTATAAATATAATCTCTCGCCAGTCTCACGATAAAACGTGTTATAAAAAAACTCGGTAGTCTTATGCTTGACCCTGTTTGCTTGGCTTATCAGTCAACGAAATAATATTTTCTCTAACAACAAAATAACCAAAAACAGCATCATTCAACTTATCGGCCACCGAAACGATCAAACGAACATGGCGAAAAGTACATATCTAAGGCTAGTCCAGTATTACAGGAGCTATGGTACCACCGTATATGAGTAGGACAAGGGTTCAGAGTTTTTCTCGACCTACATGAGAAGGTATCCTTGTTAAGCATAAAGATTAATGTTCATGTAACCAAATAGACCGCTATTGTAGCCAAACCTTGGAGCAACTTCAAAAATACCTTTATATCATTTCTCATCGATATAAATTTCAACAGTTTTTTTTAATTGGATCCTCAAATATTTTCATCTCCAGTATGGAAAAAATATTATACCAATATCAAACAACTGTTTTACCATTTTATAAACTTTTGTTGACTTGTGAGGCCGCGTGAGCAGCAGCCGCCACAGCTATCTTCCTTAAGGATGGCAACGGGTCGGGTTCGGATCGGGTGGAGTCTCCGTGCACCCGAACCCGAAACCCGAAGTCAAAACCCGAACCTGAACCCGAAACCGATTCGGGTGGAAATTCATCACCAAAACCAAACCCGCGGATACCCGAAACCCGAACGGATACCCGAAACCCGCGGATATATATACACATATTCACACACATATATATACACATATTCACATATATATACACATATTCACATGTATATATACACATATTCACATATTCACATATATATATATACACATATTCACATGTATATACACATATTTCGGATATCCATTGGATATCCACGGGTGAAAAACCGAACCCGAAACCGAACTCGATAGGTTTCGGGTACCCGAACCCGAAAACCATGGGTGAAAAATCATCCCCAAACCCGAACCCGCGGGACCCAAAACCCGTCCGTGCACCCGAACCCGAAACCCGAAGTCAAAACCCGAACCCGAAACCGATTCGGGTGGAAATTCATCACCAAAACCAAACCCGCGGATACCCGAAACCCGCGGATATATATACACATATTCACACATATATATATACACATATTCACATAGACATATATACACATATTCACATGTATATATACACATATTCACATATTCACATGTATATACACATATTTCGGATATCCACAGGTGAAAAACCGAACCCAAAACCGAACCCGAAAACCATGGGTGAAAAATCATCCCCAAACCCGAACCCGCGGGACCCGAAACCCGCGGATACCCGCCCCGAACCCGATCCGCCGTCATCCTTAATCTTCCTCCCTGTCCACCACCGCTGGTCTCCCTGCCTTCCCCTCCGGTATCTCACCGGGGGCTGAAGGGAGTGGAGATCCATTGATTTTAATAAGTTTCTCTAATAGATTGAATCATTAGAGTTAGGGTTTTTATGCCAAAGTTCTTGGTATTGTAGTTTTATCCCATCCTCCTCTTCTCCGGCAATGGTGAAGGACAAGGGTGAAATTATCTTCTCCATGACGGCTTCGTTGAAGACGAAGGCGACAACTTCGGCGTCACCATCTTCATCGACATGACGACATGGAGATCTTTGTTTCCTGACGGCGACATCAAGGTGGAGATGATGTCGTCGTCGTGGAATAATTTTCTCCAATCCTTTTCTTCATTTTTTTGTGGTTAGATCTGGCCACAATAAAAAACTAGGGAATATTCTTCAGATCACTCTTCCTCGTTCTTTGGTGACAGAAAAAAAAGAAGGAAGACACCAACAAAAAGAAAAAGATTCTCAATTCCAGCTACAGGAATATTGGCCGTCAAGTTAGGTTTTGAGTTGTGCTATCACAGCATGGGTACTATTTTATATTGCAAAGTGTTTGTATTATATTGATGTACCCAAGTTTCATATAATATAATTCTTCTTCCGTCACATTTTTTTTTTGTTGACTTGTAAGCTGTACCCAGTATAAAAAATCATGCGACTCTACGGTGTAACCAAATTTATATAAATAGTATTAATATATATGATACCAAATAAGTCTAGTAAGATTCGACATGAATATATTTTCTGAATAAACCTATTTGGTGCTAGAGTGTCACTATTTTTAAATTTGGTTAAGTTTTAGTTTGGCTAAGAAATGAACTATAATTGATTACTTAGTGAGTCATATGCCTTCCTTTGTTCATAAAATTAAGTATCACTGAATTGCTACCAGATAGTTTAAAAAGACAACCTATTTACGTGTTACTCCATACTCCGTACTTATTTACTAGTTTCACGGTTACGTGAAGCCCTGTGATCAATGAGGACGTAGACCCGACAACCGCGGCAAGGTGTTCAGTGGTCCTGATGACGATATGTCTCGAAATGCCTCCCCAGGAAATCGTAACGAAATTTCCTCCGTGTTTGCTTGCCTTTACCTCCTTCTGGCATCGAGAATAAGGCCCCTTTGGTTGGGATTTCTAACCTGAAAGGTAAAAACCAACTAAAGAGGTCAAAAGCGACATATATTTTTGAGTAAGAGCAGTTTTTATTATAGTGTACAAATCGAAAAGCACCTCCCACCCTGCTTTCACTAGCTTTTGAACCCAAATATTACCCAGCCACTGATTATGAGGAAAAAACGTTTCGGTCGTTTCTATTCTCCCCGACGTTGGCCCTTCCCCACCCGTCGCATCTGTGCTTGGGGAACGCCCCGCCGCCACCCGACTGACGACCTCCGGGCGCCCAGCCGGCCGACGCTGCACCAGCCCCGCCCGAGTCGGGCACATCCCTGCCTGACTCTGGTCCTGCTCGCGCCGCCTACTGCACTTGGCCGGCGCTGCTCGCAGCTCGCCTCGCACAGGCCCTCCATGGCCGGCTGCATGTCTGGAGGGAGCAGCCCCATCCTCGCGGGCTCCGGCGAGTCCCGGCCCCTACGCGACGGCACCCCGGCCCCTGCGCCACGGCGCCATGGCCTCTGCCCGGCGGCTCTCCTTGGCGGCTCCCCTACGCGAGCCCCCACGCAGGCGGCTCCCCTGCGTGTTCGCCGGCGAGACCTCACAGCCCACGTGGCCGGCGAGCCCTAGCGTGCCCGATGTGCCCCTAGCCCGCGCTGCCCCTCCTGGCGGCTCCCCTGCGTACGAAACGAAGAAGGAAGAAGATAGAAGAGAGTGACAGGTGGGACCCACTCGTTAGTGAGAGAGGCATTTCAGAAGCCATGTCGGCCGAACCAAAGGACCTTTTAACTGCTTTTCCGAAGCTACTTTTTCGAAAGTCACAACCCACAGCTGTCTTTTCAAAAGCTACAGTCCAACCTAATTCAGCAGCACTTGTGTTGACACCGTTTTTTGACACGTGTCAAATGGGCTGAGGCTTGACTGGTCAACGGCTGTTCTCCATCGGTATCAGGAGTCGATAGTGCCGATGGAAGGGTGCTGCGGGAAGACTAAGTGTTTTGCCGATGGAAGCTGATGAGCTTTGCCGACAAGATCGGTGAAATCTTGCTAAAACTAATTGCCGATGAAGAGTCCTTGCCGGTTGCCGATGAGGGGTCATTGCCAACTGCCGATGAAGGGTCATTGACGATTGCCGACAAGGGCTCGTTGCCGATTGCCGATGAAAGATAGTTGCCGATTGCCGATAAGGGTTCATTGCTGATTGCCGACGAGGAGATGTTGTCGATTGTCGATTGGGAAAGTATTGCCGATGCCGATGAGCGTGATTTAGCACTTGGTTGCAGCAGAAGACTACAGGTGGCCAAAGGAGGAAGTTGCAGGGATCTGCCGATAGAAGGCTTCCATCGAGGAAGAGTATAAGAAAACTGGTGTTTTATACCAGTATTATTATAGTAGTTTGAGTCCGACTCTTGCATGGGTCGCTTATTTTCCCTTAAAATAGGTGTGTTTGTTTAGGAAATAAATATTGTTATCCAGCTCCTGCGCGAGTCAGTTTCCTTTAAAGTAGGAGTTTGTTTTAGGAAGGATATATGTCGTGTCTTTGTATAACTCCATGCGGGAGTATAAATATGTGCCCGAGGGCTATGGAATAAAAAATCAATCCAATTCAAAACAAACCAATTTTATCTTATTCTACCTTTTATCGCAATTTACCCTTTTTTATGCATTAGTTATAGTTTTAACGAGTTCTTCAAGCTTTCGACGGGCTGCATCACTTTGATCTCCGTCAAATCCTTGCTAGTTCCGCTTGGGAGTACCTCTAGGCTTTGGCAATCCGGGCGCATCGCTGTTTGCCTCGTCTAGCTCTGCTCTAGTTATCCTTGATCAATCTGAGCCTTGACGTCCGGGCGCATCGCTGTCGTCTCGTTCAGTTTGTCATAGTTATCATCCTTGTCGATTGATTGGTCAAATCGACTGGCACGCCTTCGACATCGAGCTTTGGGTAATAGCTCGAGGTGTTCACAGATCTGACGCTTTTTGTGTCAACACCTCTTTTGGCACACCCGGTGGGACACGATTATATAAATATATTTATCATGACTAATCCCAGGAGTGTCATTGAAGTCTCCACAGCAGATCTGACAGGTCATCAGAAACAGGCTCTGGAGCAGGCAATGGAGGAATACAAGCGCTCGTATCTTAGATCCTTCAGCCTAAACGGGATCGGCGAAGCAATACAGAAGCAAGATCCGCCGTCTCCGCGGCAGACCACTTTCAACGCCGATCCTGGTAAAATACAAGAGATGGTTAATTCTGCATTCAATAATGCATTTATTAGCCAATCCAATATTCTGTCCGATGCTGTATGCAATGCCGTCAAGCAAACTTTCAAGGGACAGGCACCATATTATGTTGATCCAGAGCATCGTCAACTCGGATCGGCATCTGTTGCGACTCCATTGGCGGTTCCAAAGGTATCTACACCAGTTACGAGCCGATCTGCCGATGAGGTCGCGCCACCAAGATTGAGCCCAACAAGCATTACTCAGATGAATGCAAATCTGGTGGCTTCAACTATATCTGGACCTGTAATCCAGAGTCAGCCAACTTCTGCCAACTGCTGGGGGTACAGTATGTCTCCAAGTCTGTCTGCTGATTCCAGATTGGTCCGAGTTAACCATGCAGGAGGGGAAGTTCCTATGGCATCGGCAACATCCGTACAGCCGATGGTCCCAGTGATGCAGTATACTACGTCTCCTCCAATGGTGTAGTTGCCGACAGGGAATCTACACACGGCAATACCCAGAGTACCGTACGCCCAGCCATCGGTAAGTCACTTGTCGACGCGACAAGGCCCAGCTGCTGCAAGGCAACCCATGGTGGCAATGAATTATCCGGCGCCGCAAGGACGAGCCTCGGCTGACTATCAGTTGTCAGCGACTTCCTGGCCGATGCAACAAGGTACGCCGATTGTCAATCAACCTGTATCGGCAACCACCGCTCAAGTTGTAGTACCCATAAGTCCAAGCAAACATCCGAGGGTACGACAAGAACAAGCAACAACCTGTAATCTGCAAGTGCCGCATGTGTAGTGCTGGTGCCTGGTACACTCTTCACATGACCAACATTAATTTTGAGTAGCACTAACAAGAGAGGAGAACACGCACTACAGTTGAGAGAGGAGGCGGAAAAGGGAGGCGAGGTCGCCGCCGGCGGAGACGCCGGTCTCTTTTGCCTTCGATGGCCTGAGGGTCGTTGGGAGGTGGCAAAGACTGCTGGTCTTGCGTCGGCTGGTGTAGGCTGTAGGTCTAGTCCTAGTAGATCTAGGTTTTGGTGTCCTAGCAGCGTCGGCGAGGCGATGGCGACGACGTCGTGGCAGAATAAGTCCTCTCGGACTCTTCATCGTCCTGCCGACGCTTCACTCCGGCGTCGACAGCGAGCCCGTGGAGGAGGGGTTCCTTGTGGGGGATCTCTATGCAGGAGTTGTCGGTCGGTGGCGCATCGATCTGTATGGGATGTGCGTCTTCTAGCTTTTTGGTTTGAGTATAAAGAGGCAGCTCTGGGTTGTGTGGATGCGTGGAGAGTGGACAAGGCTCGGGTATCTCGTGGCGGCATCTGTCGTCAACGGCGAGTCCTTGTCCATGGTCGAGGGAGCTCGGGGCGCGTCCCCGGCCGATGCAGTTTCAGCGTTTGCTTCATCTCGTTCTATGGTGCGAGTGTCTACTGCGGCTACTTCCAAAGCCTCGTGGCAAGAGGGCTTCTTCCGACCTGGGGTGGGCGGCGAAAGACCTCCGGCAACGGCCGGCGGTAGCGAAGCTGGGAGGATTCAACCGACAGAGGATTTAGAACCTTACTTGCATTTTCTTTGTTCCTTAGAGGCCTCTGTGCAAAATGGTTGACACAACTGTCTTCTATATCCTTCTCGAATGTACCTGTATCTGTACTACATCCTTAACTTTTAATACAAGTATGTTTAGATAAAAAAAACAAGTACTCCTAACAAACAAATAGTACGTGCATCTTTGCCTTTCATAGCAGCGACTCTACTGCATCTCGCCTATCCATGATAGACCCATTTACCCATGAATCCTGCATGTACCATCGCCCACACAATTAGCGTTCAGTGGATCCATCAAATCATCAGCCGATCAGTTGATGACACCGTGTTGTGATCTTCTGAATACGAACAATGTAATGGTTGGTTTTCAGTTGCCCGGAGACAAAACTAAGCAACTTTTTTTTCCATGATGGGAAGGGAAATTATATTAAAACTCGTCATATTACATCTCCAAATTACCTATGAAAATAAATTACATCCTCATATTTTTGCATCGTCTTCTTCCCCAATAGCTTTCCCTCAATCGTCGGAGTTAAAGTGTACTTCTTATGCCGAATCCAACGGACAACAAACATTAGACATGCCACAAGATCAAATGTTTCAAAACCAATCCAAATTCCAAAATGCATTTGAATCGAAGAAATTCCAAAACAGTTGCATCATATGATACAACATAGGATGCGGATTCATCACCTCCAGATCATGATTTTCTCTTTGAGACCATCAAAATCCTGCGTTTATAGCTACTTTGATGATTTCCTCCTTGAGACCATCGATGATCTAGAGCAGTTGTTCTCGTTGGGAGTGTCCAAAGGCACCCCTTCCCTTCCAGATAAAGGCCACAAATTGGTTGCATGCCGATGGAATTGACACCTGGAACAATAACCTCGTCGTGGCAATCACCGAAGTCATCACATTAAACACGATCCTGATAAAAAACCATTTGATTTCGCTAAAAATGTATTTAGACTAAACCATAAGCAACTAGATATGAAACTACAAGAAAAAGGATCCTCCCCCTATTGTCCCGACAAATGCACCGCACAAGAAGAAGAAGAAGAAGAGAGAGATGAGCCCTAGACGCAATAGCGGTAGCGAGGGAAGAGTTATGGGTTCGTGACAGGAGTCGTTTAGGTGGCGGCGACTATGAGGAAAGTAAGCAATTAACATTGTTTTTTTTCTTTCAAGTGAGTGGTATCCAAATTCGTTTCCCATGTGGGAATGATCCCGACTTGACAATCCTTTTGTGTAATGCTTACTGCTCCGTAGAGGATGGAATAGAATTAGGTTTGGTAGGGATACCGCTACACTTTTCTTCTGGCGAAGTAGTTGTTTTTTAAGAAGCTAAAACCTTTAAAAGAGTTTGGCATGGAATTTCTTCTTTGAAGGTGCCATACTTTTTAACTTGTGTATACGAAGTAGTTATGGCTTCTCATAGCATCTTCAAGAGTTTTTCGTTCATTCTCTAAATCATCATTTAAAAATAATTTATATAAAAATATTTTCTATATATTTCTCTCTTCAATATTTTTTCTATATCTTAGTTGTAATCGAAAGAGTCATTCTCATTTTCTATTTTTAGCTAGCGATAAATTTAAAATAGAAGATAGTTTATTAACCAATTAAAGAGTATGTTAGAGTGTATTTTTTTTATCAGAATCTATATTTTATCAGTTTGAAAGGATTGAGAGCGTCTTGGAGTTGCTCTCGCATGACTCGGCTTCGATTGTGAGGCCCCCGGAGCTGTTTTTGCAGACATACCAAACTACCTTTGTTCCGTGAAGTGTGAACCAACAATTGAACAAACCATTCTGATGCAGCAGCATCCAAAATCTTGGGCCAGAGGGATTCAGCCCAGATTGTTAAGAGGCCCGGCCCAAACTGAACCCGTCCGGTCGGTGCGCACGGGCACGGGCGCACGGCGAGCCGGCGACCCTGGCGTTCTCTGCTGGACTGGACCCAGAGCCGAGCGAGCATCTTGAGCCGTCGGATCACACATCCACGCCTGTCACGCACCGGCCGCCGCCGCGTTCCTCTATTCCGTGCTCTGCGCCTCCATGTCGCTTCCCCAAAAAACACCCCGCCGTCTCCCTCGCGCTTCAGGCTTCAGACCCCAGCCGTCACCTGCTCCCCTACCATCCACATCCAAAACCCTCGCAAAACCCCACTTCCGCCTCCGTCGTTCTCTTCCCTCAATGCGGCAGTAGCCTCCCAGCTGCTCCCGGCGAAGCGATGGCCCTCTCCGCCGCGCTCCGCCTCCCGCTCCCGCGCCTCCTCGGCCCCTCCGCCTCCATTCTCGGCGCCGCCTCCCGCCGCCGTGCCGCCGCCGCGACAGCTCCCGCGGCCGCTCTCCGCCTCCTCGCGGCCTCATCCCCCAGTCCCGCGTCCTTCTCCTCGCGGCCCGCGCGCGGCCTCCGCTTGCGCCGCCGCAACCGTGGCGACGGTGGGCGCACGGCGTCGGCGGCGGCCGGCGGCGGGGAGGGCGACGGAGTTGGAGTGGCGGTCAAGGAGCGGATTCTGCCCGTAGAACTGCACAAGGAGGCCACGCAGGCCTACATGTCGTACGCCATGTCCGTGCTGCTCGGCCGTGCGCTCCCAGACGTCCGTGACGGCCTCAAGCCCGTGCACCGCAGGATACTGTGAGCTTTCGCCTTCTTCTCTCCGCGTTCCTAGTTCCATGTGTTGCTTTTTGGGAGTAGGAAATACATGTGGCAGATAAGCTTTTGAGTTGTACAGACCCTAACATTGTGTTTGGTTGAAGAATGGAAAAGTTCAACAATACATATGGTGACACGGATTTGGAATAGGGGGCCGAGTAGTGTGCACAAATGGCTCTGAGGGAAGTACATTGCAGTTACAGCCCATGCTATTGCTTGTTGTATGCTTATGAAATATCTTAGTTGTTCAAGGTATTTTCTAGTTATACATAGATACTGCTCACTTTGTTTGAGAGATGACCTTTTGGCCGATGTAGCCTTGTCAACTTGCCTATGCCTCATTTGGAATGTGGGAATTCCATGGGAACAGTATATTTTTCCTGTAAAAATCCTTATTTCCAAAATGACTATTTGCGATGACCTGTTTTCAGCTTGGCAAATAACTACTTCATATGAAATTTGTCTGGAAAGTCTTACCTGGTCTTACACTGCCCTTCTCAACGAAGCAGAGTGCTTGTTATGATCTGTGTTTGTTTCTGGATGTAACCTTATCTGAAATATTCTCAAGTTTATTTACCATCTGCTTGTCTCCCCCTATTATTTACCATTGTTATCTAAAGGACTTATTTCCAAGAAACTTCCAATTTCGAAGTAATTTTTGGGGCATATACAACTCTATCCATATAACTGTATATGTACATCATACTTCCCTTGTATTCCTTTTGCTGACCTTGCTCCATCCCATTTGGGTGATTTCTAAAATCTTTCTGTAGCTATGCTATGCATGAGATGGGCCTTGCGTCTCGTAGGCCATTCAGGAAATGTGCCAGAGTTGTGGGTGAGGTATGCAAGCAGGAATTTGTATTAGTTGGCTATAATTTTGTTCAATGATACTGCAGCTTTGGGTGATACCATTCTTCTATTTGGTATTTCATTGCCGTTTCCCCCTAATTTTTCAGGTACTAGGTAAGTTTCATCCACATGGAGATACTGCTGTATATGAAAGCTTGGTTAGAATGGCTCAGGTAAAAATATTATGAATGTTATTTGATTAATGAGTCAGTACATTGTTATCTGGTTGCAGCATAGACATCTAGCAAGGTCTGAACTGAATAAAAATTGTACACTGCAGTCAGCTCTTTGCATCAAGGCTCTTAGTATGCTTGTTGTCACCATATTAGTTAATTTGAAAATGACATTAACTGTCTACTCCATGCTCGAAAGAGGTCTACATGTGACAGTTGTACTAAAATATAACATTTATATTTCTGCTAATCATTATTATTAGGGCAAACCGTTGTTTACTACATTTGCATCCCAGCTTTCCCTAAGGGCACCCGCAACAGTTGAGCTAACATGTTAGCTTATATTTTGCCACGCCATTTTAAGCTAAATACAAGAGATAAGCAGTCCAACAGTCTAGCTCTTAACTCATCTTTGTGGGTCCCACCTCCTGTCTTCCCCACCCACCTTCGTCCTCTTCCTCAGTCTGCCCTCACGCCGCTGCTGCCGCCCCGCGCGCTCGCACTGGGCTTCTGCCGGGCTTTGTCCGCGCCAGAGAGCCGCCTTGCGTTCTCGGTGCCAGAGTGCCGCCACCGCGCATGCTCACTCTGGTTCGCCGCCTCGCGTCCTTCGTGCTGGAGCATCGCTGCGTGTTCTCTGCGCCGGAGCTCTGCTGTGCGTACTGGAGCGACGTCGCGTGTGCTCGCATCGTGTCGCCGCCACGCCGAAGCTCCACCGCCGGGCGAGGACACTGCCCTTCTTACTGACTACTCTCCGTGCGTCTTCCGTGTTCAACAGAGAAACAAGAGCCATGGCCCATGAGCCATGCATGCGTGAAGAGAGAAGCAAGAAAAAGAAAAGGCAAGGAACAGAGATGGGCAGGCCCACACGAATATCTTGTAACTCGTTTGAGCTAGGCGTAGAAACAAGAGCTAGCTCCTCTCTTTCTCCCTCTTCTCTCTCTTCCAAGTAAGCAAAATGCTGAGGTGGACTTCTATGAGCTAGCTGAGGTGGACTTGTTGGGGCTGCCCTAATGTTTGCTTGTGCTCAATTATTTTAAAATGTTCGTACTTGGGTTTTCACATATCTATTCTGCAGTAAAAGTTATGTCTGTTCTGCACATTTTCTGTAAACTACAATTTTTTTTTGTTATGTTTTTCAGGATTTTTCCATGAGGTACCCGCTTGTTCAAGGACATGGAAACTTTGGCTCAGTAGATGCAGACCCTCCTGCTGCTATGCGATACACAGAGTGCCGCTTGGATGTAGGTTTGGTTCAATCGAATTTTATTAACTCATATACATCAGAAATATTTTATTTGCACAAAAATGTATATAATATTTTGTTACACCTTAATTAGGTAACTGCTAAGTTTGTTCATTATGTACATTCATCCCTGCTGAACTCCATGGTGTGAAAGACACCCAAACCATTTATTGGTTTTGAACTGCACTCATCCCTTACTGAGCACAGTTTTTTGGAAGCCACGCTAACCACTACATGTTTTTTTAATGGAAATAAACACTACTTATTGTTCTTACTAAGCACTATAGCCTTTTAACCACTTGAAATAAATGAATGTATCAAAATGATATTTACACTGCCTATCTGTCAACTACGAATACTTACTGTTGAATGACATTCTTGTTGTGTTGCAGTCGTTAGCAGAAGCCATGTTCTTGACTGATCTGGAGCTGAACACAGTATATCTTTTCACTTACTTCTCTGATATCATTCTCTTCACATGGTTGTTGCACGGGTGCGATGTTGTTCCTTTTTCTCATCCTTTCCATGCTGCTGCTTGTTATTTGACAGGTTGACTTTGTGCCAACCTTCGATAACTCACAGAAGGAGCCATCTCTGCTGCCAACTCGTGTCCCATCTTTGTTGTTGAATGGTTCTTCTGGGATTGCAGTATGAGCTCTTATTTATTTAATTAGTTTATTACACAAGTGATTCTTTCTAATGTTTAAATTGTTCAGGTTGGAATGGCAACAAATATTCCTCCTCATAATCTAGGGGAGCTTGTTGATGTGCTTTCTGTTATTATTCAAAATCCTGAAGCTACAGTGAGTAATATCATTATACTACATATATAATTATCTTATACGGAGTATTACCTACCCCTTTTTGTTTGCATGTGCTGTATGTGTGTCAAAATGTCTAAGCGCTCAGATAATTATCAACAAATCCTATATGAAGCAAGGAAGAACAACTGCTTAGCATGTGCAAATAATCACTAGGAATTTGACACTCCATTGCATAATCATCGGAATTATTTTGTTAACTGTTGAAGTAGATAGCAGAACAATAATCTCATTGTGTGGTTTGCTAGCTCCCTAGATGAGTGTTACCTGTCAAGAGGAGCAGGCCATATGGAATATGATTAACACTTGAGCTGAGCTCGTCCAGTTGTGTTACTTAAAATAAATGAATTAGACATTGTCACTGTTAAGTTCTTTCTTCTGAGTCTGTAGATATCTCATAATCTTAACTTCGCTTTTGTGTTCTGTTTCTTGCATTTGAAAGCTCCAAGAACTACTGGAATGCATGCCTGGTCCTGACTTCCCTACAGGAGGGACAATCTTAGGAAATCAAGGGTATTTGATCCCTTTTCTCTTTGGTATTGTTGTCTCTGACTTCTGCGCTAACTTGTGTACCCACTTCCACCTCACTACCTTTCCCTCCTCTTGAATAGTATTTTGGAAGCATATAAATCTGGACGTGGCCGCATTGTTGTGAGGGGAAAGACTGACATCGAAATAGTTGACGAGAAAAGCAAGCGCACAGCTATTATTATTAAAGAGGTCTGAGTTACAGATTTTGTTTTTAGAGTAGTGTCTGACATCTCTACTGTTGTTTGTTTGAGGGCATGAACTTACTAATTTCTACATTTCCGCGCAGATTCCATACCAAACTAACAAAGCCACTCTTGTACAAAAGATAGCTGAGCTTGCTGAAGATAAGGTAAGTTTATTTGGAGCAGACTTAGTTGTCTGGTTGGTCTTAACCTGAGTCTATTCTGTGATAAGTTTGTTATTTTGCTAGCGCTATGATGGAAACATTAAGAATTCCTATAATTGTTGTGTTCTTATGTGAAGGTATTGGAAGGTATTAGTGATATTAGGGATGAAAGTGACCGCACTGGAATGCGTGTAGTAATTGAGGTTTGCAACACCATCTTTTATTTCTATATCTGGAGTCTAGGGATTTTAACTTTTGTTTTTTATGTGGAATACTTATTTTCCTTGTACACTGCTCCAGCTGAAAAGAAGTGCAGATCCTGCCATTGTCCTGAACAACCTGTATCGTCATACAGCTCTGCAGTCTAGCTTTAGCTGCAATATGGTGGCGTAAGTACACTTACACACTTAAAGCCTTTAACTATTTCTGTACAACAATAACAACAAAGCCTTCACAATCAAGAAAACAACAAAGCACTGTAAGCAAGCCATTTTTACAATTTAGTAATTTCACTTCATTTAGTTTTATGTTTTACAGCAAATGGGAAAACAAGTTACTCATTTTCTTGATTCTTGATGTTGCTCTTTTCCTCCCAAAAGGACATGGCAGTGAATAGAAAAGTCTCTTCTCATTTCATTCGGACGTGGTCTTTGATTTTGTTCTCTTCTTTTCTATGAAATTAATATTATCATGCATGCTAGTTAAAGCTATAGTTCTTGAATCACAGTATAAAACTATAAATCTCTAATGTAGAATGCTTGAAATAATACGGATGAACGAACAACTAAATTTAGGTTGTTTTTGATGCTGCTAGTTGGCTACCACTTTCATGAAGTGGTAGCTTGACTGGCCAATTTTTTGGCAGCTGGCCAAACTTCCACCATAACAAAATAGTAACCAAATTTTCAGGGCACGGCCAAATTTTGGCTTGGCTTGGCTAGCTAGTCAGAATCCTACATGTTATCAATACCATTCGAAATGGCGCTCTCTGAACGAAATAAAATTTTGGAGTTCAGTTGTTCAGAAATAGAAAATGTTTCAGTGCTTTCATTTTGGCTTATCAAGCGTTTGGAATACCAAAACCTCAGCTATGCATCCCTGACGACCTATGCAAAATATCTTAGATGCTGATCTGCATCTTTGAACTGCTCATGATCTTGTAGTTGAAGTGATTGCATTAGTTAGATCTTACTTCATCGCAAAAAGAATGTAAATCTTGTTTCCTGAGGAGTAACAATCCTGAGTTTGATTAGATTTATAGGGAATACTATCAATATTATCTTTAGATTGGTTTATTATGAAAACATTTTTCATAAATCTAGTGATACTTATTTGACATCATGAATCACTCTCTCCGTTCCAAATTATAAGTCACTTTGACTTTTTTGGTACATCCATTTTGCTATGCATCTTGATATAATAATATGTCTAGGTACATAGAAAAATGGATGAACCAAAAAAGTCAAAAACGACTTATAATTTGGAACGGAGGGAGTAGTAATTTTTTATATATATTTGGTCAAAACTTGCAATTGTTTGACTTCTCGCCAAGCGAGAGTTCCATTCTTTTCTGGATGGAGGGACGGACGAGGGAGTATATTGTTAGCATTGCAATATAGGACAATTTTTTTTTTGCATTTTTCAATCTCATGTCTCTTTTATTCTTCTTGATCTGTTCAGTATACTTGATGGGCAACCAAAATTGATGGGACTGAAAGAAATTCTTCAGGTGCTGTTGCGTCATTTATTTATTCTTATTATGTTTTGCACAAGCAAAATATTGATTTTACAAGCTGCATGCTAATATGCTATATCTGACATGATGCTTGTTTTTAACTGACTAAATAAAGGACATAAAACATAAGATACTTTAAAACTAACTAGCATTGGGCTAAATTGGATGTTCAGGATTCTTCTTTTATAAAGAAAATATTAGATGCTGCTGCTATCACCAGTCTGTCGAGGAGCTACCGTCTTGCTACTAAAATGTCTAGCAATAAGACAATAATAGGTGTTTATGCCATTTCTTTTGGATGCATTTGTGGAGAGCTCAAGTAGCCATTTCCAATATTAATTACATTCTTAGATACCATGCTTTCAACTGAGTATTAACTGCAAGGGATGTTTATTTGTCACCACTATACTTAATAGCAAGGGACACAGTACTAATGGAATCAAGCTGAGCCTTACCATTTAAGTGTGCATTTAATATTTTGTATCCTTAAGTTACATTTCCTTTATACAATGTCTATGATTACTTGCATAAGGATGTTGGATCTTTATGAACGTGAGATTTAATTTTCCATTTTAAACTCTGATTCTGCTCCAGGCGTTCCTTGACTTCCGATACTCGGTTATTGAAAGGCGTGCAAGATATAAGCTTTCACAAGCTCTAGAAAGGAAACATATCGTGGAGGTAAATTGATTTAGGCTGGTTGGTTAGCTTCTTTGGATGTTGAAGTTCTATGGTTAATTTACTTCTTGCAGGGAATTGTTATTGGCCTCGATAATTTGGATGCCGTGATTCAAATAATACGAGAAACATCACATCACACTGCGGCAACAGGAGCTCTAGTGAAGGGTAATATTTTGCAGTTCTATTATGGCATGTTTTGTCTATGCTGATCATTACATGAAACAAGTGTAGACACTTTATGTTGTAATTTGGACCACCTTAATTTTCTATGCTTCAACTCCTAAAACACATTGACTTAGCATGTGAGTGACTTAGAGGCTATGGTACTTATCTTAAACTTTGCTCCAATGAAGCAAATTGTTTAAAGATTCCTCAATCCTCTATTCCATAATGGACTCGAGCAATGATTTCCTATAACTATGGACAATCTGAAGCTGTGCAGTTTGCCATACAGTGTGCCTTGGACATTATATCTTGCTTTCCTAAACAAAAACACAAACTTGATGAAACGGAGATTATAAAAATACTATTGTAAAGCAGATTTGTTTCATATGTTTAACCTGTTCATGTGCAGAATTTGATCTATCTGAGAAACAAGCTGAAGCTCTGTTGGATATCACACTAAAGAAGCTTACTTCACTTGAGGTTTCTACATTTTGAATTTTATTGTGTTGACAGCTATTTGATTAAACTCGATTCCTCTCTCCTACCCGAAGGAGCTGAATAGACCTCTGCCTTTTGCAGCGGAAGAAATTTGTGGATGAAGCTACAATCTTGTCAGAGGAAATTTCTAAGTTAAATGAGCTTCTGTCAAGCAAGGAACTTATCTTCCAGGTTCGACATTTCTTCATATTTACAGAATCTGTGTATGTTAATAATTCATGTGACACTGGTTTAAGTTTTTTTAGCATAAAATACAGTACAGGGTTCCCCACTGACACTAGTTTAAGTTACTGTGCATATGGCATGTTCTGAACTGTATGAACTCCTTTCCTAAGAATTGGAGGATTGCAAATGATTTTACATG
This sequence comes from Microstegium vimineum, assembly GCA_022036555.1. Lineage (NCBI taxonomy): Eukaryota > Viridiplantae > Streptophyta > Magnoliopsida > Poales > Poaceae > Microstegium > Microstegium vimineum. The sequence continues at coordinate 60,380,300 of CM039124.1, forward strand.
AGTCTATACTTTGTGCAATGTTGGTAAAGAATTGCTATAACTTGACAGGACATGGTACTTGGCAATAAAATTGGTTGTTTTCCCATTATCTCTGACTGTAGACTGTAACTGCAAGGCTCTGGATACATGGGTTAATCATGTTTGTCCCATCAAATTTTGTTCAAACTTTAGCTTTCTCCTATTAGAATTCCTCTTCTGTACAAGGAGCATGTGACTTCATTGCTGTACATTTGGGAAATGGGAATTAAATGAATTAAATAATTGTACAGCTTGTTTCATTAAACTGTGTTACTTCCAACTGTTCATCCCTTTTGTATGAGATAATGCAGTCAATGTTATTAGTGCTTATTTCATTTGCAATCCATTTTATGATAATATGTTTCTTCCTCTCTTGGTATCACTGCATTGCTTTTATAGACAAATTGGTGATGAACCAACGTTTTTGCTGCTATGTCTTGAGTGTATAGTTTTTTTTTCTTATTGAATATAGTTGGAGCTCATCCATGGATCTTGGTGTCAACAATACCTTCCTAGTTTTTATGTTTAATTGCTTGAAATCTCACACTTGTGATTAAAAGTTCTATGAGTATATCCGTGTTAGCTTCCTTTGCATTTCTTATCTTATTGTGCTGCCAGTTACTAATTGTTCCTTCTGACGTTTTAGCTTATACAACAAGAAGCTGCCGATTTGAAAAACAAGTTTTCTACACCGCGGCGTTCTTTGATAGATGATTCAATAAGAAGTGAAGTTGATGATATCGATATTATCCCTAACGAGGAAATGCTTTTGGTGCGAGCAATTGTCTATTCCTACCTTCTAATTATCCAATATGGTTTTGTCCTTGCTTACTTACCCCATTTTTTCTGCCTCTCTTCATATGCCTAAACATCTAGAAGATTCTTAGTGAGAAAGGCTATGCTAAGCGAATGGATCCCAACACATTCAGTTTACAACATCGGGGAACCATAGGAAAGTCTGTTGGAAAAATGCGAATAAATGACAGCACATCAGATTTCATTGTTTGCCAGACGCATGACCATGTTCTATATTTCAGGTATGTGAACCAGGAGTGAGTAAAATCTTTTAGCATCTTTGGAAGTTCTTTGCTTTTATTTAAGGATTAAGGACTACATAAGCTACATTAATCTGTCGACTTCCTCCGTCACAGATATTAGTTCATCTAAGTTTATCCTAAGTCAAAATTTGAGGAACAATGTTTATAAAAGTATATCATCTTAAATTAAAAAGATGATGTTATTAAAGTATTATTCACAAGAAATCTAATAATTTCAATCTCATGTTGTCAATATATATAAAGTTTTAATATGCTAATGGTCAAAGTGACTTAGGAGTTAAGACTGACCTAGATGGACTTATATTTACTATCAAAGGAAGTAAATACTCCTGGAATTTACTTGCTGCATTTGAAGCTGCCCGCTTGGACCTGTACTTACTGTGGGCATGTATTCACTGTTCTATTATCATATAATGTAATGTAATGGTGTTTGTTTTCAGTGACAAGGGAACTGTATACTCAGCACGTGCTTATAAGATACCAGAATGTACTAGAACTGCTACTGGGACTCCGTTGGTACAGGTGCAGTGATAAATGTTAACTTGGACTAATGAAGCGTAGCATTCGATATGCTAACATTTGCTACTTCGTTCTTATTTTAGCTGCTACCTTTATCTGATGGAGAGCGGATAACCTCCATCATTCCTGTGAGTGAATTTGGCGAGGACCAATGTCTAGTTATGCTCACTGTTAATGGCTATATCAAGAAAGTACCTCTTAATGCCTTTTCATCAATCAGATCCACTGGTATCATATCAATTCAACTGGTATACCATCTCATTTACTTGTGTTTCTTACACATACTATGTCATCATTAAAATTTTATATACATCTTTGATTCAATAACTACTAAATGTTAGGTTCCTGGTGATGAGCTTAAGTGGGTCCGTTGTTGTGGCAATGATGACCTGGTTGCATTGGCTTCACAGAAAGGAAGGGTTATAGTCAACTCATGTGATAAGGTATGCTACAAACACACATCTTGGTGTTGATATATTGATTCGTGAACTCTACTCAATGGGAACTGCTAGCAGATTTTATATAGCAGTGTAACTCCTGAGAATAAAACCAGTCACATAAGTACAATTTTGCAATTTTGCCTTCATTTGACAAATGGTTTTGATATAATATTTTAACTGTGTTTGGAGTTTGGTAAGTTCAGTTTTTTATACCATTCAAGTTTTGTTTGGTTGATTATATGTGGGAAAGAGCATGGCATTTTGGGTTGCAGTACTTGCATATATTTCCTTATTCTTATATTCATGTTTCATCCAGCTTCGTGCCCTTGGAAGGAATACCAGGGGTGTCTGTGCAATGAAGCTAAAAGAGGGCGATAAGATGGCAGCCATGGACATAATTCCAGCCACGGTGCACAAAATGCCTGAAACATATAACAGCAGGTAATTTCATCTATAGTTTGGGAAGCTGGTTAGTAATTGGCACTGTGTAGTATGGGTTTGTAAAATCAAAAGGCCCTGTTTGGATATGAGGTATTTTTGTAGTATTGGAAAAATACTACAGTGATAGTCTCTGCTGCAGCCTCCAGCAATCCACATCTAAGGGATTGCGAAGATGAGCTCCTCCATGTTATTGCTCTGTTTGTAGTAGCAAATTGTCTTGTCTTTGTTGTTTGCTACTCCATCTTCTTGCTATGTGAAGATGACAGCAAATCTATTGATAAAACTATGTAGTATGTACCTCCCAAATTCAGTGGTGCATCATAAAGGTCCTCTATACCAACTTGTCTTGATGCTTGCTTTAGAGTGTTTATACACTATATACTACATAGTATATATACAGGACGACTAGGACTGACTAGGGTCGACTAATCGACCTGGTTGGCGACTAATCATGACTAATCTGCTGGGTGATCCCATAGCAACTATGGTTGATTAGATTATTTGATAACATGGCCATAGTTTTCTAAAACTGTTGCATCCAAACAGATAGTAGCTTTAGAAAATGTGATAAGAATTTGAGTATATTCTAAATACTGGATTGAGTGATAATAGATATTGGGCTGAAGTATAGGCACTGTATCTTTCTTATAAACAACTTTATTTCATATGCTAATCCTGAAACCAACCTTTCGCTTCCCTCAGAATTGGTTTAGTGTCCTTGAAACTTGATTTGCACTATCCTGTTTCCAAGCCACAGTTTGGGTAGTCCCTGTACTCCAGTGTTAACCAAATTTGTCTTTATGTTATGGACACCGCTCCAGGTTCAGAGATTTCAGCCCTCCATGGTTGCTTTTCATAGCTGAAAACGGTATTGGGAAACGGGTGTCCTTAAATGTTTTCCGGCAATCAAGGTTCAATAATGTAGGCTTGCAAGGCTACAAGGTATGATCAGTTTTTGGTCAGTTTCTGCTACCAGACATTTATATATTCTTCAGAAGTATTCTAAAATTCAGTGCTTTTGGCTTTAATACTGAATTCTTATATATTGATGCATTATGTACATACAACAGAGTTTAGGAAACGTGTACTCTAAAACTTTGGGTGTGTTTAACCTGTCCGATTTGGTATATTCTATTTTGTTGTGCAGCTTCCAGAAGATTGTCGTTTAGCTGCTGTATTTGTTGTTGGTCTTTCACTCACTGGTACCATTTCTGAACTTGTTTCTCCTTTCTATTTCTTGATTTTTTTTGTATTCCATCGTATTTTATGCTGTTGCCTGTGAATTCAATGGCAGAAGACGGTGAAAGTGACGAACAAGTTGTTTTAGTTAGCCAGAGTGGCACTGTAAACAGAATCAAAGTTAAAGATATATCTATCCAGTCTCGACGCTCGAGGTAAGCTAGGATTCAATGCTTTAATTAAAGCGTGTAGCTGGCTCCAATTCATTACCTTGTCGTTTTCTTTCCCCCAACATTTTCAACCATGCTCTACCTCTGTTGGGTAACCAGGGGAGTAATTCTGATGAGACTGGAGCATGCCGGAAAGATCCAGTCAGCTTCACTGATATCCGCAGCGGCAGCAGCAGTAACTGAAGATTAGTATTGCACCCAAGATGCAATTAGTTTAGTCTGAATTTAATGTCTGGTGTACGCTGCATGCCAACTGCACATTGAGCATGCATTTTTGACTGGTTTCCTGTTGCTAGTAAGCGTCAGGAATCATGTAAAATCCCACGCCAAGGAATAGTCAGTAACTGATCATTTGGTGGATAGATTTCTGGTTGGCATTGTTCTGTGTAGGTTGCTGAACTCATAGCGTAATGAGGCTTGACGTGTAGTATTCGTGTCCGTAGTGATGGATGTAAAATGACAGACTTTCAAAATTAACTCCTTTTTTGGAGTTTTCGTCTTGGGTTGGCCCTGCCCCCGAGGCATCTAATGATTGTTTGGTAGTGATTTTGGATGGCTTGTCCGCTTTCATTTTTGATCGTATTCACTGTAACTAAATATTCACTCCAATCGAAAACCACTGGCCTCCTGATGTCACAATTACGGACACGCTGAAATTCAAATACGCCGACGCCGCTTTTGCCCAAAAGTGTTTGCATCCTATTGACGGCTCAAAGAAACGTTGTAGCTAAAGCAGTGGCATGCAACCATTTGGAAAACGCGATCCTTCTGATGTGATGTTGAACATACTCTCTCGATCTCTAAATGTCATTGGTGTGTTCCTTCGGAACCTACTGTCGCAGATGTCGTTGATAACTATCGCTGTTGGTGTGCGTATAATCTCTAAATAACTGTAGTCATTGATGTGTGTATCACGAGTTTGACTGGATTAGTAAAAACTCTCTCCATCCGTTTAACTCGTTTGTAGAAAAATAATTATCGCCGATGCTATGCTCCTGTCCCAAAATAACTATTGCTCCTTCTGTCCCAAAATAACTATTGCTAGTGGTGTGCATCGATGGAATCAAATATATGTGAGGGTTACCTATGTGCAACATTTATATCTCTAAATAAATTTATTAAAAAAACTAGATTCATAATCTTTTCAGTGATACTAATTATGTACCATAAATATTATATGTTTAAACATATACTCTGTATTTAGTTGAAATTGTTTCTGGGAGTGAAAACAACAAATATTTAGGAACCAAGGGAGTATGGACCATGAAAAAAAATCTCGTAATGTAATGGCAACCAATTAACTCAACTGAACTCATTATACCTGTTTGGTTCAGAAACATCTCAAGGCCCAAATTACATAAAACAATTTAACTGTGAAATCTTAAGCAGAGCTCAATTACTGTTGAGCTCAGGGCATACCATCTTACATACGAAAATATAACCCAACCCTAAATATCCAGAACCATCATCATCCAAAAGCTCCTAGATGATCCAGACCTCGCTTGAAAATTTAGGACTGCAACGGTAATCAAACAGACAAGGTGAGTAAAGCAAACAACAATTTCTGTGAAATCGAGGTAATAGTCAATTCGTGGAAATGTTTGCAATCTTTTCACAAACAATGTCTAGCAAGAAGGTGAAATTATGGCATTGGTGAGCCTACCTTGCTTGCAATGTTGCTGGACAGCCAGTCCAGACCTTCGTACAATCCTTCGCCAGTTGTAGCACAAGTGCTTTGAATGTACCTGTCGCCATGATTTAACGACTCGTTAAGTCTCCAGCTGACTGCTAGCTAAGTAGTACATTATATCACCAAGCAGAAGAGCGGAAATACAACACTACGACTACATGCAGCAATATAATAAGAGCATAAGAGGAAAGAAGAATTGTGTTGATAGTGCATGTTACCAATGACGCTGACGAAGTGAATGCAGTCCAAGCTTATCAGTAATCTCAGCAGCATTCATAGCATTTGGAAGATCTTGCTTGTTAGCAAATACAAGCAACACAGCGTCACGTAACTCATCCTGCAACCATTAACATCTCCATAACTGTGAGCACAGTGCACAAAATTACATACAAGGGAAAGGATTCTAAGGGCACAAGAATTTACCTCATTCAGCATTCGGTGAAGCTCATCCCTTGCTTCAACAACACGGTCCCTATCATTGCTGTCCACAACGAAGATGAGACCCTGCGTGTTCTGGAAGTAATGCCTCCACAGCGGCCTGATCTGTTTTCAGACAATGGGGGGAGAAAGTCACGGCACGGTTTGAAATAAAGACAAGTAAACTCAGAAATTGAACAGCAGCACGTAGAATAATATTTTTCGAAGTGTACAATAGAGGCACACTAAGCACTATAAAGTCATCCAATGGAGAAGTGAGGAGCAGGTTGTAGAAGAAGCAATGCCATATTATTAAAAATGTTTAGACAACAAATATGATCGTCAATCTTACCTTGTCCTGACCCCCGACATCCCAAACAGTGAAGCTGATGTTCTTGTACTCCACAGTTTCAACATTGAATCCTGCATTTGAAGGTAAGCCAACGCTGAGAAAAAAGAACACATAATGTCGCAACTCGCAGGTAAAGGCAGAGGCATGTTTGTGCAAACCTACCTTGCAAACAAGGCAGTTTGATTTTAAGTGAGCAATTTCAAAATGGAATGTGGTGTTCAAGCTGCTTTGGCGAATCCTATATGCTGTGTCAAGCAAGTATTCTTTTAGCAGTAACTATAATTCTTCACTTCATTGTATTTGTCTATTTGACTATTTAGTAAAAAAAAATTGCTGCTCCATCTGCTTGCTAAAGAGGCTTTAATCTGCTCATTAGCTGCAGTCACAGCAGCCTTCTTGTGCACTAATCAATTCAGTGGAAGAGGGTGAACATCCTATGAAGTATTAATCCCCAACACAAATGCATTGCGCTAGTTCACCGGTTTTGTTCCACACAGGTATTTTTGTTATTATAAAAAATGATCAAAATGGTGAATATATTCACGTAGACATGTAGCCAGAATTTTCAATTAAACTAGGTGGCCGTGTAATTACCTAATAATAACTATTTGTTGGAAGGTCTGTCCAAAATCCTGATACCGCGAGCAAAAACTTAATCCACACACATATATATATCTTCATTCACAACGTGGTATGGTTAGGTAGGCTGGTGCGCTTACCGATGGTGGGGATGGTGGTGACGATCTCGCCGAGCTTGAGCTTGTAGAGGATGGTGGTCTTTCCGGCGGCGTCGAGGCCCACCATGAGGATCCGCATCTCCTTCTTGGCGAACAGCCGGCTGAACAGCTTGGTGAACGTGAGTCCCATCTCTCCCCTCTCGCCTGCAACAAGCAAACACCAAACATCAAAACGCTGATCCATCCATCCCATGCCCGTCCCTGCAGCAGCCAGCCACAGGCCCCTAGATCTACGCGCACAGCACCCAGATCCACCTCGGGATCGAGCGGAACGGAAGACCGCGATACGAGATCCGCAGGCGATGGCGAGCGGATCGATCCACACGCAGCCCAGCACGCGCGCGCAAATGGTCGACGAGAGCTTCCTGCCTATACTAGATCCCGGGCGCGCCGCGCGCGGAGGAGCGATCCTCTCCACAGGGACAGGGAGGGAGAGGGGGTGCGTGGGACGGGGCTGGCTCTCACCTTGTCGGCGGATCCGATTCGCGGTGGTGGGTTCGCGAGCCGGCGACGCAGCCGGGGACGGAGAAGGCAACGGGCGGAGGAGACCGGGAAGGAGAGGCTCTCCTGGGGTGATGATGCTTCTGGCGGTGGAGCGCGTCCTCGCTCGCCTATTTTATGCCGAGTCGGAGACGCAGCCCACAGCCCACAGGAGGAGGAGCCGAGCCAGGCTTTCTTTCCTTTGCGCTGCGGGTCGCGTCAACCGAACGCGTCTCACCTCCACCGCATGTGCAAAATTCGACACCCAAGGAGAGCATCGCAGATGGTCGTGTGTGTGATGCAGGTAGCAAAATCCTTCGTAGCTAGCAGTACGGTAAGGTTCTCAGACAGCTACTGTGTTTGCATGCTTGCGTGGATCCAGTGTGCTCGATTCACAATGGTGTTTGGCATTGAACTGTACCAGTAATATGTTGCTCTCTATGGTAGTCTGGTCCAGTATTTGTCACTCTAGCTAGGTATAATACATGTGTATCTATAGCCATCTTTCTTCTAAAAAAATATGAATTCTTAACACCAAATTTATAAGATTTGTAAGTATTTTCTAAATAAACATATAATTTGAGTTTTTTTTTGTTTGTTTGTTTTTTTTTGCATGGGTGAATCTGGATGTGATTTTTTTAAAACCTGACACCGAAACAGTGGCTGGGAAGCAAAAATGTAGCTGCAGTGCTGCCAATAATGGCTTCCGAACGACCTCAATGTCAGTAGTTATTTAGTATTTGCTAATTGGGTATAACTGATCCCCTTGAGAGCTGCTCTCCTCCCAATCTCATGGAGCATATGTGTACGTTCGGCAATGGGAGCTTTACAATTCCTGTTCTAGTACACCATCATCGAATTTGTAGCAATTGAGAAACCGAGCATGGCTACCAGTTCCGGAGAGTCGTTGATGTGAGAATTTCTCGGTCGTGATAGATTCAGACTTCAGTATGCTATAAAAGAATATGAAGGTTACACATTGTTTTTCAGCACAATCAATAATTTTTCTTCCATGGCATATGTACCTCTGGCTCAACATGTGTATACTTGTATTGTGTATTATCCTATTTTTTTAGCAGGAAACGTAATAGAATGTCTGACCAGAAAAAAAAAAGATAGGACACAACAACTATTGAGCCAAGGGTGTCACATATATTTACATTTTTTTTAGAAAAGAACAAACTAGACATGAGAGCTAGGCACAACATTTACAATATACGGAGTACTAGCAAATATACCCATGCGTTGCAACAAAACTCAATACGTGTAGAAATTGGACTTTGTACTTTGTCCGATAAACATGTCCGTGTGTTATAATAGAACTTAATACGTGTATGAAACAGATTAAGGGAGCTGGACTAAAAAGTGGAGGAGGGAAATTTTGCCTCTTTATTATTAGAAAAAAGAAGAAAGAAGAAATTAGATTAGATAAGGCAAAATAGTCGTTTTGGCTCCTCAACTATCACCGAAGGCTCAAATTAGCCTCTGAACTATCAAAACGGTCACTTTGACCCCTCAACTATCACCGAAGGTTCAAATTGGCCCCTAAACTATCAAAACGACCATTTTAGCCCTTAAACTTATGATTTTCGTCTCAATTTCATCCATTATCCCTGATCGATGGAGACATGAACAAATAAACTGCGAAAAGGTCGAAACCGTCTCTCATTATTTTCTTTACTTGTTGACCGCTCATGGTGTTTCCAACCCCACCATTTATTTTAAAAATACCAAAATCTGATTTAATGTTAGAGAATTCATAAAAAAATTGTTTTACCAAAATTTAATGTTCGAAACCGGTTTTGTTTTACCAAAATTTGTTTTACTACAATCATGATAGACCTTTTTATTACTTGCTTAGAATATTTAAAGCTTATATGATCTCATAAAATTTAAAACTAGGTTAAAGTGAAACAATGGATGCAAATGGAGGTAAATTCTAGTCTAGCTTAACCAGGTAAACATCATGTGATTTGTAAAATAAATTTTTTTATGAATTTTCTAACATTAAATCATATTTTGGAATTTTTAAAACAAACGACGAGGTTGGAAACATCGTGAGAGACTAAGCGGCCAACAAGTATAAAGAAAATAATGAGGGACAGTTTCGACCTTTTCACAGTCCATCTGTCCACGTGTCCATCGATCATGGATAATGGATGAAATTGAGACGAAAATCATAAGTTTAAGGGGCAAAGTGGCCGTTTTGATAGTTCAGTGGTCAATTTGAGCCTTTGGTGATAGTTGACGGGTCAAAGTGACCGTTTTAATAGTTTAGGGGCCAATTTGAGCTTTCGGTGATAGTTGAAGGGCCAAAATGACTATTTTTCCATTAGATAATATATGTTACAGGCCAATAGAAACTCAAAGGATTTGTTTGGATGTTGGTATTAAAAGTGTTGGAATTGAATTGGTTACAATACCAAATTAAGCTAACTTTGGCATTGGGATACAATACCAAATATAAACCATAATTGATGCATATTCCCTAGGGCAACATGTACAATACTTGCAACATTGGAATCCAAGGTGTGGAGGAGTAAATCATATGTGATCGGATTTGATATGATAAAGTTGTTAGATTTAATAGAACATAAAAAAACAAATAATGTGGGATAACCATCGGCCTATTCGTTTGGCGGGATTATACATTGTTCTGGCAGGATTATGTACTGCTGGCTGATTTTTTATGAAAGAAAAACACTGTTCTGACTGGATTTAAGCCAGTTGAAAAGCCAAGCGAACAAGCTGTATGTCTGTTATTCTAGGCTTTGAGTTGAGTTAGACTCTTGTTCCGAGGTTTGGTGAGTCGTGGACTTATTTGGATCTGGTTGTAGAGGGGCGTCGACTCGCAAGTAGTATTCCAATACGCTTGGACCTTCGTGTACACCAAGAGTTTTTTATTTTGCACGGTCCCTGCGCCGCCAAGAGCCAAGAACAGAGTTTAGGACAGGCACAACAGCTCGCTAGCTGGCACACTCCTGATGCTGCAAGGGGCACAATATGCTCGATCGCTACAGGATATAATATATGCCATCGTAGCTTAGCAGCGTCGTTCTCTTTCCGCGGGCATTGCAATATATGATATGGGGCTCTCGCCCGGACTCTACTACGATCCGATCGACCCTTTCCGAAGCAAGCGATTCGCGCTGTCCCGTGCGCAGCTCGAATTCTTCCACCACCATCGGAGCCATGGCGATCATCAGCCCGGCCGTCGCCGCCGCCGATCCCCTCGCCCGCGCTCCTCGAGCGGAGCCGCCGCCGGCAAATCCAAACAACAACATCGACCCTGCTGCTGCATTGTCGCACTTCGACGTCGCTCACGGGACGACGGCGACGGCAGACGACTTGGTGCAAGCACTACGACGCCGCCCTGGTGGAGCTCTCCTGCGCCGTATTATGCGGCGGGCTCCTCGGACGCTTACGCCTCCTCGTCGTTCCCGCCGCCGCCACCGCTGCAGAGCCATGACAACGATCTCGCCTGCTACGCCGGGTTCACAATCTCCTTCCCGCAGCTGCCGCCGGCGCCCCCGCAGCTGCCGCCGGGTGTACATGTACCCGGATCCGCAGCCGCAGCAGGGTTCCCGTCATGCTTCTCCACCACATCGTCCTTCGCTCTTGAACCTGCTACTACTGCCATACCCATACGGCCGGAGCTACCGACGATGATGCAGCCGGCGGTGAGCATGCCGTCGTCATGGCAGTACCCGCAAACGCTAGCGACAACGACGGGTTCAGCGTCAGTATTAGTAGAAGGAGAAGAAGCTTCCCCTGCACTTGCAGACACGCAGCAGCAGGCTCAACAAGACGACACTGCTAATAGGCCCGACGTAGTCATGGCCGGCCTTCCAAACGCGCCCCCGCCGTCGTGTCCGAGGAGCCTAATAAGCTTGTCGCCGCCGTTGCAAGAAACCGAACCGCGCCATCGTCGTCGCAGAATACAATCTCTGCCGCAGCCACTGGCGCGGCTGATGGTCAAGTCCCAGCAGACGACCAGACTGGAGCTAGCAGGAGCAGAAGCACCACCTCTAGCCAGCAGCAGACTGCCGCGTGCACAAGCACAGACGATGATGGTGCCCCAGTATTAGAGGGTCATGATCACCAGCTGCATGCAGCTGTGATCGCACCGCCGGCGCCGCCGGAGCTGACGACAACGACGGAAGCATTACAATACGCGGACACTTCACCCACCGGCGTGAGGTTTCACCCGAAGGACTATGAGCTCATCAACTACCTCAGGATGAAGTACGCTGGGCAACAGATCCCCGTGGATTTCATCACGGAGTTCGACGTCTACCAAGCCCACCCCAAGGCGATCAGAGATGCGTGTGGGGAGAGCCAGGACGGGTGCTGGTACGCCTTCTCGCGGAGGGACCGCAAGTACAGGAACGGCCAGCGGCCGGCGAGGAGCGTCTTCGCGGAGGGCGGCGGCGGCGGCCAGCGGCAGCAGGTGGGCTTCTGGAAGTCCAACAGCAAGCTGGCCAAGGTACGCGGGGAACGTGGCGCGGTGATAGGGAAGATGGCGACGCTCACGTTCCACCTCGGGCGGCAGCCGAAGGGGGAGCAGACGGCGTGGAAGATGAGGGAGTACACCATCCCGGAGAACCAGCGCCCGCCTGACGGCTCAGGAATGCTTGTAAGCACTAGCTTCTCTTCCATCTTAAATACGGAGTATGCATATTTGAATATCATTGAATTCTGCAACGATTATGTTTTCGAAGTATGCATATTTGATATCATTAATTTTTAAGTTAAATTTGAGATGATTTGACTTTTCAAGATTGTTAAAATATCTTCTAATTTGGAATGGAGGGAGTAGCTTCTTAATTCGTTCCATCTGTCAACTGCATGCATGCTCACCGATCGAATTGACACATGTGTTTTTGGTTTGTTTTGTTTTGTTTGCCAATGCTATGCAGCTCAATGACTGGGTGTTTTGCATGGTATTTTACAAAGAACAACCAACATGTGCAACAAATACAGAGAGCAAAACGGAAGATGAGGACGCCATCTCCGTTGGACAGGAACCACCTATGCATGGAGAGAGCGAAAAGGGCAAGAATAATGACATCTCTGTTGGGCAGAAACGACCCAGACGTAGTAGAAAGAGCAAAAAGGACAAGAATAATGGCTTCCCTCCTGCTGTTGAGCAGGACGATGAACCAGCTGCAGCTGGTGAGACGGTCGACCACCTCAACCGAACAGCAGCAGCACAACAAGGTGAAGAAGATATACAGGAGCAACAAGGTGAAGAAGATATGCAGGAGATGAGCAGCAGGAGGCTTCCGATTACTTTGAGCAAGACCTATTTCTAGAGGACTTCCTTTTATCTGATTTAGAATTTGCACAGCAGAACGATGCTGCTACAAACTGTACCATTTAACACACCGGCAAGCGTAATGCGTAAACCGGCCAGGCCCCCTGTCATCATAAATATCTAAGTGCTAGGTTCCTGTATATATGTGTTAGTTTAGGCCAGGCCCCCTGTCATCATAAATATCTAAGTGCTAGGTTCCTGTATATATGTGTTAGTTTAGGATAGGAATCCAACTGATATACTATAATCTTGTATTACTATATTAGTTTACATACATCCGTCTGTGTTATCTATTTTGGGGTGATCCAACTGATAATACTAACTTCGGTGTTGTACACTCGCTAGCAATCTCTTTCAGGTCAGCTCATGCACCGGCTAGCTTGAGCTGTGGCCCGGATCACCTCACGTCACCGGCCCCCTTTCGTTCTCGGCATCGCCTCCTGGGGAATTTTTTATATTTTAATTAAGGGTCTGTCCACCGCAAACTCAAGTGAACAAAAATCATTTGACAGCTGAGTGTCCGGTGATCTTTTCTCGAATACACAAAGGTTTACGCATCTTTTGTATTAAAGAGTTAAGTTTACAATAACGCACTAGAGAGGAATCTGTTATACAATCAGATCTGCCCTACCTAACAGAAGGGAACCAAACGCTATTACTCGCTAATGAAACTACCTAGGCCTCGCCGACGATTAAGCGTGATGACTTGCCTGGCGTCTCGACCACCTCGTCCCCTCTCCAAGCAACTACAAGAAGATCATTTGCATTGCCTCCCAATGAGAGACAATCGCAGAAGACGTGATCGTATGCCTCCTTGTCCGTCGTGGTGGGCATCAATTGTTCATCGGTGAACCACATCCGACGCATCACCAGCACCTCTCCTCGTTTTCGAAACAGGGATACGCAAGGCTGGCTGCGCGGTGATCCTCCTGTTGCAGAGCGGCATCGTCGGCTTCGTAGGTTTCACCTCCACATGCGGCTGGGGCAGCAGCGGCAAAGGCACCTTACGCAGAACTCTGTCTCTAAACCGCTTCAGCTTCTTGCCAAAGGAGTCAGCTGACTGTGGGGAGGCGGCTACAATGGAAGACTGCACCATGTCCACAACATCGATGGCGCTGTGCTGACCTTTCGAAGCCGACGGCGTACCTGGGTCCGGAAGTATCGGGGCAAAGCCTGGTGGGTAGTCCACTTCGCCCGCCGTGACCGCATCAACACCCAAGAAGTCGTTGAAGACCAACTGCTTAAAACACTCGACTATGGTCTAGTGGCAAAAAGACTCGATTTTCTTAAGCTCCATATATTTTATGAACAAAATAAATATAAAAAATAGCCCTATTATTTATGTGGAAATCAAATTGAAAAAATAAAGAAAAAACAAATAAAACATACAGAAAATAGAAAATTATGAACAATCAATTTATTACACCATTGAAACCCAAAACTTAGACCCAAATTAGAATAGTACTCCGTATAAAATATGACTTATAGAGATGTAATCTGCCGGGTACAGGGCCGCAACTATACTAGTGTAGGATTTGAAATGTTTCTCGTATAGGTAGCAACTATAACATTTATTATTTCATCCACATAATTTAAATATTGTTAATCTTATACCAGAATCAATGGAAATGTGCAATCTGAATACTACTCACTTTCTTTCAAGGTTATGTAATTTGTTATTGTTTCTAGGATTTTATGAATATATTATATAATTCAGCATTAATACTTCAATTTAGGTTGAATTGTACAATCTCACATATGTCATATCAATCCAGGTTCATGCCACCAATTCATAATTTGATGAATATACCAGGCAATGTATCTCCTTGGAATAGTTGAAGAAACAATGATGTCTCTAATTTCTCTTTTGTCTTCCTTATATGCTTTACGCTGGCATAAATAAAAGCATGGAACAATATAGTGATCATCAAGATCTAACTATATGTTGTGATAGAAAAGTATGCACAACCATCCGCCGAGGAGACGTGTTGTTAGTGGATGATCTTGATGTTGTCATGGAAAATACATTACTCATTGTGCGCTAAGAGATGAAGATGAGTTTTTCCGAAGTACAATACCTATACAACTTGTCGGAATTCCAGTCCGCTACAAAATGACAACTTATTTAGGAGTCAATGTTCAAGGGCTAATTGAAGGTTGGGTAGTATTCAAAAGGCTAATTGAAGGTTGGATATCAGGCCATGAAACTGTTACAAACAGATATACATGCATTATTAATGCCACACTACAAATTTCAAATCAGGTACCCAAATCTGTTTCCATATCTACTTTAATATAGATGTTTTTATTATGTCATTTAAGCATCCTTTTCTCTAACCACTTTAATATAGATATTTCCAATGTGTTATTTAAGTATCCTTTTCCCATTTCCAGATCCAAAGTTGTAGTCGTGCTTTTAAGTCTGTTGATAGCTCCATCATCAATAATTTGAATGACAATAAAAAAGAAATTAGTAATGATATCTCACAGTCTCTTATTTTTGCATATAAATCATATCGAATTATGCATGGTGCAGTGCTAGAGGATAAATTTATTGTTATCTTTGCTGATAATACTTATATATAGCTTAAGATTGTTGTTTATGCACCACCTGCTCATGAGATTATTGGACTACTCAATGGTGTATATGATCTTTGCTTCTCAAACAACAAATTGAAGCTATTCTATGAGAATATTATATGCTTCGAAAAAAAATCAGATATGGGGACTTGTGATGAAATTTGTCTTGATAGACAAATTGAGAAATCATAGAAATTTATTGGTTGTCCTGGTTGGAAATTTTGCATAAACTTGACAGTTCAAATACTTAAGAATTTCACGGGCCACTTATTCAAAATTAAATTTATGCAAGTTTCAAACCAATTAATTGAATGCATTAGATATCTGCAGTCAAAAGTATCTTGCTTTGGCATCAACTGGGACAAACCAAAAGAGTTGATAATGGTTGTGGAGGAAATAAATGATATAATAGGTCGCCCAAATGATATCTCAAGTCTTAATACGAGTAGAGAGACTTAGACAAAAAGAAGACTCACTGTGTTAACATACTCAAAAAGTTGAAAAATATGCTTTTATCACTTGTGCCAACCTGATAATAATATCTTTAGGTGAAATGGATCAAGATATTATCATTTTAGAAAATTGTTTCAATAAAAGATTATGATAAAATATGTGAGTATTTGAATGTTAAAAATATTTTGGTTATATTCTTTTAGAATGTCTTATAACATCTTTGAGTTGAGTCTAGCCGAGGTATAACACTATGATCATAATCGTCATGTTCTTATCGCAAAAATGCGCATTTGAATTATGCACTTTTGTTTGTTGGCTATGGTGGGGCAAGAAAAGAAGTGGTGGCGAAGGATGCTACAAATTTGACAGCGAAGCAATTAACAAACTAAAATAAGATATTCACCCTGTAGGCTGGGTTTTGTGGTGGGTTTGGTAGGGTGGGTTTGACATCCATAAAAAATATAGCTTTAGTAACCATCTAAAACCAATAACTATAGATCATACCATTTTATATGTTGTCTTTTGTTTTCTTATCTAGTTGCTTGGACAATGCCTTGTCTATGTTAATTGCAGGAGTAACTAGGAGGTTTCTAATTTATAGGGACAGGTGGGAGATGAAATCTTGTTCCCCTCATGACAAAAGATTATTTGAATTTTACCTTTAGAGGTCTGAGACAAGGATGCCCTCTTCCTCCTTTATTATTCAACATAGTAGCAGATGCCTGAGGGGTTCTTGTGTATAAAGCCACTAAAAAAGGACACATTATGGGAGTTCTTGAAAACTTAATTACAAGGGGCATTACACATATCCAATATGCTGATGACACTATGATCATAATAGATGGTTCAATCAATTTTATAACTAATCTAAAATTGGTTTTATATTGCTTTGAATGGTTGACTAGTTTAAAAATAAACTATCATAAGAGTGAGGTGTACAGTTTTGGAGTTTCACATGTGTAGAAGGAAGAAATGGCTAACATGCTTAACTGTGTGTCTTGAGGAGCTGCCCATGAAGTATTTGTGGATCCCAATCAGTGTCCATAAGTTAGCCATGGATGCTTCTAGTTGCATGCCACCAAAGATGATCAAAAGACTTGACTCATGGAAGGGTAAGTTCTTGACATCTGGGATGGAAACAAATTCTAACCAATTCTTGTTTAAGTAGTATTCTCTTCTACTTTATGGGCTTCTATTGGCTAACTAGTGAGATTCATAGGAAAATGAATAGCATAAGAGCTAAATTATTGTGGCAAGGGGCCGGAGATAAATTTAAATATCATACGCTCAAGTGGGAAATTGTTTGCAAACCTAAGGACCAAGGAGGCCTAGGTATTATAAACACTAGAACCATGAATGATTGTTTGCTAGTTAAATGGACTTGGAAATAGTTTTAGGAACTTGATGAACTGTGGTTCAAAATTCTTAAATCAAAATATATGGGTGAAAGTGTTTTTTAATCTAAGACTAAGGGAGTCTCCTAATTTTGGCAAGGCCTACACAAAGTGAAACATCTTTTTAAATGAGGTGTGGTTTGCAATGTAAGGAATGGTAAACGTTGCAAGTTTTGGGAGGATTGCTCGGCCAAGGAGGTTCCACTTAGTATAAGCCATGAGAATATCTATAATATGGTGAGGAACCCTCATTATTTTGTTTATGAGTGTTGGGATGAGGAAACATGGGCTATGCATGATAGTTGGCTGGATTTGACAGAATCATTGCAAGAGCACAAACCTGAAGGGGAAGATGCTCATATTGTCTTGTGGGCTTTAGAGCCCAAAAGGCAATTCTCCACAAAATCACTCGATAGATTTTTTACTAATAGGGCATGCTTAGTAGAGTTACTGGTGTGATAAGGAAAATGCAAAATTTCTCTAAAAAATAGTTTTTTTTTCTGTGGCAGTGCATGTGGCTGAAATCTTGGTGAAGAGAGGATGGAAAGGAAATATGAGTTGTTGCTTTGTGTGGATGTGTTGAATCTATTGACCATCTTTTCTTTGGTTGTCATTTGGCTAAACTAGTTTGGGTATGCTAAAGAATGTACTCAATCTAGACTCTTGTCCTTCTTCTTTAGAAAAGTTTTCAATCACATGGATGGAGGGCAAAAGGCCCTTGATAAATAAAATGATTATGTTTTTCTTTGCTGGTTTTGCATGGATGCTTTGGGCCACAAGAAATAAAATGGCTATTATAAAAACTTTTATTAAAGCACCGACTGATGTGATATATACTGCAATATCATATGCAAAGGTGGAGTGTGCTGCTCAAGGAAAAAGACAAGGAACGCGTGTCCCAAGCTTTGGACCTATGACGGCAACTGATGTGTTTGATATTTTTCTATTTCCTGTAGCTGTTCTTTGACATGTTCTTACTAGCTTGGGCATGTATTGTGGCTGACATCCCTGATGTATATATTTTTTAAATTAGATATAATTTAGACGCACATAACTCACACACTCTATGCTCACAGCATATGCACACATGCGTTCTCGTCCATATACACATCTAAAGAAGTAGATTAGCTTCCCGATGTATTTTGTTTTACCCGTTGCTTTCTTAAAAGAGAAAAGAAAGTTAATTTTATTAAAAAAAAAGGGGGAACCAAGCACTCAATATACACATGCGTTCACTGTCGTTTAATAGATGGGCCCAATCTTTTATGGGCCGAGCTTCCTCGGATCCTGATCGCGTGCCCATGCCTTCCACCGGACCACCACCAAACCCTAACCAAGAATCAGACTCGCCGCTAGACGAATCGGACTGAAGGAAGGCGAGCAGCGGAACGGGTGAACGAACAAGAGGATGAAGGTCCGCGCGTCGGTGAAGCGCCTGTGTGGGTTCTGCAAGGTGGTGAAGCGCCGGGGCATCGTCTTCATCCAGTGCACCGCCAACCCCAAGCACAAGCAGCGCCAGGGCTTCTCCACCATCGCCGAAGCCGCCGCCTCGTGCGTCCACCTGCCGCCGCCACCACCGCCCGCCAGCGGTTCCGCCTCCGCCGCCGCGTTCGCAGAGTAAGACCAACAACCTCCACTCTCCTGTCAACTGATTGTCCTTATTTATTGGTACTTGTTAACGAACAAGCAGTTCCTGAATCACTAACGCGCCACCGATTACTGGCCGAATTATTAGAGTTGAAAGGTCAGATTTGCGCTGGATCTCTGCTCCTAGCTACGCATACATGCACGTAGTTACGCTAGATATCGAGATAACCAAGATGAGAACATTTGTTTTTGAAGTTATCTGTCATGTGAATCATGTACCTTGCAGTCTAGGGTGCTTAAATGCCCTCCAGAAGTCGTTTGCTATTTGTCGTTTGAACTTGCACTACTAAACTTTATTCTCCTTTTCAAAGACATCAAGTAAAAGGAACCTGACTGGCAATTTGCGTTTGAAGATAATCTACCTATTTATTTGTTGAAAAGAGGCCACCAGTGTGTTCTATTTGATCTTGTGGGGTTCTATGAGAAGTCAACTTATTACCACCATTGGCAATTCTGTGGACACTGATACAGACTTCCTTGGCTTGTCGAATCTCTTAATTTAGTTTGAGCAAAAGGAGGCATTCTTATATCTCATTTGCCTCCTTACTAATTTCACTGAGCTACAGCCATGCGGTGGGGCATCATTTTTTTCTCTATGCATTTTGCATTGTAAACTGATTTTCTTGGATAATCAACTATATGTTATGCTTGCCCTTTGGTACCTATCATAAGTGCCTTAACTATTATAGTTTGGTATATGATGATCCTCATTTTCAGATACATAGTTAGAATGTAGTACTGATACTTTTGTCAAGATGACATGATAGCCTGGTGTATCTGACTGTTTTATAAGGAACTAATGTGCCACTGTGTATGATCTGATTTCGGGTTCTTGGTCAACAACTTCTGGACAATAACATATTGCCAAATTTGATATTTGCTGTTCTGATCTATGTTTTTCAGGGCTTCGAAAGCGGCTAGGCAAGAGATGTCTATGAAGTTCAATTGGCAGCTGGGTTTAGCTGCCCTGCTCAAGAATGGAGCAAAATAATGCACCAGGTCTACCGTCTGACATTTTTAAGCAAATGTTGAATAGAGCAAGTTGGTATCATGATATCAAGAGAAGCATGTAGCAAAAACTCAGAAACTGTACCATCATCGTGTATTTCAGTTACTACCCATCAGTTGAACTCATGCTACGGTGGAATAATATCAGCACATATTGTTACTTTCTCTTAAAATGTTTGAATTTTGAATGCTTAAATCTTATAGCATTTGCAGATAACTCTGTTATTCATCTTGCTGGGTGGTCCATTGGGGGCATTGTTTTAGCTTTTGTGAAATTGCTGGAACAGTGGAACCAAAGGAATGCACTCGTTTTTTTTACTGTATGCAGTTAACTAAAGAATTAAAAAGGTGTAGGACTGTAGTCAACAGGAGACTAGTGGTTTAACATGTAAAAATTGTACAATTTTGCTGCGGTATATCATCTCTAATAATTGCATACTCAGCAAAATCAAAGTCTGAAAGCAATAAGGAATCACAACGATTGTCATGGCACAATCTTAGAGTATTGCAAAATTACAGATATATACCGGTGAATGTAAACTCCACGCCACACATGATCCAAACTGATAGGAAATCGTTAAGTGAAGCCTGATATTGATACATAATGACCACAGCAAAAGCTACTCAGCGGGGTCTGACCAATACATCAATTATAATACACCCTACAATCTACTTTGCTGACTGAAGCCCGAAGCCGTGACCTCCATCAGCACAATCATCATTTTTGCACTGGAATGATGAAACCCATAAATTCCGACTAGCCCTCAAATGGTGAAATCCAAGTTGATTAAGTGCACAGAAACACACTTTGACCTTTGCAAAGGCATCTGAACATTTCCCAGCCACTCATCCTGAAATGTATGTTTAAAAACATAGTTTTTTGATATGGAGAACATATCTGTCAACATTCAACAAGGCACACACAGATATTCAATTGAACAACAATACAACGAACTAACAAAGGAATATCAGTCCAATCCCAAACTAATGAGCACAAATGCTCAACGTCACAAAGGAGTCCAAGAAAAGATCAGAAAGTAGAAACCCAAGTAGGAGGCTCTGAAAATTCATTTAATTTGGCATAGAGCACACCTTCATTCTACTTAAACTTTTAGTGCATGGTAATACATACCAGCTCCCAAAAAAAGATACTAATTACGAAAGCACAGATTTAACAGCCTAACCATGCTACTTTCACAGTCTCACTACAGAATACAGATAAACAATTGAAACATAGCCACGGGTGTACACTAACACATTCCTCTTGTTTTTGGTAGAAGCTAAACATTCCCGTTGGCGATTAGAAAAGCACAAAAGGAACAGAGGCATCGTAGCACACGTAATGGTTCATGATAAGCACATATCTATTCAATTGTTATGGTCACTGAATAACAACAGAGTAATTAGCAAAGCTGGATGAAACACAGCACAGCACAGCACAGCACAGCACAGCGCAACCAATTTGTTCCTTCCGATTACTCTTCATCATACAAGAGGCTGCAGAGGCAATACCCTGGCCGCTCAGTCGCTGGAGCCAGGGCCGGGCGTCTTGGACCCAACTCCGTACTTCTCCTGGATTCTAGTGATCTCGTCCTCCTTCTTCTTGATATCCGACTTCTTGGACATCTTGGCGGGCTGGTAGTAGAGCACGATGAGGTAGCGGTTGGCGACGTTGAAGCCGGAGAGGTGGTCGACGGCGTTCTTGGCGTCGTAGATGTCCTCGTAGACGACGTAGGCGGTGCCGCGCGTGTCCTTGGCGTTGCCCAGCCGGATCTGCCGGATCGCGCCGTACTTGCCGAAGATGTCGTACATCTCCTCGCTCGAGATGTTGAACGGCAGGTTCCGCACGTACAGCACCCGGTTCACCTCCGGAGGGAGGCGCGTGTTCCCCTTCCGCAGGCCCGCCGCCGCCATCGCCGCCGCGCCGAGCTGGCCTAGGGTTTGGGGATTGGGGATTTCGGGGATGCTTTGCCCGCTTCGTGTAGCCGCCTCTTTTCTCTCGCGTCTTCGTTTGCCTTATTGAAGAGGTGGAGCCGGCGCCCGGTGTCGATTAGTTGCCGACTCGGGGAGAGTACCCACCGACATGTGGCCCTCCGTTTTCAAGCGGGGCCCACATGTCAGAGTGAAGTCTCGAAGCTTCCTTGGCGAATCTTTGGCGCATAAACGCGAGCTGAGCCGCCTCGAGCCTCAGCTGCGAATCCCCGGCGACCACCCTCTCCTTTCTTCCGGTCGCCGGCTGGGCCTCAGACCTGCGAGAAGCTTCCGGCGCCAGCCCCCTGAGAACCGCAATGGCGTCCGGCGGAGCGGCCATCTCGGCGGGGCCGACGCCACCGTCGGCGACGGCGGCGGCGGTGGAGTGGCACCAGCGGCCGCCGAACCCGAAGAACCCCGTGGTATTCTTCGACGTGACCATCGGGTCCATCCCGGCCGGCCGCATCAAGATGGAGCTCTTCGCTGACATCGCCCCCAAGACCGCGGAGAACTTCCGGTGATGGCCTAAACCCTCCACTTGCCATAAACCCTAGGTTCCATCGGTCTCATTCTTCTGCTGCTGATGTGTTTGGCACTTGGATAGATCTCTAATCGTGTTGCTTTGTTGGTTTCAGGCAGTTCTGCACTGGGGAGCATAGGTAAGAGACTTCCAGCGATTGGTTATCTCCTGGCTGTGGGCTTGTTCTGAGGCTAATTGTGCTAATCTGGTTCCATCCTGATGTGAAACCATTTATCCTACTTCGTTAAGTTCGGTTTAGAGTTGCTATTTTACTGATGCATATAATGGTTAGCATGCTCATTTGCTTGGGAGGCTAGCTGATGTGAAAAAGGAAAGAACAATATCAAACTTATACGCATTCATAAGAGCAGGGTTTATCTTCGTTCAAAAGGAAAGATATAGTGAATCAAGGAAGAATTTTTTTTTTCTGTACTTCTGTTGATTGTTATGATTGGTGAGAAGTTGAGCTTATAGGGGATGCTTTCTGGACCTACTAGCTGATGTAAAGAGTATTGTTGTGTCTTTTTTGTTATATACTAAGTTGCTCCTTGCTTCACCTGCATGTTTAATTTTACTTAAAACTGATGTTGGGACTATGCAAGAATATGAACTTGGGTCTTTAGGATAATGTGCATAATTGTTGCATGGCAACATAGCACTGCTTTGAGACTTGGAAGAGTGTTTTTCCTATGGGTACAATGTATTGCATTTCGAACCTGTAGGTGGGTGGTGGGTCGTGTGAATGACCATGACACAGGAGTGAGGAGTCTGAATTAGTCTAGGAGGAAGTTGGGTTCTTTATGCTTTTATTAGCTGTTGCTGGTTGTTATTTGATTAGCGACTTGATGAGGATTTGAGGAAAAAGTTGCTCCAGCAATTATGGAATTACTTTGCAGACAGCAGTCTGATATACGATTTCTGATGCTCAGTTTTGATGTTGATTTCAGAAAAAATGCTTTGCCACAGGGTTATAAGGGCTGTCAATTCCATAGAGTGATCAAGGATTTCATGATTCAGGGTGGTGACTTCTTGAAGGTTTGTTTGACAAGCTTCAACCATCAATTTTATTACTTATCATATATTTTAACCCAGTGCTATCCTAGAACTAAACTTGTGTATATATTTATCTATACTTATTTTTAATATGCAACAAAAATAAAGGGAGAATCTGATATATTGTTTTACTCTTTGGACCCTCCTGGTGATTTTGTTTCTGGAGTGATTAACTACTTTTAGTAATCTCCAAGCAGAAATTGGAACTACTTCATAAGTTCATATGATATTCAGTACATAACTAAAGCCTCCTGTTTGGTGTCCTGCAGAATGATGGTACTGGATGCACATCAATCTATGGTACCAAATTTGATGATGAAAATTTTATTGCAAAGCATACAGGGCCTGGACTGCTCTCAATGGTACTCTTTCTTCCCACCTTGATGTTTTTTTCAATTGAAATATTGTCAGAAGATACTCCTTTTATAATTTCTCTTTGTTTGCACTCGATCTATTGCCTAGACCCAGTGTAGTTAGATTTGTATTTCTGGCATTCTATAGTTACACATATAACTTTTTATATACTTCTTTGGAATGGGGATCATCATATGAGCATAACAAATTATTAGGCCCCCTCCCCTTTACCATGTATGTGCTTAATTTATAGGATCTTGCCAAATGCGCTATATGTTTCCTTAAGATATTCTGTGATCTGCCCATAGTATTCGCCAATTTCGATGTTTCTTCATTCTTTCTTCATGTTCTACATCATTTACAATGGTTTAGGGCAGATTACCTCTGTCTGTTCCAGATCTCACTTTCATCAATGATGCTGTATCAATGATCATCAGCTGCCTTTTTAAATTAAAAAATATTCTTTTAAGCATTTATAACTGGTTAATATCACTTTGTTTCTTCTTCAAAGCATGTTTGATCCTCCAACAATATGTTAGCTTATGTCTTATGATATCAACATTTGGTATTTGTCCCCACTTTTTTGCAGGCAAACAGTGGAATTAACTCTAATGGATCTCAGGTACATTTTCCTTCTCTAAAATTGCACATAACCTTAATGCCTGACTCAGATTTATTCCGCAATAAGTGTGAAGTAATATTATTTATTACTTCCTGATTAGAATTGGGCTTCATCAAGGGTCAGCCTTGAGCCCGTATCTCTTTGCCTTGGTAATGGACGAGATTACAAAGGACATTCAAGGGGACATCCCTTGGTGCATGCTCTTTGCCGATGATGTAGTGTTAGTTGATGAAAGCTTGGCGGGAGTAAATAGGAAACTTGAGCTGTGGCGGCAGACCCTTGAGTCTAAAGGTTTTAGACTAAGTCGGACTAAAACCGAGTATATGAAATGCGACTTTGGCACAACGGCTCAGGATGAGGGAGATGGGAGTTTGGAAGGTCAAGTCGTGCCTAAAAAGGACACCTTCCGATATCTGGGATCGATGCTACAAAGGGATGGAGATATTGATGCAGACGTTAGCCATAGAATCAAAGCAGGGTGGATCAAGTGGCGTCAAGCTTCTGGCATTCTATGTGACAAGAGGGTACCCCAAAAGCTAAAAGGCAAGTTCTATAGGACAGCAATTAGACCTGCGATGTTGTATGGAGCCGAATGTTGGCCCACAAAGGCTCGACATGTTCAACAAATGAGTGTTGCAGAAATGCGCATGTTGCGTTGGATCTGTGGTCACACAAGAATGGGCCGAGTTCGGAATGATGATATACGTGATCGCCTAGGGGTGGCACCAATTCAAGAAAAGCTTGTCCAACATCAGTTGAGATGGTTTGGCCATGTCCAGAGGAGACCGCCAGATGCACCAGTGCGCTGTGGAGTCCCAAGCCAAGCTAATAATATAAGGAGAGGCAGAGGAAGGCCGAAGTTGACATGGGCGGAGGCGGTGAATAGGGATTTAAAAGCTTGGGATATATCTAGAGATCTATGTTTGGATAGGATTGCCTGAAAAACATCTATTGAAGTGCCGGAACCATGACTTGGGTATTTTGTTGGGTTTCAACTCTAGCCTACCCCAACTTGCTTGGGACTACAGGCTTTGTTGATGTTGATGTTGATGTTGACTGCACTAGTGTAAGTACAACTCAGTTGGGCAGCGCCTTTTCCTTCAGGTCATGTTTAAGAAGAAGAAAAACAGACTAGGTATTTTCTTGTACACCCTGTTCCTGATGAAAACCTTACTTTCTTGCCCTTGCAGTTCTTTATAACATGTGCAAAGTGTGACTGGCTTGACAACAAACATGTGGTATTTGGGGTAAGCTTACTTGATTCAAATGCTTCCTTTTTTCATTTTTTGTGACGATTCCTCAGGGTACTGGTTTTATTGCAAGTATGTATAGGATATCTACAGTATTAGGTTTCAAAGGTTAACATGATACATTATAATTAGTTTAGTTTGTTGATAATAAGATTTGTGCAAGATAAATCAAATGTTATAGGATTCAAAGGTTCCTGATATAGGATTGTAGACTGAGAGGCAATGTGGTGGCCTTTGTGTTTTCATTTTCCTTTTCCTTTCAGCTATCACTATGTGAGTTTAATGCCCAGCATTGTCATGTTTATTCAATTCAGAGAGTGCTTGGAGATGGTTTGCTCGTCGTGAGGAAGATTGAAAATGTTGCAACTGGAGCAAATAACAAACCAAAGCTTGCCTGCATTATAAGCGAGTGTGGTGAGATGTAGCTTGATCTCTGAATGCGGCTAATTGTGGACTCTTGGACGCTGCTGATGTAGACCCTGTTTGGTTGATGAGAGTACTTAAGCTGTGGAAACAATATAGAGCATGTAATGAAGTACTGAAGCATATCAATATTTTACATTGATGGAAGCGTATTTTGTCCATGCAACCTGTACTTGTTTGACTTGGGAGTTGGGTCTTCTGTTGTGCTGAACATGTTTGATCCTACTGTTCCTGGTTTAGTTATCAAGAAGTTTATTATGATGTGCCAGTGCTTCAATGATTCAGGAAGCAAATCAAGCAATTTTTGGACTCAGCTCTGGCCCAAGGAATTGAGAAGTAAAACTTGTTGCCTATTCTAGTCTCAGCAAGTGATGTACTTGCGTGCTTGTGCCATTTTATTTTCTGTTGGTGTATTGCAACCTGCAAGTGGGCTTCCATGAACAAACAAGTCATCATTTACAAGTCGAGCCGTCGAGGAATCCACAGGTGTCGTATGTGTATGTCCTATATATATATGATTAGGCATTGACAGAGCATTTTCCACGAGGATAACATACTCTGGGATGGCAAGCCTGCCGTCAGCTTGCACCTGATGCGTTCTACCGATGTCATAGACAAATCGCAGCCTTTTGCACTCGATACTCGTACGTGCGTGCCATTATAACCAATCTGTCTGTTATCAGCTCCCTTTTTAAGGCCCCTAAAGGACTCCCTTGATCCCCGCACGTCGTCCACTCCTTGCCGCCCTGCAGCATGCCAACCATGTCAAGCACGACGCCGTCGAGCCCGTTGCTGCGCGCCACGCCCCCGCTCTCCCCGACGGCCGGCGGCACTCCGAGCCGCCTGGCCGTCGCGCCGGCCTCCCCGTCCACCCCGCAGTGCGCCATCCCGGCGTCGCCCCACACTCCAGGCAGGGCGAAGGCGGGCGCGCCCACGCCGCCGCCTGCCACGCCGCGCACGCCGCGCCCGGAGATCACGCTCCGACAGCCGTCGTCGCAGCAGGCTTCGCATAAGCGCGCGCCCGCCGCCGTCCGTAAGCCGTCGCGGGCGCTCCGCGTGATCCGCGCGCTGATCCGGTCGCTGCCCATCGTCGCGCCCGCGGCGTGCCGCCCGGCGTCCGCGCTCCCGCGGCGCTACACCAAGCCGCACGACGGCCACGGCGGCGGCAGTGGCGGCGCGCGCGTCACCGGCACGTTCTACGGGCACCGCCGCGCGCGCATCACGCTCGCCGTCCAGGAGCGCCCCGGCAGCCTCCCGTCGCTCGTGCTGGAGATCGGCGTGCCCACGGGGAAGCTCATGCAGGAGCTCTCCGCCGGCGGGCACGTCCGCATCGCCCTCGAGTGCGAGAAGAAGTCCAAGAAATCGTCGACGCCGACGGAAGGCGGCGGCGGCAATGTGAGCCTGCTGGAGGAGGCGATGTGGACGGCGTACGTGAACGGGCGGCGCGTGGGGTACGCGGTGAGGCGGGAGGCCTCGGAGGGCGACCTCGCCGTGATGCAGCTCCTGAGTACGGTCTCGGTGGGCGCCGGCGTGCTGCCTGGGGACGTGGTGGACGCGCCAGCCGGGGCGGAGGCCGACGGCGAGGTGGCGTACATGCGCGCGGGGTTCGACAGGGTAGTCGGAAGCAAGGACTCGGAGTCGTTCTACATGATTAACCCGGAGGGGGGCGCCGCCGGCGGTGGCACGGAGCTCAGCATATTTCTTGTCAGGGTGTAGACACGTCTATGATAATTTCGTTTTACTTTACTTTACGGTGGCGTTTGGAATTAATGGGAAAAAGGATTGAAATTGGATATGAGATGTTGATTACATACTCCTATGATTTACTAGCAAATTGGTTTCTTATCCGTTTTCTGTTTCTAACATATTTGACCATGGATGTTAAAAAAAAACATATTTGTATGGGCGTGCCTTGATGAAGTGGAAAATGCATGCAATTGACTATGCCCATTTCTCGTATGTAAAATTTCCTTTTATATAATTAGTTTTTATGCAATGGAGAACATATGTTAGGTAATTCACAAAATTCACTAATTATATCGACCAATATACGGTCATGTGATCTACTCACTCCATCCCAAATTATAAGACATCCCAAGAATATTAAAGAATTAAAGTATCTTAAGTTTGACCAAACTTAAAAGATAATATAATAATATTTATGATGTCAATAAGTATCATTATATTCGTTATGAATTATATTTTCATAGTATGTCTATTTGATGTCATAAATCTTTATAGCTTTCTCTATAATTGTTGGTCAAACTTAAGATGTTTTGACTCTCTAAGATTCTTGGAAGATCTTATAATTTGGGATGGAGGGAGTATTCACTGACGTATGGATTCTCAATTTAATATCTAGATATTACAGTAAGAGGGAAGGCAACCTATATTGCTTGCTTCAACCTTGTGTGAATTGGCATCTTCTACCACTATGCCACTTGTCGGTAGTCAGCTATCGACAAATCAAGGAGATCAATGAGCCGTGGGAATTAAATTGGGTGGACACGGGGTGCACCAGTTTTACCATGAGACCCTGCCTAGATAATCGATACGTGGACAAACAATACAATCAAATGGACATCGGTTTGAGTCGTGTGAGGTCCCACACGTGCATGCACAACGAGATAGTTAATGCGGATAGCATGCACTTGTAATTAGACGTCCGATTTTGTCAACCATCTAGGCATGGTCTCATAGTAAAACCGGTACATCCCGTATCCACCCAAATTATTTTCCGAGTCGTGGGCTCACAACACATTCGGAGTCTCTAAAAAGGCTAGAGGTCGTGACTTGCTTCACAAGACACGACTTAGATGACATCAATTAACATTTATATTAGTGTTTGGATTGTTATCTTCTTGAGTTCTTAGGGCTTTTGGGCCGTGCCCGCGCTTGCCTTTGGCAGATATGGCGAGATATGCGGGATGGTGAATCTTTGGCAGAAAGCTTGGGGATGGTTAGAGAGACGTTTCACCCATGATCTCATAATTTGAAAATTAGAGGTTCATATATAAATATCTCGTAGTTGCTCTTAAAGCCCTTTAAAACCATTACATCCATGCATTTCCTATGGTCTTCTTTTACCTTGCTTGTTAGGGGAGATTGAAACTAGATAGCCCCTGTTGGCGAGTTTTGACTCGTTGGGCAAGACAAGGCAAGTGAATCCTTTGAAGGAACCAGATACTATTCTTTAACAAATACTATAATACTTGATTTAATATAGTGTAAGGATCTGATTAGCCTAGAGGGGGTGAATAGGCCTGTTTATAAAACTTAACAACTTTCTGTCAGTCACAGGCCAGCACTGCTGGGCTAAGAGCAGCAGTGCTGGTCACCAGAACAGAGATATACACAATTCAAAATGTAAGGACTGAATGTAAATTGTGCTTGAATAGAAACCTTCCTAGAGGTGTAAGGAACCTCTAGCACCACCTGAAAGTGGTAGCAACACACCCACCGAGTAGATCGGGTCCAAACCCTAGAAATCACCTTGCAAACAATATTTATCAAAGTATAGAGACAAACACAAGGGGACACAAGATTTGACCCGTGGTTCAGCTCGCCACCAAGGCTTGCCTACGTCCACATTGTTGAGGTGCGCCACATAATGCTCAAGCTCGCCACACAAGACTTGCTCTTTTCTTGGTCTCAAGTCAAGAGAATGAACTCTTGAGATGAGAGGAATGTATTAGCAATAGTTGGGTGATACAAACTTCCCTAGGCTACCACACGAAGGAGGCAAGCTCAAGGGCAACCTCTAGCCGGCTAGGAGCAAAGCTCTAAGAGTAAAGAACTCAAACCGCCGGCCTCCACGCAAACCAAATGATTGTAGGAGTTGAAGATCCGAGAGAGAAGCTTCTTCTCAAGTTTGGGGGCTCAATCTCTCAAAGGTTGATTGCAAATCAAAGGAGAAGAGTGGTTGAGCACCAAGGGAGAAGGGGAGAGCAAGAAGAGAGCTTTCTCTATCTGTTTCACGAAGACTGAATGAATGGAATGGAAGAACTAGCTGTTGGGGGTGAGTGAGGAGGTGTTAAATAGCCCTTCACTACTCAACGGTCAGAACAAGTCGCGGCACTGCCGGCCTGCCCGGCACTGCCAGCCTGAAGCCCGGCACTGCCGGCTTGGCAGAACCAACAAAGAATGGATCTTCGAAAAGTTGGCTGATTTGCCTTCTATGTATGTGGAGGTGTAATGTATTTGGATAGATATTGCATTTGGTTCACTTGTTGGCATGCGTGTTGAATCCCTCTTAATAGTACGGCATACCTAACTCAATTTCAAAGTATAAAATGAATTTAAACTCCTTTGAGCTTGTTGCCATGCACTTTTGTAATTGGAGGGTCCGCCAACCTGTTCATCAACCTTCTTAAGTTTAACCTGCTTGTCATACTTGTAAAGTCTCATTAATTCTCTAGTTGCGTTGTCATGTCACCAAAACCCACTTAAGGCTTGATTGCACTTTCAATCTCCCCCTTTTTGGTGATTGATGACAACACACTTAGAGCTTACAAAAGTGAATAATAATCTAATACAATGCAAGTCATGGGTGTAGGAGCTCCCCCTAAATGTGTGAATAGGAATTTGAATTTCCACTTTGGCATAAAAAGCCAAGATTCACACATTGGAGTGAAATAGGGCTCCTCCTAGATCCATGGCTGCTGTGGGGTGCTGAAAAAGTGTCACAAGAATATACGTGATGCATATGAACCTGTCTCAACACAACAGAGTTGCTTGCTGTTGACAGTAGTCCGGCACGGTCGACCTGAAGCCCAGCACTGCCGGCCTAGCTGCCACTAGCAAGGCTGCGGAAGCTAACACACGACCACACAACAAGATATAAAGATAAGCTAAAAGCACACTAAGACAAGCATGATATATATGAGAGAGTACATGTCCACAAATGACACAAATAAAGTACTTAAGTGACAATATTACAATAAAACAGTTTAATGTTGCTCTCTCATCTCACAAGCTAAGACTAAAAACTAAGATAACTAGCAGCTGCTGCTCCTCCATGACCGTGTCGAAGATGTTGTACCCCCTTCACTTAGTAATTCTTCCCCTTTGGCAACAAGTCACCAAAAAGGAGAAAAAGAACCAAGCAAAAAGAGCACAAGCTAGTCGTTGTCCTCCTCCATATTGTCATCATCATCATCTTGTTCATCTTCATCTTCATCATCATCATCAGAAGCGGTGAAGTGAACACTGGGAGCAGATGCACGCTTGCTGCATCTCCGAGTCTGTGGCTGCTGGATCTCCTCCTCCTTATCCTCATCTTCCTCATCATCATCATCCTCATCATAAGTAGACTCCTCACTGAGCTGTGGTGGAGGTGTAGGAGAAGGAATCTGTCTGAGGCCTTGCTCCTGTCTGAGCTGCCTGATCTCCAGCCTGGTCTGATAAGTATGATCATTAGCATAACAAATGCCAGCAAGGATCTTCTTCAACATCCTACCAAGCTTACCCTTCTTCCTGCATCTGGTAGCTGCTCTGGAGGACTCAGGAAGGTCAGGGGCTGCTGCCCTGGTACTGTCTCTGGGAGGAATCACTATCTCCTGAACTACTGAAGAGTGAATGGCCTTCTCTGCTCTGAAAGGCTCATGGAAAGTGTCCTTGTTGTAGATCCGACCAGTCACCATCTCAATTATGAACATGAGGTAGGGAGCATAAGGAAGCCCCTTCCTAGCATCATCAGCAGCAAGGAAGATCTCATCCCAAAGGAAACGTGCCACTGAAAATGGTGGTGCTCCACCTCTCATCCTCCGAAGCACATTCTTTGACTTGGCATAGAGGTTTGAAGCAGATCCCACCTTGGGATAGAGTGTGGTCCTAAAGAGATTGTTCAAGATGTAATACTTACTCCTCAAACCCTTCATAAGACCATCTGCATACTGAGGTTCAATGTAGAGCTGTAAAATCTCCTCATTTGTCAGCCCTCTTTCATCATGAACATTGAAGCATGCTTTATCATCCTCACCAAAGCCTAGAAGGCGGGAAAAAGTCACATAGTCAAGCCTATAGGGCCTGCGCTCTGTCATCCAGTGCATCACATGATTCTCCCTATCAAGGTAGTAAGTGACATAAAACTGATGGATGATCTCAGTGTTCCAGCCATTCTGAAAGCCCATCCACTCATACATACCTAGCTGTCTGCACTGGTCAATGATCATGTCAAATACAGGGTCTCTCTTGTTCTCCAGATGCTCCCAATCAACATACTTCATCTTGATGATCTTGGGCTTGGTAGCATGAAAGAGAACACTGGAATAGTAGTCTGAGTGAAAAGTGTTCCAGAACCTCTAATCCACCCCCATGTCCTTTGGCATATCATAGGGATAGATGGCCCTCTGCTCTTGGACAGTCTTCCACTGATTTTGATAGCTCACCCTTTGCCTTGCACGGGTGTCCTGAGGCTCTCTGACAAGCATCTTGTCGGTGTTTCGACCCAAGGGGTCAATCACCAACTAGTAAACTTGAATATTGCATGCTCCCACTCTCAGATGTGATGCAAGAAGAACACAATATTTATCCTGGTTCAGGAAAAGAAGGCCCTACGTCCAGCGGGGAAGGAAGAATTGTATTATCTCACACCGAAGTGCTCATACAGGGGGGAGTACAAGCTGGTTTACACGGGGGTGCTCGGAGCGAGCTGAGGCTCAGGACTAGCTGGGCTAGCCTAGGTGACTCGGTTGATTGCTTAAGATATTGATCAAGCAATCATTAGGTTGTGTTGGGTTCGGAGGTGGCCCTCTATTCTCTGTCCGATGCCCTCCCTACTATCCCAACGTCCCCTTTTATAGATCAAGGGGGGACCTGAGGGTACAGAGGTCCTAGACTGTAGTGGCATGGGAGGCGTGTCCATGGCGCCATGCTTGCGGTGGGACGTCGATTGCTGTTGCGGTATGGCCTTCCGGTTCTTTCGGTGCTTCAGGGCATGGTGATAGCGGACTGGACGCTGTCGAACGTCATGGTGTAGGACGATCGGTCTCCAGTGGACGGGTACGAGCTCCGCGGTTGGCGCGGGACGGAGTGGATGGGTTCCATGCCGTAGTGGTTGGAGATGAGGGTCGAGCTCCCGGATCAAGGAGTATCGAGGCCTACATGATCCTGACGCATCCCTGAAACACGGTCGAGGGCTGTCCCATTCAAGATTCGAGGGGGTGCTTTCGGCCTCCGTACTCAAGGCGTGGCTACAGTGGCCGCACGATCGACGGATAACCCGGGTATGGGTGACGAGTTGATGGATTTGACCATGGTAGTGGCCGCCCATGGCGTTAGGCGGGAGCAGGTAGGTGCATTGGATTCCTTTTACCCCATACCGGGAGTGGGTGAGTCGATCGAGCCTCCTGCTCGCGGGTCGTTCGATCGACCCCCCGTCCGTCATTCGAGGGGTCGAGGCAGAGGGTCGTTCGATCGACCCCCCTTCCGTTGTCTGAGGGATCGAGGTCAAGGGGAGTCCTGCCTACTATACCCTTAATAATGGGCCGGCCCATGACTGGTCGTGTTTGATGGGGAGGTAGGCCCCTGCTCGATGGGCCTTCCGTTATAGGTTGGATGGCTTTTGGATATTGCCTGAATATTAAGCACTAAATCGCCAGAGATTAGGGTACCCCTTACCTTTGTACCCGACAGTAGCCCCCGAGCCTCTATGTGGATAAGGTGAATCCGTATAGAGGCTGTTGCTGATGATCTGTGGGGTTGAAGTACCTAGTCTCGAGGCGTAGGGTTTTGTTACGTTATCTCGCCGTGAGGGGCGCGCGAGCGTCCCCCGCGGGGGTAGCCCCCGATGCCCTAGAGGAGTGATTAAGAATTCCTCTGGGGGCTTTTGATTTGTGTCTTATCGAGGGGGATCAGTATTAACTGGAGTCATAGTGCCCCATTGAGGGGTCAACTCTATCTGCCAGGCCCCGAGTGTTTTCGACCCTCTTTCGTCGAGGGGTGTCGTGCGTAGTTTAGCCCTCGAGCCTCGCGTGGCTGGGCTTTTGCTACCTCATAGCGTCCTTCCCACGGATCCTTGCGCTCGGATTGTGGGGTGAAGAGCATCGTGCTATCCTCGTCTGGACAAGCCTCGAAGTCCTCAGTGAGCCGGTAACGGGGAGATCCAAGCGAGAACTTGTGCCCCCTTCGACAGGGGTCGACAGAAGCCCTGAGGCGTTCTCATTATGCAAAACCGTGTGGATTACCTAGGTGCCAACTTTGTTCGATGAGAGTCGGTGGCTCGATGCCTCCCGTCGTAGGGATCCTTGGGTATTCCCTGGTTATGTCTTGGATATGTCCCGGGGGGACTCGAGAGTTAGTTCTCGAGCTGGGCTTCGCACTGGCTCCCCCTGGGTCATCCCTGACTCGGGTACTCGAGGGCGGCTGTCAAACCCCGTTTGAGGGCCAGCCTTCGCCCCCTCGAGATTTGGGGGTGGACCGGAGTCTGTTTTACTTCCCTAGGAAGGAACCGCTCGAGAGCGGCTGTCGAAACCCTTTCGAGGACCAGCCTTCACTCCCTCGAGAGTTCGATGGACGGGTCGACGCCCGTTGCTTACCTCCGAAGACAACGCCCATATTCGCCCGTCGTCCGCCGTAAGCGCGCCTTTTTAGGAGGTGTCTGTTCGACTGCAACCATAGCATGCGTAGGGTGCGGCAAGGAGTGCGGTGACGTGACAAATGCGCCTTATCTTATGGAATCTGAGGGGCGGTAGGTAGGTGCATTAAATGCGGAGATTTACCTGCCTTTTCGACGGATCTGCCAGTTGCGCTTACGGTTATAAATACGGGGGCAGGGGTTCGGCTTCCTTACGCTTGTCTTTGCCTTCCTATCCTGCTTTCTCTCGCCATTGCCTTCGTTGCCCTCTGAGCCCGATCTCTACGTGCGCGAGTAAGGAGAGGAAAGATCGGGAACGCACCTTCAACCCCTGCTTCCGAGCGCATCCGCTTTCCTGCTGCCATGGCTAGCTACACCCTGCGCGGCCCCGACGCTTGGCTCCCTTCGACGGCGACCGTGGAGCGGCTGGGAGACCTGGTGGGGAGCGGCCTTCTCCAACCCGTCACTTCGGTGGACCGACCGGAGTAGATGGTTCTGCTGGAGTCGGATCGCCAGCCCAATCCACCGGAGGGCTACGTGGTCAGCTTCGAGGCCTTTCACCGGGCAGGGCTGGGATCTCCCCCCAGCCGCCTCTTACGGGGATCCTCCACCATTACGGCGTGGAGCTTCAACACCTCTCCCCCAACAGCGTCTCCCACGCGGCGGTCTTCACCGCCGTGTGCGAGGGGTACCAGGAGATGGAGCCCCACTGGGAGCTGTGGCTTCATTTGTTCGAGGCGGGTCTGTTCCATGCTCCGACCGAGATCGACCATCGGAGGATGGTCCAGGTGGGGTGTTGCAGCATCGACCTCAAGAGGCCGGAGGACTAGATCTCGGTGAAGATCAAGTCGAGCCATTCGGGGTGGCACTCCGGGTGGTTCTACCTGAGGAACGACGACAAATTTCTTTCCCCCTTACACCGGGAGGACAATCGAGTCAAAACCCTTCAACTGGAAGCACGGCGTCCCGCAGAAACAACACAAACGCCTCGAGCACCTGCTGGGTGCGATCTCCCGTCTGAAGAGGGAGGGGCTTACGGCGGCGAACGTCGCGTCAGCCTTCCACCAACGGCGAGTCGTGCCGCTGATGGCTCGCCCGCTACGCCTTGACGAGATGCGCCCGGGGGTGGATCTCTCGGGGTGTCGTCTCGTGGAGGACGAGCTGCCCCTCGAGAGGGTGGTCTGTCGAGTGCGCGCCTCCTTCACCGGCGCGTTCGAGGAGTAGCACGTCGCCCACGTCCCCATGGTGCCGGACAAGGGCCACGTCCAGCTGGTACGACACCTCTTTCTTCGTCAATGTCCTCTTGTTCGTCTTGTTCATCTCCTTTGCCTGCCTCCTAACCGCCTTGCGTTCCTCAGGGGAACGCCGTCTTCCGGAAGTCGCTGCCATCGGTGAAGGAGGAGAGGAACGACTCCCAGGTGAGACGCCTTCAGGCCGAGCAAGACAAAAGGGACAAATATAAGGCCAAGGAGGAGAGGGGCAAAAAGGCCCGAGAGAAAGAGGCGCGTGACCGACGCCGGTCACGGCAGAGGCAAGCCGACCTCCCTGAAGAGGAGTCCCCCTCAGAGGAGGATGAGGATGAGGGGTCGAGTAGTGACGAGGTTATTAAGAACAATGGCTTGGCGTAGTGGTATCATGTTAGGCCTATCGCTTCCGACCTGATGGGTATCGTCCTTATGCAAGGAGAGGAGTAGGAGGAGGAGGAGGTCGAGCCGCGGCAAGGGCTTGAGGAAGGAAGAGCAGCGCCCGAGCGGCAAAGGGCGGCCCCGGTAGCGGAGGGGAGAGGGGTCGACATCGAGGTCGGCCTCGACCGCCGGGGTCGAGTCGGGGGGCGAGCGCCCTGCGGCTTCTCAGGGCGAAGCGGTACAACGGACGCGTAGTCGTTCGTCACATTCCCCGTCGAGGGGTCGGTCGAGCACGCCACTGGCGCCTACTCGGTCGAGTGTGCGGGCCTCGGGCCCATCGACCCAGGAGGAGACCAGGACGGCGGCGACGAGGACGCCGTTGACCCCCGCCAAGGCCACGGCCTTGGGAGCACCATCAGCCCCCCACTGCGGCCGGTACTGGAGGGAGAAGCGGCTCCCGGGGTGGCTCGCAGAAGCCCCCGAGCGGCTCGAGGTCCGCTAGTCGGGCCCCCTTGATTCCGCTGGGGTATGTTCCTTTCCTTCTGGTCCCGAATTTCCTCTGTGTTTGTTACAACTTGTGCTTACCATCGCGTATGAGTTCCTTCTTTAGGGTGAAGCGGTCGTTGGAGGATGCGTCCCCCACCCCGGCCAAGAAGCTGAGGGTGGAGGCTGCGGCTAGGATGGCGGCCGGAGCTAGTCCTGCTACCCCGTCCCCCGCGACCCACGCCCCAGGTGTGGCATGGGCGGCCAGGGCGCGGGAGGTGATGGAGCGCGGGCAGGCGCAGTCGGACGCGGAGCGAGCTCGGGTGGAGGAAGAGGCGGGTTGATGTGCCGCATTGACTGGGTCTGCCGGCCAGGTGGGCGGGGTTGTGCCCACCGCTCGGTCAGAGGAAGGCGCGTCGGCGGCCTCGGAAGGCGCAAGGCCAGCATCAGCGGCGGCCGTGGTGGAGGGGGTCGAGCCCCAACCCTCCGTAGAGGTGGAGGTGGTCGACCTGATCGCCACCGGTGCAGAGGAGACGTCGGAGCAATCGACGCCGTCGCGGTGGCCCGAGTGCCTTGTGTCGCTGGAGGCACGCCAACGGCTCGAGCGCGAGAAGGCGCGACAAGAGGGAGATGCGCGGGCGATCCCTCCTCTCCCGCAGTCGGCGTTGGCTGAGGAGGAGGGTCGCACCTCGACCCTACCCCTCGAGGCGACACCCGCGGCGGAGATGGCGACAATGGAGGAGACGGTGGCGCCCCCCGACCCGAGCCGGAAGAGACCGCTGCAGCGTTGGAGGGAAGCGGCGCACCGGGCATAGTCATGTCCGAGGCGGCTGCTCGGCCTCGCCTCGAGGTCGGGAAGCCGTCTTCTCGAGGTGCTCCGCCCCCTGGCTTGGCTGAGGTGGAGGGAGGGAACGTGCTGCCAGATTGTTGCGAGCCCACCGTGCTTGAAGCTAACATGCATTTCCTCTACCGCCTAGGACTGTTCCCGCGGTGGGGGCTTCCTCCACCTTGAAGCGATGACCCGGAGGGGTCGATGGCGGCCCTAAAAGACCGCTTCGAGGCCAGGATCGCCCAGATCGAGGGGTCGACCTACTTCCCCAACCTCGCAGAGCGGGTGATGGCCCACGGGGGTACCCTCGAGATGGGTCAGTCCATCATGGACGAGGTGAAGGGGAGGGTCAACCGCTCCAGCGATCTCTGGGGGCAGGAGGCGCTCGAGCTACCCGACCCTAGAGAACCAGGGCACACTTTCTTCAAGCTCGATGATCAAGTCGAGCTCAGCGAGTGGGAGCACCTGGAGGAGTTTCGGGCGTGGCTCGACCACGTGACGCGAGTGGCGATGGGAGTCGTGTCCGAAGATATGTACAAAGGGATGATGGTAAGTTCCGTCCTCTCTTTCTGATTTATCTCGGTTGTTTCGTCGTCCTTTTTGTGACTTTCCCTTTTATCCTTGGTAGGCGCTGAGGGGAGGTCACACGACAAGTCCCAGTTCATCCTTCGGTCACGAAAGCAGTGGAGCCAGCTCCCCGTCCTCCACGCGTCATTGGAGAAGGCGGAGACCGAGGCCGCCCAGGCGAGGGGCGAGGCGGCCACCGCGCAGGGGGGCTAAAGCCGCTCAGGAGGAGGCCTCCCAAGCACGGTCGAGGGTTGAAGCCGCCCTCAAGGAGGCCGCCGAGGCTGGGCAGGAATGGGAAGCCGTTCGGGAGGCCCAGTGTAAGGCTTAAGAGAGGCCGCCAGGTTGAGGGAGGAGTTGGCTCATGCGACAGAGCGCGCCAGGTGGGCCGAGGACGACCTGGCGGAAGCGGCTAGCGACCGCACTTCTCTCGAGGAGTGTGTCCAGGAGCTCCAGTCGGGTATCAATGTCATCACCCATGACCGCAACGCGCTGAACGTCGCGGGGCAGAGGGATCGGGCCCGGATCGCTACCCTGGAGGAGGACGTGGCTGCCAAGGCGAGGGCCCTTGATGGCACCGGTAAGCTCATCGAGGAGCTCTGGGTCGAGAAGAGTGACCAAGCTGCGGCCCTCGTCGACGCCGGCCGCCGACTGCAAGAGGTCGGGAAGGCCTACGCCACCCTGGAAGCGCACGCCCAAGGTGAGTTTTTAGAAACATTACTGAGGTTGCTTGGTCTCGACCCTTCCCCTGTTTTTTGGCTTTGACGGGATTCTCTATTTGTTCCGGCAGTCCTCGAGGAAGACAAGGCTCGAGCCCATGAGGATCTGACTAGCCTCTAGAACCTCCACTGGGCGGAGGCGACCCTGAACAAGAGGCTCGAGGACACCATCTCCACCTTGTGCGATGGCATAGGGGTCGAGCCTGAGCTGGCGGTTGCGGGTGACGTGTGCGGGGACTCCCTTGTGCGCCGCTTCTTCGCCATGACTCGTGATATGACGGAGCAGGTTCGTGCTGCTCTTCATATAGGCGTGAAGCGGGCGCTCGCGGTTGTCCGCTCAGGCTATGCCTACGACCTCAGCGTCGTCGCCCGTGGCTTCGTCGTCGACCTGGAGCTGAGCGATGAAGAAAACATGGCGAGATGCCACAAGCTTATCGACACCGTAGAGGTGCCTGGTGGTGAGCTGGCGAAGCTCTTCGAGCCTGAGGTGCTTCCCTCGACGGACGGCGATGGCGACGGGAGTAATTGAGGCCTGTGAGCCAAAGTTGGACAAGAAGGTCCATGTAATAGATTAGTTTTCGTGACAGTTTGATGTCGAGCCCCTGGGGGCTTCAAAACTTTAATGCATTTTATTTGGGGTGCATCTAGGTGTTTTTATTTCTCGAGCTATCTCTATTTCTCTTTGCCTGAGTTGTTGCTTTTATACTAGGTGTTCGACGCGCGCTCTTATCCCTCGAGGAGGGAAGCGAGTGGGGGTACCATAGCCCGGAGGCGTAGGAGAGCCCCCGGCTCGACAACCCTCGACCCTTAGGGAGTTCGAGGCGTTTTTTACTTAGTTATGGGGCATACTCGGGGCAAAGATGGGAAAGAGAAGCGTCGAGTTTCGGAAAAACGTTCGGGTTTTTAAGGGACTTAGGGAGGGGGTCCCCCCCTTGTCAGCCCCCGAGGGAGGCTTGACTTTGTAGGAGCAGAATCGAGGCTACCTCAGAGTCATGAACGAACATGAAATGTATTTCGAGAACATTTTATTCATTCATGATGCGATAAATGTACATAATGAAGAGAATGTACAAGGCATCGAGGCCCTAGGGGTAAAAGCGACGTAGCTATTCGATGTTCCATGCGTTGGTGAAGATCTCGCCCTTGCTATTCTTCAACTTGTAAGTCCCTGGCTTTAGCACCTTTGCCACGATGAAGGGTCCTTCCCAAGGTGGCGTCAGCTTGTGACGCCCCTTTTGCTTTGTTGGCGGCGCAGTACGAGGTCGCCGACGTCGAGGTGAAAGGACCTTGATGTCGCCCAGTAGGACTAGACGGGGGGGGGGGTGAATAGGCCTGTTTAAAATAAACTTGCAAACTTTTTGTCAGCACAGGTCCGACACTGCCGGGGTGCCCGGCACTGCTGCTCTAAAGCCCGACAGTGCTGGCCTCCAGGACAGAACTGAGCACAATTCAAAATGTATAACTGGAATGGAAATTGTGCTTGAATGAAAACCTTCCTAGAGGTGTAGGGAACCTCTAGCACCACTTGAAAGTGGTAGCAACACACCCACCAAGTAGATCGGGACCAAACCCTAGAAATCACCTTGAGGACAAATGTAAGTAAGGCAAACAACACAAACACAAGTGACACAAGATTTATCCCGTGGTTCAGCGTCGTCACCAAGGCTGGCCTAAGTCCACGTTGTTGAGGTTCGCCACACAAGGCTTAGGCTTGCCACACAAGGCTTGCCTTTCCCTCATTCTCAAATCAAGAGTGAACTCTTAAAGTGAGGGGTGATTTACTAGCTGCAATGAATGGTTACAAACCTCCCGGGGCTGCCACACAAGTTGACAAGCTCCACGGGCGACGCTCTAGCCGGCTAGGAGCAAGCTCCAAGAGTAACGAATGCAATCCACTGGCTTGAACGCAAACCAAGTGCTCTAGGCGATGAAGAACAGTTTGGGCTACTCTCTAAAGGAGTTTGGAGGCTCAATCTCTCAAAGGATTGGAGAGGAATCAAAGAGAGAAGCTTGAGGGGCTCCAATGGAGTTAGAGAGAAGGAGAGAGCTTTCTGTTTAAGCACTGAGAAGAGAATGGTCGAGATGACCATTGGGGGCAGCAGGAAAGGGAAATAAATACCCTCTGCTGTCCACCGGACACTTCAAGTCCCGGCACTGCTGCCCTACAGCCCGGCACTGCTGGACTCCCAGCACTGCTGCTCAGGGGAACAACACCGCTGCGCTGCCCAAAAATGTTCCGAATGAAAAACTGTTTTGCAGGGAGACTGGACATGGTATGAGAGAATGTTTGGTGGAATTTGAGCACTTGGTTGCACATTTAAGCATGCACATTGCATCCCCCTTTGTAGTACGGCCTTTCCTAAACTCAAATTCAAAACATCAAATAAATTAAACGCCTTTGAGCCGGACACCATATCCTTTGCAAATTGGGGCTGTACCATTGAATGTATTGTCCTCATTCTTGTAATACCTTGAGCATGTGTTTGCAATCTTCCTTATCTCATCTCTTTGAGCAAACACACCTCAGAACTTGTGACTTGAATCTTCCAACACATACGAGTTCAGCCCATGGCTTCAAGTCACTTCCACTAATAAATTGATCCTCAACATAATATGACTCCTCATAGCTCGATTAGTACTTCGACTCAATGCAAGTACTCTCTTCTTCACCTTAGCTATAGTACCTCGGTCTCCTTGACCTTCACCTTTGCTTAGTACCTCGAAGTCCTTTCCTTGCTATCTTCACCCTATCAAGCCATACTCAAGTCACACCATATTAAGCACCGATTGAAAATCATTTCTACAATATTGTGATCCTTGCTTGATATCTTGTAGATATGAATGTTGAGATCAATCAAGCTTTGATATATGAGACTACATATCAATATGGTCAAGCCAATTCACAATTCCTTAGATCTTCCTGATTTTGGCTTGACACTCCTATCACTCACTTCAATCTCTGTCTTCACACTTCTAGCTTGATCATATAAATGCAATGTGATTTTCCAAATCTTTGTCCATACAAGCAAACTAAAGTAGAGACCATCTTATATCCAATATACATTGTCTCCTTTGTCATTTAACCTTTGCTTGGTGTTTTCTCACTAATGCACTATTGATTCATTATTCAATCCTTGATCAACACTAGTCCACTATCCAACTCTTCTTGTTCATGTAAAGCAAGCCAATATAGAGACCAACTCATGTCTCATTTGCCGTTTACCAAACATGCTTGCTTTCACATGATACTATGATATCCCACAACATAGAGGCCATTTCATTGATTCCATTTGCATTGTTGTCTTTTGCTTGACTTAGATTATTCCCATGATCTTCCAATACAACTATACACAATTTGACCTTCATCTCAACACTTTGTGGAATACCATCAAGTTTGCTTTTCTTGTTTAACCTTTGATACACTTAGCAAACTTGTTAGACCTTTAATTGTGTTGTCACTCAATTTACCAAAACCCACTAAAGGGCTAGATGCACTTTCACGAGGTCCCTTTTGCGTACGTGTTTGTCGTGGTAGCGCCGCAGCATCTACTGGTACCTTGCGGACTTGAAGAGGGCCATGTCTTGGGTTTCCTCGAGCTGGTTGAGGGAGTCTTCTCGGGCTGCTGTGTTGGCTTGCTCGTTGTAGGCCTTTAATCGAGGAGACCCATACTCGAGGTCAGTGGGGAGGACAGCCTCAGACCCATAGACCAAGAAAAACAGGGAGAACCCTGTGGCTCGACTTGGTGTCGTTCTGAGACT
Organism: Microstegium vimineum; assembly: GCA_022036555.1. Taxonomy (NCBI): domain Eukaryota; kingdom Viridiplantae; phylum Streptophyta; class Magnoliopsida; order Poales; family Poaceae; genus Microstegium; species Microstegium vimineum. Next base: position 60,423,007 of record CM039124.1, read on the forward strand.
CCATAGGACAGAGGGTAACTCATCGACCCATCTCTTGCCATGTTTGTCTAGTCGGTCGAAAATCCTTGGCTTGAGACGCTGCAAAACCATGCCATTGGCGCGCTCGACCTGGTCGTTAGTTCGAGGGTGGGCAACTGTAGACCAGTTCAGCTTGATGTTGTGGTGGTCACAGAAGTCCAGGAACTTTTAGCCAGTGAACTACGTGTCGTTGTCTGTAAGGATGACATTGGGGACCCCAAAGCGATGGATGATATCTGTGAAGAACAACATGACTTGTCGAGATTGAATGTTGGTGATGGGTCAAGCCTCGATCCACTTTGAGAACTTGTCTTTGGCCACGAGGAGGTGGGTGAAGCCGCCTTTTGCTTTCTTCAGGGGGCCGACCATGTCGAGCCCCCATACTACGAATGGCCAAGTTATGGGTATCATCTGAAGAGCTTGGGCCGGGAGGTGGGTCTGCCTGGCGTAGAATTGGCATCCCTTGTAGGATCGAACAAGTTTGGTAGCATCGGCGACGACCGTCGACCAGTAGAAGCCTTGTCGAAAGGCGTTTCCTACCACAGTTCTTGGCGCCGCATGGTGGCCACAAGCCCCCGAGTGTAAGTCTTTTAGCAGTGCCCTTCCTTCCTCGAGGGTGAGGCATCGTTGAAGCACACCAGTAAGGCTGCGCCGATACAGCTCGCGGCCATCTCCGTACAAGACGTAGGTTTTGGCGCATCGAGCTATGCGTCGGGCCTCGGTGCGGTCCTCTGGGAGCTCGCCTCGTATCAGATACTTGAGGTAGGGCGTGCGCCAGTCCGTCGTGGGGGTTTGTGCCGCGATTGTTTCGTCGATCTCCATGACCTCTTCCCCGTTCGAGGAGGGAGCGGTCGAGGGGGAGGGTTCGACCCCTTGCTCAAGGACGGGAGCCCCCGAGCCTAGGTCGACAGACGGCTTGTGAAGGTCCCTCGAGAAGACGTCGAGAGGGACCGTGCCTCGAGTGGATGCGATTTTGGCTAGCTTATCAGTGGCTTCGTTGTGCCGGCGGACGACATGGTTGAGCTCGAGGTCGTAAAATTTGTCTTCGAGCTTGCGGACCTCCTTGCAGTAGGCTTCCATCTTGGGGTCATGGCAGCTCGAGGCTTTCATTACTTGGTCGATTACTAACTGCGAGTACCCTCGAGCATCGAGGCGTCGAACCCCGAGCTCGAGGGCGATGCGCAGGCCGTTGACGAGGGCCTCGTACTCGGCTACGTTGTTGGAGGCGGGGAAGTGGATGCGGATGACGTAGCGCATGTGGACCCCTGAGGGAGATATGAATAGCAATCCGGCGCCTGCCCCCGTCTTCATCAATGATCCGTCGAAGTACATGGTCCAAAGCTCGGTCTAAACTTGTGCTGGGGGTAGTTGGGTGTCGGTCCATTCTGCAATGAAATCTACCAATACCTGTGACTTGATGGCCTTCCGAGGGGCGTAGGAGAGGGTTTCTCCCATGAGCTCGACCGACCACTTGGCGATTCTCCCTGATGCCTCCCGGTTTTGGATTATCTCCCCGAGAGGGAAAGACGAGACTACAGCTACCGGGTGGCCTAGGAAATAGTGCTTGAGTTTTCGCTGAGTAAGAACGACATCGTACAACAGCTTCTGAACGTGTGGGTATCTCACTTTGGTTTCTGAGAGTACCTCACTTATGAAGTAGACAGGCCTCTACCCTAGGAGCATGCCTCGAGGGACCCCGAAGACACACTTCTCAGGATTTAGCTTTATATGATTTGCCCTGAGGCAACCGAACGCGATTTCGAGGTCCCCGACCAGGTTCCCGAATTTTTTAGATTTGACCACGATGTCATCAACGTAGGCCTCGACGACCGGCCCTATATGCTTTCCAAAGACATGGAGCATGCATCGTTGGTATGTGGCTCCGGCGTTTCACAAACCGAATGGCATCGTGAGGTAGCAAAACATGCCAAAAGGGGTGATGAAGGAAGTCGCGAGCTGATCGGACTCCTTCATCTTTATTTGGTGATAACCAGAATATGCATCGAGAAAGCAAAAAGTTTCACATCCCGTAGTGGAATCTACTATTGGATCGATAAGTGGTAATGGAAAAGGAACCTTAGGACATGCTTTATTTAGACTAGTATAATCTACGCACATTCTATCATTTCCATTCTTTTTCTTAACAAGCACAGGATTTGCTAACCACTCAGGATGATGAACCTCCTTGATGAATCCGGCCTTCAAAAGCTTGTCGACCTCCTCCCCAATGATTCTGCGCTTCTCCTCGTCGAAGCGGCGTAGCCGTTGCTTCACCGGTTTGGATCCGGCTCGGATGTTCAAGGAGTGCTCGGCGACTTCCCTCGGAATGCCCGACATATCCGAGGGACTCCACGCAAACATGTCAGTATTTGCGCGGAGAAAGTCGACGAGCACGGCTTCCTATTTGGGCTCGAGGGAGGCGCTGATTGTCAGCACATTCCCATCCGCGTGGCTGGGGTCGAGCGGGATGGTCTTGGTGGCTCGAAGTTGCCGACACGCCATTTAGGGTCAGGGATCTCCCTAGAGAAGTCGTCGAGGGCTGCGAGGATGGCCGATTCCTCGACCGCCTCGGCGCTTTCCATGCACTAGACGTCGCAGTCATAGGCGTGCTCGTAGGAGGTGTTGACGGTGATGACACCCTCGGGCCCTGGCATCTTCAGCTTGAGGTGGGTGTAGTTCGGGATCGCCATGAACATGGCGTATCCAGGTCGGCCGATGATGGCGTGGTAGGTGCCGTGGAATCCGACCACGTCAAAGGTCAGGTATTCCCTCCTGAAGTTCGAGGGGGTACCGAAGCAGACAGGCAACTCGACACGGCCGATCGGGAGTGCCTTCTTTCCTGGGACGATCCCGTGGAACCCCCCCGCACTGGGCAGGAGCAAGGTCCTTGGGATCCCCAGGAGGTCGAGGGTCTCGGCGTAGATGATGTTGAGGCTGTTGCCTCCATCCATGAGTACCTTGGTGAGGTGGGTATTGAGTATGATGGGGTCGACGACGAGGGGGTAGACCCCTCCATTGGGGACGTGCTCGGGGTGGTCGTCTCGATCGAAGGTGATCGGTATGTGAGACCAGTCGAGGTATCAAGGGGCCTGGGCTCGAACGGAGAAGACCTCTCGACGCTCCCTCTTGCGTTGACGCGCACTGAGTCAGGTCGAGGGTCCCCGTAGATCATGTAGCAGTCGAAAATCTAGGGGAAGCCTTCCTTCTTGCCATCGCCCCTGTCCTGTGGGTCCTCCCTCTTATCGTCTTTCTTGAGGCCAAGAGAGTCGAAGTACTTCTTGAGCATGCGACAGTCCTTGAGACTGTGGTTAGCCACTCCCTTGTGATAAGGGCAGGGCTCCTTCCGCATCTTGTCGAAGATGCCCCCCCGGAGGGGGACCTCGAGGCTTCTTCCGGTCAGCCGCAACTACAAGATCGTCGGGCTCGACGTCGCGTCGACCCTGCTGGTTCTTCTTCTTCTTGTTGTTGCTGTTCCTTTTGGGCCCATTGTTCGAGCCATCGAGCTCATCCGCCTTGGCCTTCCCCTTGTCTGGGGATCCACAAAAGAACGCACCAATGGCCTCTTCACCGGCCGCGTAGTTGGCGATGATGTCCATGAGCTCGTTGGTGGTCTTGGGGGTGTTGCGCCCTAGTTCCCGCACCAACTCCTTGCATGTCGTCTCGGCGATGAATGCCATGATGATGTCGTGGTTGGAGATGTGGGGTAGCTCGGTACGTTGCTTGGAATATCGTCGGGTGAATTCACGGAGGGTCTCCCCTGGCTTCTGCTTGCAGCTGCGGAGATCCCAGGAATTTCCCGGCCGCACGTAGGTGCCCTTGAAGTTCCCCTCGAAGATCCTGACCAGGTCGGGCCAGCCATGGATCAAGTCTTGGGGGAGTTCTTCGAGCCACCCTCGATCGGTGTCGGAGAGGAAGAGCGGGAGCTATCGAATGATGACGTGGTCATCGCTGGCTCCTCCCAGCTGACATGCCAACCTGAAATTAGCAAGCCAGAGATCTGGCTTGGTCTCGCTGTTGTACTTGACTAAGTTAGAGGGTGGACGGAAACAACTAGGCAAGGCGGTCTGTCAGATCGTCCTGCTGAAGACTCGTGGCCCTGGTGGTTCCGGGGATCGACGTCGATCCTCATCGTTGTCATAGCGCCCACCTCGATGAGCACTGTAACCGCGAGCCTCCGCATCACTGCATCGGCGTCGTTTGTTGTCGTTGATGTCGTGTTGCGCGTCGCGCGACTGTCGATTGTCGAGGATGCGTTCCCGGGCTGGTTGCCGCTCTGCTTGGCCCCGAGGTGCCTTGTCTTGGTGGACAGATACCTCTTGATTCTGTCGAGGGGGCACGTCCTGTCGCTTGGGGCGACTCTGGTAAAAGTTGGGGAAAGATCCCCTGCGCTCCTCCTCCAGTCGTTGTCGTATCATGCCCAAGGTGTAGTACCCGGGGATCGGGGCTCGTCGCGGCTCCGGGCGCTCACCCGGTGGAGGGGTGGTGATGAGGTTCATCGTCGCACGTAGCAAATCCCCTGGGGACCCGTATTGTGCCCGCATCCGCGAGTCTACGAAGGCAGAAGAGAGTCTGGCATTGTTGTAGAGCCCGTGTGGAAGTAGGTTGCGTAGCGGAACGGCCGAGCGTGTTGGAGGGGCTATGGGGGCCCTCCAAGATGGTGGCATGGCGAAGCCAAAGTCATGCTCGGTGAGGCGCCCTCCTCCGACCCCCAAGCGTGGGTCAAACAGGCTCCCGAAGGGAGGAACTGTGTCGCCAGCTGAGGCCGGGGGAGTGGCGTCATTAGTCACGTCGTCCGCGCGGCGAAGGCTGCGGCGGCATCGTTCGTGCCTCCTCCTGGTCGCGGGCGAAAAGCGTGAGTGGTGGGACCGTCGCGAGGTCCTCCTTGGCCCCAGTGTACCGGAGCTGCTACTACCCATACCACCTGTGGAGAGTAGAACCATATCGTGGCTGTGGCCAAGGGACATGAACTCTAGGCTCCCGAACCAGATGATGGTGGCGAATGGAAGTGGTGGGATGGTGGATTCCATCTGGAAGAGAAGTTGGGAGTTGATCGACACGCAAAGCCCCCCTACCTGGCGCGCTAACTGTCGGTGTTTCGACCCAGGGGGTCAATCACCAACTAGTAAACTTGAATATTGTGTGCTCCCACTCCCAGATGTGATGCAAGAAGAACACAATTTTTATCCTGGTTCGGGCAAAGAAGGCCCTACGTCCAGCGGGGAAGGAAGAATTGTATTATCTCACACCGAAGTGCTCGTACAGGGGGGGAGTACAAGCTGGTTTACACGAGGGTGCTTGGAGCGAGCTGAGGCTCAGGACTAGCTGGGCTACCCTAGGTGACTCGGTTGATTGCTTAAGATATTGATCAAGCAATCATTGGGTTGTGTTGGGTTCGGAGGTGGCCCTCTGTTCTCTGTCCGATGCCCTCCCTACTATCCCAGCATCCCCTTTTATAGACCAAGGGGAGACCTGAGGGTACAGAGGTCCTAGACTGTAGCGGCATGGGAGGCGTGTCCATGGCGCCATGCTTGCGGTGGGACGTCGATTGCTGTAGCGGTATGGCCTTCCGGTTATTCCGGTGCTTCAGGGCATGGTGATAGCGGACTAGACGCTGTCGAACGTCATGGTGTAGGACGACCGGTCTCTAGTGGACGGGTACGAGCTCCGCGGTTGGCGCGGGACGGAGTGGATGGGTTCCATGCCATAGTGGTTGGAGATGAGGGTCGAGCTCCTGATCGAGGAGTATCGAGGCCTGCATGATCCTGACGCATCTCTAAAAACACGGTCGAGGGCTGTCCCATTCAAGATTCGAGGGGGTGCTTTCGGCCTCCGTACTCAAGGCGTGGCTACAGTGGCCGCACGATCGACGGATAACCCGGGTATGGGTGACGAGTTGATGGATTTGACCATGGTAGTGGCCGCCCATGGCGTTAGGCGAGAGCAGGTAGGTGCATTGGATTCCTTTTACCCCATACCGGGAGTGGGTGAGTCGATCGAGCCTCCTGCTCGTGGGTCGTTCGATCGACCCCCCGTCCGTCATTCGAGGGGTCGAGGCAGAGGGTCGTTCGATCAACCCCCCTTCCATTGTCCGAGGGATCGAGGTCAAGGGGAGTCCTTCCTACTGTGCCCTTAATAATGGGCCGGCCCATGACTGGTCGTGTTTGATGGGGAGGTAGGCCCCTGCTCGATGGGCCTTCCGTTATAGGTTGGATGGCTTTTGGATTTTGCCTGAATATTAAGCACTAAATCGCCAGAGATTAGGGTACCCCTTACCTTTGTACCCGACACATCTCCTCAGGATGCTCAACAAGATGAAAAGCATTGAACAAACCCAAATCTGGAGGTGTCCTAGGGCAAACACCTTCTCTGATTGTTCTCCCTGCCCTTTGCAATTCCTCCTCTTGAATGATCCTCTGCCTAGGATTCAGGCCATCATCAGCTATGGGAGTACGAGCCTTGGTCCTTGACCTCTTTTCTCCTGCACGACTCGATCCACCGGCGTCCATCTATGCATTTAAAAGAGAGAAGGTTAAGTTGCTGCACTTAGAATAGTAACAGGAACTCTAGTGGAGAGATTTGATAAAAAATGAGAGTCTATGGTTGATTGGAGAAGCAAATACATGGGTGCTGCTGCCCAGAGCCCGGCACTGCCGGCCTGGTGCAGACAGTACCTATGCAGGCTTTTCCAATCCACCATGGAATCTCGGTTTTGACGAAATCTAACTACTGGAGATACATCACCATATATAATGCGACCACTGACAACCTAAATCCCATCTTAAAATCCGTACATTGCATAGATCGACCCAAGTTGGGGTTTCAAGTTATTACCTTTGAAAGAGAGGGAAGGAGATGAAGAAGGTCGGGCTTGAATGGAGCTTGATGCAGGGAGGAAGATCCTCCACACCTCCTCCAATGGTAGCACCTCCAAAGGGGCAGCACTGCCGAGGGGAAGAGAGGGACCTCCAGGCTCCCTAGGTCTCCTTAGTGTTGAGAGAGGAGAGGAGAGGTGTTTCTGTTGGGGGAAAATGACTTGGGATGGAGTCCCCTCGGGTCTGGGTAGGGAATAAAAGAGAGACCCGAGAGATGGGACTTGGGCCCGACCCTCTCTGGTCGGTTAAGTCCCGACACTGCCGGCCTTAGCCCGACACTGCCGGCCTAGCCAGGCAGTGAGGCACTATGCCATCTTTATACTATATATTTATGCTATTGTGGACACATACCTCTTGTCATATGTTGGTCAGTAAACAAATTATCAATCATACTATGACCAACACATTCAAGTTTCTTTCAAAATTGATTTTGAAGCACATAATTGAAATTTTCAAAAGGTGGACAAACAAATGTGTGCTATAGTTCAAACCACGTTACGAGAGTCAAGTATATTCAGCTCACTACTCAAAGCACAAAACCTTGTCTCATCGAGAGGCTTGGTGAAGATATCGGCTAGTTGCTTTTTGGTGCTCACATGGAGAATTACGATATCTTCTTTTAATTCGTGGTCTCTCAAGAAGTGATGACGGATGTCTATGTGTTTTGTTCTAGAGTGACTAACTGGGTTATTTGCGAGTTTGATGGCACTCTCATTGTCACACAAGAGAGGTATCTTGGTGAATTGACATCCGAAATCTTTTAAGGTTTGCCTCATCCAAAGTAGTTGAGCACAACATGCGCCGGCTGCAACATACTCGGCCTCGGCGGTGGAAAGGGCTACACAATTTTGCTTTTTAGAACTCCAAGACACTAGGGACCGTCCAAGGAATTGACACGTCCCCGAAGTGCTTTTTTGGTCTACCTTGCAACCGGTGTAATTGGAATCCGAATACCCAAGTAGATCGAACTTAGAGCCCTTAGGATACCATAAGCCAAGGTTAGGAGTGAAAACTAGATATCTCAAGATTCTCTTAACGGCCACTAAGTGACACTCTTTCGGGTTAGCTTGAAATCTAGCACACATGCACACACTAAGCATTATGTCTGGCCTAGATGCACATAAGTAAAGGAGAGAGCTGATCATGGAGCGATATACCTTTATGTCCACGGATTTCCCTCCTTCATCAAGATCAAGATGTCCATTAGTTAGCATGGGAGTCTTGATTGGCTTTGCATTCACCATGTCAAATTTTCTCAACATATTATGGGTGTACTTGGTTTGGCATAAGAAAGTCCCTTCCTTGAGTTGCTTGATTTGAAAATCGAGAAAGAACTTTAGCTCACCCATCATAGACATCTCAAATCTCTTAGTTATAGTCCTACTAAACTCATCACAAAAGGATTGGTTAGTACTACCAAATGTTATGTCATCGACATATATTTGGCACACAAAGATATCATTATTGACTTTATGAGTGAAGAGAGTAGGATCCACTTTGCCTATTTCAAAACCTTGTTTGAGTAGAAATTCCTTAAGGCATTCATACCATGCTCTTGGTGCTTGCTTAAGCCCATAGAGCGCCTTATGGAGCTTGAAGACATGATGAGGGAACTTGGGATCTTCAAAACCCGGTGGCTGCTCAACATAGACCAATTCTTGAATGGGGCCGTTGAGGAATGCACTCTTCACATCCATTTGATATAGCTTGAAGTCATGATGGGCAGCATAGGTTAGAAGCATTCGAATTGCTTCAAGTCTAGCCACTGGTGCATATGTCTCTTCAAAGTCCAAGCCCTCTACTTGAGTGAAGCCTTGAGCCACCAATCTTGCCTTGTTCTTTGTCACCACACCTTGCTCATATTGCTTGTTGCGGAAGACCCATTTGGTTCCAATCACATTGGTATTTGGTCTTTCCACTAAGGACCAAACTTGATTTTGCTCAAAGTTGTTGAGCTCTTCTTGCATAGCCATCACCCAATCCGGATCATCTAGAGCTTGCTCAACCTTGAGAGGTTCCAAAGAGGAGACAAAAGAGTAAAATTGACAAAAAATTACCAAATGTGAACGAGTAGTTACCCCCCTTCGGAGACTCCCGAGTATATTGTCAATGGGATGATCCTTTTGAATTGTTTGCCTCAATCTTGGGTATTCTGTGGCTTCTTGTTGCTCAACTTGGTCATCATACTCATGCTCTTCAAAGATAGGTTGTAGGTTCCTTGGAGTGGCAGGTGAGGGGCAAGTTGCTGCCTGTCTGCTGGGTCCGGCAGTGCCAGCCATAGGCACAGAGGCCTGACCAGGGAGCACTGCTGGCCCTTCTTCTTCAAGTCTTGGGGCAGTAGCTTCTTCACCTTGAGGTTTCACTTGTGTGGCCTGGATTTCTTGTGGCCTAATGTCACCAATAGCCATATTCTTGATTGCTTCACAAGGTGGTTCCTCATTACCTACAATCACTTGATCAATTTGCTCTACTTGAGAGCCGTTAGATTCATCAAATGTCATGTCTATCGCGATTTCAATTTTCCCTGAGGTCTTGTTGAATACACGATAGGCATGCTCATTTGATCCATAACCAAGAAGAAAACCTTCATCAACTTTAGGAGCAAACTTAGAGGTTTTGGATTTCTTATTAAGTATGAAACACTTGCACCCAAAAACTCTAAAGTATGACACCTTTGGTTTGTTACCGGTCAATAGATCATATGAGGTCTTCTTCAAGATCTTGTGTAGATAGAGCCGGTTGATGGCATGGCAAGCAGTGTTGACGGCTTCGGCCCAAAAGATATCCAAAGTCTTGTACTCATCTACAATTGTCCTTGCCATGTCAATGAGTGTCCGGTTCTTCCTCTCTACTACACCATTTTGTTGAGGAGTATATGGAACTGAAAATTCATGCTTGATGCCCTCATCATCAAGAAACTCCTCCACTTGAGTGTTCTTGAACTCGCTTCCATTGTCACTACGAACTTTCTTGATTTGGAAGCTGAATTCTCTTTGTGCTCTTCTAATGAAGGTCTTCACCTTATCTTGCACTTGTGCCTTATCATACATGAAAACACCCAAGTGAAACGAGTAAAGTCATCAACAATAACTAAACCATATTTGTTACCGCCAATACTTATGTAGGCCACCGGTCCAAAGAGATCCATGTGAATTAGCTTCAATGGTTGCTTGGTGGAGACAATGCTCTTGGATGGGTGAAGTGCACCTACTTGCTTTCCGGCTTGGCAAGCACTACAAATTCTATCCTTCTCAAAATGAACATTTGTTAGTCCAAGAATGTGTTCATCCTTTACGAGTTTGGCCAAGTTCCTCATCTCAACATGAGCTAGTCGGCGATGCCATAGCCAACCTATGCTAGATTTTGCCACTAAACAAGTCTCAAGCTTAGCCTTACTTTTGTTGAAATCAACCAGGTAAAGCTTGCCCTTCAAATGACTCGTAAAGACAATAGAGGAATCCTCCCTATTAAGGACTTCCACACCCTTATCCGTAAAGAGACAATTGTAGCCCATCTCACACAATTGAGAAACGGACAACAAATTGTAACTCAACGAATTCACATATAATACATTTGAGATGGAATGGTCAAGAGTAATAGCAACTTTACCAAGACCAATCACTTCCCCTTTAGAGTTGTCACCAAAGATGATATTCTCACTTGCATTTGAAGTTGGGGAATATGATGAGAACATACTCTTATCTCCGGTCATATGATTTGGACATCCACTATCAAGCACCCAACTTGATCCACCGGAGGAGTATGCGTACAAAACAAATTAGTTCCTCGATTTAGGTCCCCAATCAATCTTGGGGACTTGCATGTTAGTCACAACAATTTTTGGTACCCAAATGTTCATGCTTATTTTATCATGTTTCTCATCTCCCACAAATTCTGCAATGACTTTACCACGGTCATTGCATTTCAACATGTAGCACGAAGACAAGCTTCCTTGAGGTGACCTTCTCTTGGGTTTATATACATACTTGTTTTTGGCCACCCAGATTGAGTCCTTGGGTTTCTGAGAAACCTGCTTTTGCTGGGGGCATCCTCTTGGCATGGACTTTGGCTTGAGCTTGATCAGGTAAAGCACTGGTAGCCTTCCCTTTATTGGGGCGCGACACTGCCGTACTGAGGTCCGGCACTGCCGGCCTTTGGTCCAGCAGAGCTACTGTCTGTGCAGGCTTATCTGCACTAATGCTTCCCTTCTTCTCAAACTTGACACACTCAATGCCTTTCACTATTTTTCTTCCATTGGTTTTACCTCCTTGAGTGTGTCCAAGCCCATCTTTGATTGATGGATGCCTTCCATCCTTGTATTAGATCTTCTTTGGCTCAACTTTGTCTTTGTCATTCTTCTTTGAAACTAAGATGACATTGTTGAGCCTTGATATTTCTTTCTTCATGGCCTCCATGTTGGCAAGGTTAGTAGAATAATCATTCAAATCAATATTATAGCATTTTCCACAACCTTGGCTAGTGGATGGAGAAGAGGCATCATTTGCTTTAGGAAGATGTGAGTTGCCCTCCCAAAAAAGAGAGTATTGTGCCTCAAGCTCTTGATACTTTTCAACTAAGCCACAATACTTTTGCTTGAGGTCACCACACTCCTTCTTAGTGAGAGCATGAGCTTCTTTTTCCTTAGCCAAAGCCTTAGTCAAAGAGCTCACCTCACTTCTTTCTAATGGAAGAGCTTCCTCACTAGCAATGTAAAGATCCTCTTGTTTGATAAGAGTCCTTTCTCTAGATGCTAGCTTAGCCTTGGTTGCCTCTAATTCATCCAATATGTTGACAATGAAAAGTTTGGTTTTAGGATCCATGTTATTGGTTATTTCATTGATTTCTTCATCACTAGATTCATCATCACTAGAGTAATCACTAGAATCACTACTGGAGATTTCTTTGGGGGGAGGAGTTATGGCTTTGGGTTTTGATTTTACCTTCTCACCCTTTGCCATGAGACAAGTGGGAGGGAAGCTTTCATCATCATCGGATATGTTGTTGAAGAGCCTCGGTGAAGTGGATGGCTTGTGGATAGCAATGGTGGCCATCTCTTCATCTTCACTTGAGCTATCGGTTGATGAATCCCAACCATGTCCAATGTGAGCTTCACCCACATATCTCTTCCCTTTCTTGTAGTCACCCTTGTATTCTTTCTTGCCCTTGCCAAACTTGTCATCTTTCTTTTCATTTGGGCATTTGGCAATGAAGTGCTCGGTGCTACCACATCTAAAGCAAGTTCTTGATTTCTTGTTTGAGAACTTCCTTCTTGTGAGCTTGTACCCATTCTTCTTGATGCCCTTGTTGAATCTTCTCATGAATAGGGTCATGTCATCTATGTTCTCCGCTTGTTCATCTTCACTTTCACTATCACTTGATGTTGGAGCTTCGGGTTGATGCTTGATGGCTTTGAATGCTTGAGCTTTGCTTGAAGATGCTTGCTTGCTGTTTTTAGGACAGCTAGGGGCTGCTCTCCTGAGCTCTTGTTGGCTTTGAGAGCCACATCCTTGATCTTCATCCTTTCCATCCTTGCTTGCATCTCTCCAAGCTTCTTCCTCTCTAAAGCTTCTTCTCTTTGTAGATCAAAGGTGATGATACTTCCAAGCACATCACTTGGGGTGAAGTACTCAAATCTTTTCTTGTCTCTAATCAATGTCACAACGGTCTCATTTCTTGGAGAGTAGGCTTCAAGCATGATCTTGACAACCTTGTGATCATTTACCTCTTCACCACCAAGGCCTCTAATCTTGCCAACCATAGTCATCAATCTATCGAACATCTCTTGTGGCCCTTCACCTTCATTGATCACGAACCGGTTGAGCTTGGCTATCAACAAATCAATTTTGGACTGCCTCACTTTGCTCACACCTTCATGTGCAAGGTGCAAGGTGTCCCATATCTCCTTAGCAACCTCTAATCCCATCACCTTGTTGTACTCATCACCATCCAATGCACTTAGCAACACACTATTGCTTGTGTATTGAGTTGTATGCAACGGAGCTCGGTGGTAGTGGGACTTGTTGGATCAACCGGAGGATCACATCCTTTGTGAACAATCTCCCAAGCATCGGGGTGAAGACCTACAAGATAAGCTTTCATCAAGTGTTTCCACTTGGCAAAGTTGGTCCCATCGAAATGAGGCAACTTGCCGGTGGGAACATGAAATAGAGGTTTATGCTCATGTTTTGAAATAGATGAATAATCAAAGGATATGATGGAGTATCTCTTGCTGCCATCATCCTTCTTATTCTTCTCATCCTTCTTTGCAATCTTGGAGGCTTGGTATAAAACATCATCATCACCGTCGGAGCTACTTGAATCAACCTCCACATGAGATGCTTGCTCTTTGCTTTTCTTGAGCTCCTTCTCCTTGGCCTTGAGCTCCTTCTTGAGAGCTCTTACTTCTCTTCTATGAAGCTTCTCGACAAGCTTCAAGCTTTTGGCTTCATTAATTGCTTTTTCTTCTTTTTGCAATTTCTTGCCTTCTCTTCTCAATCTTCTAGCTTCTTTTCTTCTTGTTATTTCTCCAGCGGATATACCAGCAGTGGTCTGGTACTTGTTCGTGTCGACACTTTCATCGCTACTTGAGGTCTCATGCAAGTCCACCTTCTTGGGATCAATCATCACAACATTTCCCTCTTCGGCCATTACCTCGCACGGTAAAGTGCTTACTGAGGTAACATTGCTCTGATGCCACTTGTAAGGATCTGATTAGACTAGATGGGGGGTGAATAGGCCTGTTTATAAAACTTAACAACTTTCTGTCAGTCACAGGTCGGCACTGCCGAGCTCGAGGCCGACACTGCCAGGGTGGCCAGCACTGCTGGGCTAAGAGCAGCAGTGCTGGTCACCAGAACATGTTGACACAAAAAGTGTCAGGATCTGCGAACACCTCGGGCTTATACCCGAAATTCAATATCCGGAGGCGTGCCAGTCGATTTGACCAGTTAATCGACAAGGACGATAACTAGAGCAAGATCCAATCTAGACAACGGCGATGCGCCCGGATGCTGGGATTGAAGCTTGATCAGGATAACTAGAGCAAAGCTGAACGAGGCAACAGCGATGCGCCCGGATGCCAAGGCTCAAAGGTACTCCCACGCGGAACTTGCAAGGATTTGACGCAGATCAAGGTGATGCAGCCCGTCGAAGCTTGAAGAACTCGTTAAAAAGCTATAACTAATGCAAAATGGGTAAATTGCGATAAAAAGTAGAATAAGAGTAAAATTGGTTTGTTTGATATTGGATTGATTGTCATATACGTAGCCCTCGGGCACATATTTATACTCCCGTATGGAGAGTTGTACAAAGACACGACTCGTATCCTTCCTAAAACAAACTCCTAATTTTAAGGAAACTGACTCGCGCAGGAGTCGGATCTAAAACAATAATATTATTTTCCTAAACAAACACACATATTTTAAAGGAAAATAAACGACTCATGCAAGAGTCGGACTCAAACTGCCATAATAATACTGGTACAAAACACCAGTTTCCTTACACTTCTCCTTGATGGAAACTTTCCATCGGCAGATCCCTTCAATCCGCGACTTCCTTCTTTGACCACCGGTAGCCTTCTGCTGACGTCAAGCGCTAAGTCACCCTGTACTCATCGGCACCCTATGCCCATCGGCATCAGCAATACTTCCCGATCGACAACCTTGTACTGATAACTATCTTCACCAAACTATCGGCAATCGGCAACCACTCTTGATCGGCAATTGACAATGACTCTTCATCGGTAATCGGCAATATCTCCTCATCGGCAATCGGCAACATTTCCTCATCGGCAATCGGCAACAGTAACTTATAACCTAGGCGACCTAACTTCACCAATTAACCTTGTCGGCAAAGACCGTCCAACCTCCATCGGCAACACACTTAGTCTTTCCGCAGCATACTCCCATCGGCAATACTGGCTCATGATTTCCCGATGCCGATGGAAAACGGTTGTTGACCAGTCAAGCCTTAGCTCATTTGACACGTGCTGAAAACGGTGTCAACACATGCCCCCCAGTTTCGGAACGTATAATATTACGTGCCGAAATTCTCTCTACTGTAGCCGTTGCTGTAACCGTTACCTCCGAGATAAATGCACAGTTTCCTCGATCTCCGCGCACGGAACCGCAATTTAATAATAAAATCCCTCGATTGTAGCACAAACAGTTGCAAGTCCCCTCGATCATCGCGCGTATCTACCGCGGGCCTCTCCATAGTGTGAACCGAAATCCCAAAATACCCCTGTGTAAGCTTATAAAAGTTACCAGGATCCAATCTGCTTTTTACCCCAAGTCCATTTTCACTTTCACACTCTCTGCTCTCGTCTTCAACCTCCGGCAGCGCCCCGAAGAACACCTGTTCGAGCCCGAGCAACAGTTCCCTCCGCAATCCAAGGACGAACCGCAAGCACCCCTTCAACTCCAATGGCGATCCAAGTCGACATTCCCAAGGTAAGACCTATTCTCTTTCTAATCCAACCTCCTGCTGGTTCTTTTCCGCACGAATCTAGAATCATCCCCTTTCCTTTTCTGATTTGTCCCTTTCTTTTCTTCGAACCCTAGGAACTGTACAACAAGGTAGTGATCCCGCTTGCTCAGTCTAACTTCAGCTGCCTAGGCCCCATGGGGAATCCGGATCCCACCTTCATAATCAATGCAGAAACCAACCGGGTACCCTTCAGATCTGAGTGTTTCGGCCTAGGACTGTGGAAGGATGCTTTAGGGCAGCAAGTTTATTGGCAAGAGCGCAATTTGGATCAATGCATCCGGCTTTCCATTGCCGATATAGAGAGAAATGAGAACATGCTGATAGTTGCCTCCTACTTCTAGTCTGACACTATGAACGCCTTCCTATTCTGACATGGACCAGCCACCCCTACCCTTGCCGATGTACACATGTTGACCGGCCTGGACGTGTCTTCTGCCGATACCTTCACCTTATTCAATAGGAAAGCCGAGTACAAAGTGAACACTCGGAACATCGGCGGTTGGACAGGCTATATTCATGAGTACCAGAAGACAGGATCGGTAAACCAGAGGGAGCATGCCACTTTCCTGAATTTGTGGTTAGAAAAGTTCATCTTCTGCGGCAGGGCAGTTGGACCCACTACCATGCATCTTCCAGCAGCTGAGCTACTTGCCGATTTGACAAGACTTCCCCTAGGCAGATATCTTCTTGGATCAGTATATCGCCTTCTCCATCAAGTATCCCAGAAGTTACTGCTAGGTGAACACATCGGCAATCTTGGAGGTCCCTGGTGGTTTATCAACATGTGGCTGAACGCACAGATGTAGAAAGCGCTTCAGTTTGACTTGTTCGCTCAACGATTCCCGAGGGACATATCGGAAGATCATCAGTGTAGGGATGATTAATCGGCAACTCGCCCTCCACTCAACTTTGGAGAGGCCATTATAGTACTGCCAGGGACCGATGCCGATGCGGAGCAATTCGGTCTATTCTTTCAGAAGTTTTATAATGGAATTCCTGCCACAGAACGGCTCTGGTGGCCATATGCCGACGAAGACAACCGATTCCCACTGCTGTTCAATCTTACCGATGGGAATGTGCCTGAGAATCAAATAATTATGAAGGCCAGTATTGTTCCCCGTGCTATCCCAGTCAACATCTTCGGATCCGGGAAGAATGCCCCTCCATCGTTTGAATTCTATTATCCATCGGCAGCGGTGAGACAACTAGCTTTTGTCCAACTGCCGATTAAGCTCTGCTACTCCAAGGTGGTGAAGCCTAGGCAGACAATCTCCAGTGCTCTAGACTGGAATAAGGTCATCAATCTTCCTCCCAGTGCCGATATGTCAGACCTTGACATGTCTTCCTGGTCGCCAACCTCCTTCATCACGAATGAGTACAAGTCTTGGTGGCAAGAATGGAGGTGTCAACTGTTTGCCAAGTCGTCGCACTACTATCGGAACATAATTGACGCCGATCACATCATTCCTGACGACATGGTAAGTTTTATTCCGATGCATTCCTTATTACTTTACCCCTATCATCGGCATCTGACCCCTTCACACTTAGCAGGTTGACGATCTGATTCCTCCGATGAGCAGGAGTGGCAAGCCCTTCAATCTTCGGATAATGAGTCCCGTATCACTCATCGGCAACAAAGCCCCCACGTTAGCTGCCTTCATTCCTCGACAGGTACCTACAACGACACCTGCAAAAGCCAAGGCTACATCGGCCGCTACTGCTGCCCTGACGCGGGTGTTTGCAGTAAACTCATCTTCACTCACGCCGATTACATAATGTCTCATCGGCAATATTCTATTTTGTATAACTTGCATTGAATATTTTCAGACTATGAGGTCATCGGCAGCTGCTCCAAGCAGACAAGCACCTTCAAGTCCGGCTGCCGATGCCCCCCAGTCTTCGTCGAAATGGGTCGGATCTTCCACTGCCATGCTAAGGAAGAAAAGGCGCTTGAGGCTGGCTAGCCCATCTTTGCCATCGGCTTCAACTACGCCACCAACTACCACTGCACCATCGGCAGGACCGTCGACGGCTCCAATTCCCGATCATCCACTAGACGACGTCCCCGATCAGGAGACAACTCCACCCGCTGCCACAGCGGAGGCAACATCGGCATTGGCACCAGCCAAAATCCCCGATGGGAGTATGGCATCGCCACCACAGGAACCAACGGCATCGGTATCGGCACCAGTGCCTACACCGGATGAAAACCCTAACCAAGGGACGACTCCACTTGTTGCAGCAGCGGCGGCGACATCGGCATCGGCGCCTTCACCAGCCGAGATTCCCGATGAAAGAACGGTGTCGCCACCAAGGGAGCCAGCTACTATGTCGGAAGAAATGCCGACAACACCACCACCAGCACCAACAGCTTCAGCAACAGAAGCTCATTCATCGGCAACTGCTGCCGATTTCCAAGATGAGGCTGGACCCTCCAACATGCCAAGTCCCAGGCAAGAAATCCGCTTCAAGATGGTAAGCTGATCACCAAACATTTCATAGTATAACCTTATAATCAGCACATTTTAACTTCTTTGTTTCCAGGCTCAAGATTCTCCAGACAGCCTATTCTCTTTTGGCCTCAACTTCCAGGATGAAGATGAACACCAAATCCTTGCTGGAGCAGACAGGCTGTTCTCTTTTTCTATCAATATTTCCGATGAGGACGAAGACGAGCAAAATTCTGCTCCAGCTCTATCGGCGGAAGTGAAATCCAAGCTCGAGGCATTACTCTCTCAGCTATAGATAGATACATCCCAACTTGTCCAGGATTCGACTGCAGCAAGGGCAATTTTTAAAGATATCCAAGGCCAGCTACCTGCCGATGCAGAAGAGATCCTGCTTCAAGCAGCCTTCCTTGAGAGTCGTCGATTGCAATACCAACGGGCCTCAAGCCGCATTGCCAACAGGAATGCCCAATCCAAACTCACGGAAGAAATGCTTAAGTTTAAGCAAATTGCCGATGAGAAGCACAAGAACATCGGCCAAGTGGAGGCTTCCGGTACTGATCTTGAACAGGCATTTATCCAATTATCGGCAAGAAAGGAAGAGCTGCAAGCTGAGCTAAGAAAGGTTGAAGAATCCTTGAATGCAGTCAGCCAGAAGAGAGCCTAACTTCCCGACACCATCAAAGCTCTACGACAAGAGAGGGATAACAATGCCCGACAAGCCATTACTCTAATGAAGAAAATCAAGTCGGTTGAAGGCTCTGCCGATGAGGATGCTAGGGAGATAGAGGAGATAGAACAAATTCGCCTGCGTGCGATATCAGTTATCCACTCCCTGTTGTAACTTATTAAATTCTGTCACATCGGCAAATGTAATATTGATACTTGATTTTGTTCTGTAATATAATGTCAATACGCTTTCACCGATGTATTATAACTTTCCTTTCATCGGCATTCAAACGAGCACGCTATACGTCGACTCCTTCGAGAGTTTCTAGAATGTAGGCATTGCTGGGAGCAGACTGTCTTATCCGATAAGGACCTCCCTGATTAGGAAACCATCTTCCAAGCCTAGAACTTAGTCCCAATCGGTAAAATCAACCTCCATACCAGAATACCATCGGCAAATTTTTTCACCTAGTTATCGGCAACCATTACCGACACCATGACTTATCGAATCGGCTAAAATCCTCTCTGAGTAATCCCAACTTTTTAGCAGACCCTGGTATTCAGCCCGACTGTAGCAATAATCGGCAACAAGGTTTCATACTTCCATCGGAACAAAATTAGGACAATGCCGATAGACCCACCAAAGAAAGTACAAGGAGCAACCTCTAAAATACTTGCACCACATATTTAATCATCGCACACAAGCACGGCAGAATCATTCTTTCAATCATTCTCCTCTGGCAGTTAACAAATTCATTGGCAGTGTTGTTTTTAATACACAAACTGTTTACTCAACCGGCCGGTGCCCCCAAATTTAATAATTGGGATTGCCAAAGTTCGCCGAGTGCTGTTCCCAAGTTGAAACATCCAAGATCATTGTCCCCAGTTATGCCATCGGCAATATATTGACATCCGCCGATGGATCTCCATCCTTGCGCTTCGGCCTCCACTACTTTTCCCTTGAAGGAATTTCACTGCCATATAAAACGTTTCGGCGCTCGCGCTGAATTCTTCTTTTTTGGTTCTTTGTTAGACCCTTAGGGCACCACTGAGTGAGCCTGGTTTTCCAGACAAGCTGGTGTCGCCTTCCATTGTTGGCATCAACTTCTCTCCTGATGTTTGGCTCTCTGGAGAGCGCGTCTTCATCGGGTACCCTCGCGCTGGGCATCTCAAGCTCCTCTTGATCAACGCGCCTGCTAAGCCTGTAACGTGCACTGAGCTTGCCCCACAGTCGGCTGTGTGCCGATTTCTTCTTTCTGAGCGGCTCGGCGTACCTGGATGCTCGATCATCAAAACAAGGTTTCTTACCTAACTGATCGGCAGTGTAGTACCCGTTGCATTCAGGACAGTTATCGGCAGTAGGCAGCTTAATGCCTTCTTCCCAACAGTGAACGAAGAAGGGACACTTCCAGTGGTCCTTCTGCCGAAGCAGTTCTTGTTCCTTTTCTTTCTGCCGATGTCGTTCCTTTTGCGATTGTCGATACTCTTTCCTTGGCTGTTTGTGAGTGATTACCACGCCAAGAGCCCTGTTGGTACTGCTACCTTCATCGGCAACTCTCTTGCCTTTCCTGTCATCGGCAAATTTTTCTACATCACATTTAACCACTTGATGATCAGGATCTACCGATGCACTTTTTCTGGCAGCATCCGATGTCAACACCTTAGTCTTTCCACTGGTTTCAACCATATTATTTGGAAACGGGCACTGATCAATTTCCATCGGCTTCTGGACTTCAGAATTTTCAAATTTGATTCGTCCAGAATCAATCTCTGACTGCAACTGCCGCCTGAACACTTTGCAGTCATTGGTACTATGAGAAGTCACATCATGCCACTTGCAGTACTTGGTCTTCTTGAGTTCTTCAGCTGATGGAATTACCTGATTAGGGGCTAGCCTAATTCGCCCTTCCTGAAGCAATAGGTCAAATATCCCATCGGCTTTCGCGACATCGAAGGTGAACTTTCCAGTGTTTTTCTGGCCGAGCGCACCAGGTACCGACTCCTCTTCTTTCACCCATTCAACAGTGCCGATGTTCACCTCCTCATCTGACTCAGAATCCCCTTGTCCAACGAAGAGCACTTTTGCGCTCCAAGTCTTCTTGGACTCAAATGACTTGACATCCTGATCAGCCTCCTTGACATCAAAGGTGAATTTTTCCAATTCAGCAATGTCGATACTTGGCTCTTCGTCCGAGCCTGAAGCTTCCATCTCCTCAGTCAAAAACACCCTTGTGTCTTGATTTTGCCGATGCGCAGACTCATTAACTGACTGAGCAGGTTGATGCACCTCTTCATATCTCCGTGGTGAGCAAGTTGGAGCAATCAACACATCAGCGGCACCAACCTGTTGAACATTATGCATCGGCTGCTTAACCGATGGGCAACTCTGAACGTCTACTGGCTGAGTAGGTTGATTTATCTCTCCAGGTCTTGACGTCAAAGTACTTGAGATGATTGGTGTGCGCACAGTACTAGTCATGATAACACTATGCATCGGCTGTGTTGCCGATGTGCAACTTTGCACAGTTACTGGCTTGCGTTGTGGCATTATATTCATTACATTCATCGGTTGTTGTACTGATGTCTCATTGTACACTTTTCCTTACGAGTATTGCGGTGTAGTACTTATCGGTTGACGTACCGATACTTCATTCTGAAGACTCGCTGGATGACGCTGCGGAACTCCTGCCACTTGGTGCTCAGGCTGCACATATTGCTGCCGAATCGGTAATTGACCGATCCAACCTACATTAGGTGTCATCGGCACGTGACTTACCGATGGCTGATAACCAGCTGACTCTTGCAACCCTTGTACCTTCGGATGATAGCGCTGATTTGGAGGCACCATAGGGTGAGCAACTATCGCCGATGCAGGCTGATTGACTTTGGACACGCTTGGTTGCATCGGCCAAGAATTTGCCATCGGTTGATAGCCAGCTGACATCTGTGGTTCTTGTACCCTCGGATGATCGCTTTGACTCGCGGGTACCACAACTTGAGCAGTCATTGCCGATACAGACTGATTGTCAACCGGCCCACCTTGTTGCATTGGCCAATAATTCCCCGATAGCCGATAACCGGCCGATGCTTGCTCTTGTGGCGCCGGGTAATTCATCGCCACCATGGGTTGACTTGCAGCTGCTGGGCCTCGTTGTATCGGCAAGTAATTTGCCAATGGTTGGGCGTAAGGCACTCTAGGTATTGCCATTTGAGGATTCCCCGTTGGCAACTGCACCGCTGGGGAAGATGTAGTATAATGCATCATGGGAACCATCGGCTGTACAGGTGTTGCTGATGCCATAGGAATCTTCCACCCTGTATGGTTATCTTGGACCAATCTGGAATCAGCAGATGGACTTGAAGATACACCGTATCCCCACCAGTTGGCAGAAATTGGCTGATTCTAGATCACAGGTCCAGACATTGTTGAAGCCACCAGATTTGTGTTCATTTGAGTAATACTTGCCGGGCTCAATCTTGGTGGCGCGATCTCATCGGCAGATCGGCTCATAATTGGTGTAGACACCCTTGGAACCGCCAATGGAATCGCAACAGATGCCGATCCGAGTTGACGATGCTCCGGATCAACATAACATGGTGCCTGTCCCTTGAAAGCTTGCTTGACAGCATTGCATACGGTATCAGACAGCACATTGGATTGGCTAATTAATACATTATTTAATGCAGAATTAGCCACCCCTTGTAATTTACCAGGATCAGCGTCGAAAGTGGTTTGCCGTGGCGACGACGGATCTCGCTTCTGTATTGCTTCACCGATCCCGTTTAGGCTGAAGGATCTAAGATATAGGCACTTGTACTCCTCCATTGCCTGCTCCATAGCCTGCTTCTGATGATCTGTTAGATTTGCTGTGGAGACTTCAATAGCACTCCTTGGATTAGTCATGATAGATGTGAAAATTGTATAATCGTGTCCCACTAGGCGTGCCAAAAGAGGTGTTGATACAAAAAGCGTCAGGATCTGCGAACACCTTGGGCTTATACCCGAAATTTGATATCCGGAGACGTGCCAGTTGATTTGACCAGTTAATCGACAAGGACGATAACTAGAGCAAGATCCAATCCAGACAACGGCGATGCGCCCGGATGCTGGGATTGAAGCTTGATCAGGATAACTAGAGCAGAGCTGAACGAGGCAACAACGATGCGCCCGGATGCCAAGGCTCAGAGGTACTCCCACGCGGAACTTGCAAGGATTTGACGCAGATCAAGGTGATGCAGCCCGTCGAAGCTTGAAGAACTCGTTAAAAAGCTATAACTAATGCAAAATGGGTAAATTGCGATAAAAAGTAGAATAAGAGTAAAATTGGTTTGTTTGATATTGGATTGATTGTCATATACGTAGCCCTCGGGCACATATTTATACTCCCGTATGGAGAGTTGTACAAAGACACGACTCGTATCCTTCCTAAAACAAACTCCTAATTTTAAGGAAACTGACTCGCGCAGGAGTCGGATCTAAAACAATAATATTATTTTCCTAAACAAACACACATATTTTAAAGGAAAATAAACGACTCATGCAAGAGTCGGACTCAAACTGCCATAATAATACTGGTACAAAACACCAGTTTCCTTACACTTCTCCTTGATGGAAACTTTCCATCGGCAGATCCCTTCAATCCGCGACTTCCTTCTTTGACCATCGGCAGCCTTCTGCTGACGTCAAGCGCTAAGTCACCCTGTACTCATCGGCACCCTATGCCCATCAGCATCGGCAATACTTCCCGATCGACAACCTTGTACTGATAACTGTCTTCACCAAACTATCGGCAATCGGCAACCACTCTTCATCGGCAATTGACAATGACTCTTCATCGGTAATCGACAATATATCCTCATCGGCAATCGGCAACATTTCCTCATCGGCAATCGGCAACAGTAACTTATAACCCAGGTGACCTAACTTCACCAATTAACCTTGTCGGCAAAGACCGTCCAACCTCCATCGGCAACACACTTAGTCTTTCCGCAGCATACTCCCATCGGCAATACTGGCTCATGATTTCCCGATGCCGATGGAAAACGGTTGTTGACCAGTCAAGCCTTAGCTCATTTGACACGTGCTGAAAAACGGTGTCAACAAAACAGAGATATACACAATTCAAAATGTAAGGACTGAATGTAAATTGTTCTTGAATAGAAACCTTCCTAGAGGTGTAGGGAACCTCTAGCACCACCTGAAAGTGGTAGCAACACACCCACTGAGTAGATCGGGTCCAAACCCTAGAAATCACCTTGCAAACAATATTTATCAAAGTATAGAGACAAACGCAAGTGGACACAAGATTTGACCCGTGGTTCAGCTCGCCACCAAGGCTTGCCTACGTCCACGTTGTTGAGATGCGTCACACAAGGCTCAAGCTGGCCACACAAGGCTTGCTCTTTCCTCGGTCTCAAGTCAAGAGAATGAACTCTTGAGATGAGAGGAATGTATTAGCAATAGTTGGGTGATACAAACTTCTCTAGGCTGCCACACGAAGGAGGCAAGCTCAAGGGCAACCTCTAGCCGGCTAGGAGCAAAGCTTCAAAAGTAAAGAACTCAAACCGCCGGCCACCACGCAAACCAAATGCTTGTAAGAGTTGAAGATCCGAGAGAGAAGCTTCTTCTCAAGCTTGGGGGCTCAATCTCTCAAAGGTTGATTGCAAATCAAAGGAGGAGAGTGGTTGAGCACCAAGGGAGAAGGGGAGAGCAAGAAGAGAGCTTTCTCTGTCTGTTTCACGAAGACTGAATGAATGGAATAGCAGAACTAGCCGTTGGGGGTGAGTGAGGAGGTGTTAAATAACCCTTCACTACTCAATGCTCAGAGCAAGTCGCGGCACTGCCGGCCTGGCAGAACCAGCAAAGAAGGGATCTTCGAAAAGTTGGCTGATTTGCCTTCTATGTATGTGGAGGTGTGATGTATTGGGATAGATATTGCATTTGGTTCACTTGTTGGCATGCGTGTTGAATCCCTCTTAATAGTACGACATACCTAACTCAATTTCAAAGTATAAAATGAATTTAAACTCCTTTGAGCTTGTTGCTATGCACTTTTGTAATTGGAGGGGTCCGCCAACTTGTTCATCAACCTCCTTAAGTTTAACCTGCTTGTCATACTTGTAAAGTCTCATTAGTTCTCTAGTTGCGTTGTCATGTCACCAAAACCCACTTAAGGCTTGATTGCACTTTCATATAGCTAGTATGTTCCTATAAAATGATATATGGTTGTATATTAATAGAAAGAGCGGTACAACATCACCTTCTAAAAACGATGCTAGAAACACCAAAAGAGGTGTTGAAACAAAAAGCGTCAGGATCTGTGAACACCTCGGGCTATTACCCAAAGCTCGGTATTCCGGAGGCGTGCCAGTCGATTTGACCAATCAATCGACAAGGATGATAACTAGAACAAAACTGAACGAGACGACAGCGATGCGCCCGGACGTCAAGGCTCAGATTGATCAAAGATAGAACAAGATCCAATCCAGACAACGACGATGCGCCCGGATGCTGGAATTGGGGCTTGATCAGGATAACTAGAGCAGAGCTGAACGAGGCAAACAACGATGCGCCCGGATTGCCAAAGCTCAGAGGTACTCCCACGCGGAACTTACGAAGTTTTGACGGAGATCAAGGTGATGCAGCCCGTCGAAGCTTGAAAGAACTCGTTGATAGCTATAACTAATGCATAAAAGGGTAAATTGCGATAAAAGGTAGAATAAGATAAAATTGATTTGTTTTGAATTGGATTGATTCTTCTTTTCATAGCCCTTGGGCACATATTTATACTCCCGCATGGAGAGGTGTACAAAGACACGACACGTATCCTTCCTAAAACAAACTCCTACTTTAAAGGAAACTGACTCGCGCAGGAGCCGGATAACAATATTTATTTCCTAAACGAACACACCTATTTTAAAGGAAGATAAATGACTCATGCAAGAGCCGGACTCAAACTACCATAATAACAATACTGGTAAAACACCAGTTTCCTTAATACTTTTTCTCGATGGAAGCTTTTCATCGGTAGATCCCTGCAACTTCCTTCTTTGGCCACTTGTAGTCTTCTGCTACCATCAAGTGCTAAGTTACGCCCATCAGCATCGGCAACACTTTCCCGATCGGCAATCGGCAACATTTCCGATTAGCGACCTTGCGCTGGTAACTTCACCAATCATCCCCTATCGGCAATCGACAACCACCCTTCATCAGCAATCGGTAATGACCCCTCATCGGCAATCGGCAATGACTCTTCATCGGCAATCGGCAATGACTCTTCATCGGCCATCGGCAATGACTTCCTTGGCAATCAGCTTCAGCAAGACTTCACCAATTGACCTTTGTCGGCAAAGATCATCCAGTCTTCATCGGCAACGCACTTGGTCTTCCCGCAGCACTCTTCCATCAGCAGTATACGGCTCAAACTTTTCCTGATACCGATGGAGAATAGCCACTGACCAGTCAAGCCCCAGCCCATTTGACACGTGTTGAAAAACGGTGTCAACATCAAGAAATACCAAATGTTTGCAACATATGAATATAGGTAAGATATACTAGATGAATTAGCGGGCTCTTGCATAACATGTGATGAATGATAGAGAATGGATCTTGATCAAGAAGAGCAGAAGCATAACAACGACGATGAGGGTGAAGGTGGTGACAGGCACTGAAAACTTCGACTATGTGGCAACAACAACGAGTGGCCCACTAAATACATGCAGGAAGTTGGTAGATGCAACCGGGTGGAGGGAAAGATGGGGGTATTTTATTGTGGCTCACCTCACAACCACGACGAAATTGGTGACGATGACAACGACGAGACATGGATGATAGGATGAAAACAACGAAATACACAAGTTATCAGAGACACAAACTAGGCTAAAACTAGCATAACTATAGTTAGAGGAAACATGACCCTCCTTCTTAGCTCGAACAAGCTCGTCGATGACCGAGAATGAAGGAGGCTGATAGGATCGGAGCTTAGAATGTGTAGGTGAGGAAAGGTAGGTTGTTTTGCGTACTTTCTTAGCATCCAACTTATGTTGGCCATGATGCGTTTACACATGGATGTACATCGAAGAATGAGGCCAAAGATTTTGCAATGAAGTTGTCATATCATAAACTAAACTTATATTTGGTATCTATAGGCTAGAAGACGTTTGATGGTTTTACGTTTTCGTGTTTAAGTCCCAACGGCCTCCTTGACTAGAGGTCCCGAGAATTCATGGACATCCCAAGGACGTCAACGCAAAACACCCCGGAAAGAACCGAAGCGGGAGGGAGGGGGGCGCCATCCGAAGCCAGCGAAAGCGGGGGGAGGAGGGAGAAGGCAACGGGAAGGGATAGCCTGTGCCGGTGCGCGTGGGCGTGGTGGGATTGACGGCAAAGCAAGCGGGGGACGCGAGCTGAGCGTGCAGAGAGAGGGAGAGATGGGAGAAATTACGCGTCGCCCAGCAGCAGCAGCAGCGGGCAGCAGCCAGCAGCACGAGCCGCCCGCCCGCCCACCCCCACCCGCGCGCTCCTCCCCTTCCCCGTCCTCACCCGCGTCATCCGCCCGGCACCCCCCTCCCCTTCTCGTCTTCCCCTCCACCTCGTCACGCCGCACGGGCCCGGCCCAAATAACCTCGCCCTCGCGCTCCCACCTCTCGCCAGCCACAAACCCTAACCCTACCTTCCCACCGGCTCGCCGCCACCGTCGTCGCCGGTCCACTCCGTCCGAGGTAAAGCTCCCCCGTGTGTCGTTCACTGTGTCTCGTCCTCGGTCCTCCTAGGGTCCGTGCTCGCCGCCGCAGTTGCTTCGTTTGCTCTCCTGTGCTTGCTTGCGCTGCTTGATTTCTCTGGCGGTGTGTGTGGGTGGGGAGAGCTCGAGGGGTTTTGGGTTCGAGGGTTTCATTCTTCGCGCTGCGGATCGAAGCAGCCCGTCGGCGTCCGCTGCAGCTCCCGTGCCGCGTTCTCACTCTCTCTCGGGGGCTGCGAGGTGATTCGTTATGATTTTTTTTGGGTTCTCTCAGTCGGTGCTCTCGCTTTCATAGTCGACCGGTGGTTTGTTGGGCGTATATTTATCTCGGTTCGTTCGTGAGGGATTCGATTATCTATTTGGCTGATCGTCTGTCTGGTGGTTGCAACTTGATTCAGTGACATATATTAGTTTTTTTTTCATAAGGAGTGACATATATACTAGCTGTAATGCCGCGTTGGATACATGCAGGCAGCGGAGTTGGCTGGCGCGAAGCTCACTTGGTCTGGAGTTAAGCGTATGGTGTAATGGAGGGGCGCGGCAACCCTCCGCTCAGCACCACTGATGCTGTGATCAAGAAGCCAAGGAGCGTTGCATCCAGGAAGCCAAGGTCCACGGAGCAGCTCACCTCTGAGTACAATGGCATTTGCCCGCCGTCTCGGAGTGCTCCCTTGGCGATGACACTGGCGTTGAAGCTGGTGGGCATAGGAGGAAAGAGCTACACCTAAATAGCCCTGAAATGAAGGGCTCCATGGCTCATAGGAGTGACGTGCCCAGGAAGATGAGAAGGGATGATAGATCTGGAGGCGACCATGATGGCAATGGTCGGAGCAGCAAAACGAAGGATGCGGCCAAGCATGGAAGTCAAGGTGTTCTTGCCTTAGAGTGCACAGCAAGAAACAATGGATCCCCTGATAACCCACAGTTGGTCCCCAGAGATGACTCTGTGCCTGGTGAACATAGGCTGAGAAAAGTAAAGCTCAAAGTGATTAATCGAACCCTACATACCAAAAATGGCCAGGATGCTGGTGGCAGTGGTATTGCTGCCACGTTGGATGGCTCTATTCATCAGTATAAGCAAAAGGTGTGTTCTATGTGTTTGAGATCATAATGTACTTTCGTATCTTCACTTTGCACCTAGTTTTGTCTAGCATTTAATTTACTTTACGATTCTGACTGGATAGGCATATAACACTTATACGCTTAGATACTTTAGAGAATGCGTTCACCCCCCAGCTAATACTGGCATATTATTTTGGTTGAAGATTGGATACATACCAGCATGCCAGCAAAACTTTCTAGGTTTCTACATGTACAGCCAAAGTTTGCTGGCTCAGTTTAATGCCCTTAAACTTTCCCAAACTTGTTCACACACTTCCTCCCCTGTCCGTTTCATAATCGATGCCGTCCCCATCAGTGCAGCAATTCCCCATTCCTCTCGTGCGCCGTAAAGCCTATATCCTTTCTCTGGTCCCGTGCTGGTTAACTCTGTGCATAGGGTCCTTGCTGCGCCCCTTCTAGGGTTCGCTTGCAAGCCTGCCGTGGCCTCTGCCCCCAGTCTGCCTTGCTGCCACCACCACCGGGAGAGATGCCAAGAGGCTCGTCGAGCAGGGGCGCAAGAGGGGCGCGCGGAAGGAATCAGGGAAGGGGTGGCGCTAGGGGAAGGGTGCACAGGGAAACCCTGGTCTTGTCAGATCTGGTATTCCGCATCCGCCTCTTTTTTTCCCCCTTTGTAAAAATTGATCTTCGCTATGACTCGCATATTGAGGATCTGAAGCTTTGGTAGCCAGATCTGGCCAACACAGTTTCTATGTTTCAGATTTTAGTTATCTTTGCTCAGTATATATTGTCTGCAGGAGTCCATGTGATTTTAATTTTGGTTCCATACTCATCATGGCTTTGCAAGTGAGTGGGTTTTGTACGGGGTCCAATCCCCTTATCCTTTTCTTCTTAGCATAATGATACACAGCTCCCCCTCTTGCATATTCAAGGTTGAAAAAAGCGGCATTAAGCGGCTGCTTAAGCGCTACGCGGGAGGTCTCGGCTTTGCTTTGGGCCATAAGCGGTCCCTAAGCGGCGCTGTGACCTGTGAGAGGGGCAGCAGGGAGCCGGGAGAGGGAGTGGCTGAGTGGGAGCTGCGGGCGGGCGCGACGCCTTGGTGGAACAGCGGCTGCCGGCTCACGCTGCACAGCCGGCCACGCATGGCGTGCAGCGCAGCTGCCGGGGCTGGGCGCCGTCGATGGTGTGCAGAGGAGCGGCAGGCGCACACACAGGGTCGCCGACCGGAGGAGCGGGAAGCGGGAGGGAGAGCCGGCGTGCCGCTGATGGCAGCCCGAAGCCGAACCTGGGAGCGCCCCGTCGTCATCGAGATCGCGACCCTGAGCGCTGCCGCCATTGCCTGCGTGCCGAGCGCGAGTGGGGGAGGGAGCGGATACTTGCAGAGGAGTGCCCTGTGCCGGTGTGCCCTAAGGCTTCTGCCCTCTGGTGTGATGGGCTGATGCAGCCTGCAGGCCAGTGGCCCAGCCCCAAAACAAAAGCCCACCACTCCGCACTGTGACAGTGGCCATATGGCCCTGTCTTCAACCTACTGCATGAATCTGGTTTGCTAATGTGTGCTGCTTCTCAAGTTGACAGCCTATTACATGAATCTGATTTGCTACAGTACAAACACTTAAGCAATGCTTAGGGCGCTTAAGCCCGCTTAAGTACTAAGCGGGTGGTCACCGCTCGCTTAGCGTTTAGTGCTTTTTTTTTTAACTTTGTGCATATTTGATAAAAAAGTTCTTGCTTTGCAATGTTGGTTTACTGTTCATACTTTGATCTTTCTGACTTAAATGGGAATTGTAAGTTGGGATTCTTATTTCTACCATTAATCGAATATATATATTCATTATTTTGCTGTTTATGTTTAATTTTTCCATCACATAAGTGTTTATTACTGACTCTCTTTTTTAAAAGGAACATGGCAACAAGAATGACATTTCTCCGTCTTCTGACCTTGTTCGCAAGAGCAAAAGGATTCCTAAGAAGAAAACACACGACGGAGATTCTGATGATGAAGATGGTGAATTACGCTATCTGGAAAAACTCAAAGGGGCTAAAGTTGCACCAGATCCTGTGAATGCTGGCTATGAAGCTTATGATTTTGGTGATGATGCTCTCAAGAAAAAGAAGCTATCCAAGCTTTCTAAAAATAAGAGCACCCCATATGAAGTGGACGAGGACTTCAGAATGTCTCGATCTGGCAGGGATGGTAGGAAGAAGTTGAATTTAGGGGATGACAATGAGTTTATAGAAGAGGAATCTGAGATGGATGAAAAGAATAGGCTAGAGGAAGCTGATTCACCTCAAGATGTGAAGATTGAGACCCCTGGTCTTACAACAAGACAGCGAGCCCTTCAAGGCAGGGGTGGGAATGGTGAAAGCTTTATTGAATTTCCTGATGGATTACCAGCAGCTTCATCAAGAAGTAAATTCTTAGCTTATGTTTGGACTTTTTGTTGCATTTAACGTTTCTGCTTCTGACAAATGCCATCACAAATTATGTTACAGAGCAAAAGGAGAAGCTCTCAGATGTGGAGATACAAGCCAAAAAAGCAGAAGCTGCGCAGAGGCGCAAGATGCAAGTTGAGAAGGCAGAGAAAGAACAACAGGTTTGCTTCTGTGCTTCTAGTTCAGAGCTTTATATGCAAGTTCTTTTATGTTGAGTGAGCATGATGCAATTTTACAACCTCAAACTGTGCAGGCTGAAGCAATAAGAAAGATTCTGGGTATAGATTCTGAGAAGAAAAAGGAAGAGAAGAAGCTAAAAGAACGGGGAGAGAGGGTACAACTTCCTGAAGCATTACAGTTACTGCATTTCCCTATTTGCTATCATGGACTTATCCTTGGATTCTCTCCTTTCCAGGAAAAGCAAGCAAGATTGGAAGAATACAGGAAAAACTGCGTCCAGACTGTCATGGGCCCAACCGGAACTGTGATTACATTCCCTGAGAGTATGGGGCTTCCAAGCATATTTAACTCCAAACCTGTCAGGTTAGCACTTATCTCTGTTAATTTTAGTCATTTCGACTTGCAGCTCTGCAGATTTATTCTCCTCTTGCAGTCTTACTGTTACTTGTGATTGACTCCCTTGTACCTGCTTGATTGATTTCATTCGATCAGCTATCCGCCTCCAAGGGAGAAGTGTGCAGGCCCATGGTGCACAAACCCGTACAAGTACCGCCACTCCAAGACGCTGCTCCCTCTCTGCAGCCTGGCATGCTACAAGGCTGTCGAGGGCCGTCCTCCTGCCCAGGGAAGCGAAGGTGGCCAGGGAAGCAGCGCCGCCCAGGGGAGTGAAGGTGGCCAGGGAAGCAGTGCTGGCGAGGGAAGTGCCCCTACCCAGGGAACTGACGCTGCCCAGGAAATTGCTGGGAAGCAAGCATGATGAATCTAGTTACCTGACGCGATTCAACCATGACCGTCAGCTGGCTGGAGAAGTGTATGTCGACATGGCCAGCTCGCTGGTGTGTTGTTTTCTTGGTTTCCTCTGGTAGTAGTCTAACAATCAATCAGCCTGACAAAAGATGCGGTGACTGCCGGTTTCCTTCAGCCCGTCGTGAACCAATCCGGGCTTCGTAATGGTGGATCGAGTTTTAAACTTATATATGGCGACATGGTGTGGTCGGTTCGGTTGTATGGGACTAGTGGAGATATATTAAAGAAAAAAGATTTGTACAGCAATCTTTTGCTTGCTTGCGCGGCTGGTTGGGAGCCCAGCCTTGGTCGTGGGAGACCTTGAGCTGTGGCCGTTATTTTATTATTTGGCTCGTGCGTGGTGGTGCAGTGCTTGCTTGCTTGCTTGCTATATGGTGTACGATGCCTGTGGTGACCAGCGGCCATGGGCGCCGCCGGGCTCCTCCCCTGGTTCAAAATTGGGTTTGGTTGTAGCCTGTAGCCCTGTGATGTTGCTGCTGCAATTGCATGCAAGGTCGTGCTGCCTGCGGACTTCCTGGTGCGTCGAGAGGCAACAGGCACTTCCACCCGTTTGCAGCCGATGCTGCTAGTACCTAGTACTGTACTGCTATCCTGACGCTGAGAGGTAGCCAGCTGTTTCTGCTGCTACGACATGGGCCGGTTGTCATGGGTTAGTATTTTGACATGGGCCGTCTGGCATGAGCTGCTTTGAGAGATGGGCCGGGCCGTAAGATCAACTGGGCCGAGCAAAGGATACGAAGCAAACTACTCTCCTAGCTGGCTAGCTGCAAGTTGTAATGCAGAGTCAGTCTGTCTGTGTGTCTGCCGGCGACGGCGTGGGGAATTTCAACAATTCCAATCAATGGCAAAAGAGGCACAGCACGACAGAGTTAGTGCCTGACGCGCGCCTACTCGATGAGCTGATGATGGCGCGTCACGCTCGGCGGCCGCTGACCCACCCGGGCTGCCTGTCTGTCTCTCTGTCCATGTCCTCCGATCAACAGCGTGCATGGCCCGTGGACCAGCGAGCGAGTCCGACCGATCCACAGGGCAAACAGGATTCGGACAGGCAGGGGGCCAGCCTTCCTGCCTGCCTGTACGCGTACTGCGTACTCCCGTCTGAGTACGTACGTGTTGACCTCGAAAGCTCCTCTCCTCTCCTCGACTTTTTCCCCCGGCCCGGCCCGGCTCGCTGCTGCGTGCGGCCAGCAGCAATCACAATGCCACGACCACGACCAAAAGCGACCGTTGGCCGGCCGGATGGACGCCGGCCGGCACGCTGCTCGCCGGCCACCCGGCCACCACCACCACCATGCATGAGTGCCTGCCTGCGCACACGCACAGGCACAGAGCAGTGCAGCTTTGCTTTCCGCGAAAGACTGTGGCACTTGTTGCTGCCTGCCTGTGGCCTGGGCTGAAAAGATCGGAACGGCATCTCTGTCTATACTATCTCTTTTTTTTTTTTGAACACAATCTCTGTCTGTCTCAGCTGTGAGCGCAGTAAGCAGGGGAGGAGAGGACAAGCTAGAGGAACGGTCGCCATCGTCTTTTTTTTTTCCCTTCTCTCACTCACTCATACTGATACAGTATAACTGAATCTGAATCCGCCGCGGGACAAGTGCCCGTAACTGTGCCATGGTACGTAGCCAGGTGTCGGTGTTATGGCCCAGGGGTCAAGACCACCGGCTAGTAAATTTGTATATTGCGTGTTCTCTCTCTCAGACGTGATGTAAGAAGAACACAAGATTTATCCTGGTTCGGGCACAGAAAGCCCTACGTCCAGCGGGGTAGGATGGATTGTATTATCTTGCAACGAAGTGCTCGTACAGAGGGTACAAACTGTTTTACACGGTGGTGCTCAGGATGAGCTAATGCCTAGGGCTAGCAGGACTATCCTAGGTGGTCGGTTGATTGCTTGAGAGGTCGATCAAGCAATCGGATGTGTGGTGCGCGAGGGTCAGAGCTGATGTCTGAATGCGAATACCCGTGTGTGTGTTCGTGCGAAAAATCACCTTCTTCTATCCCAGCGTCCCCTTTTATAGATCAAGGGGAGGCCTGAGAGTACAAAGTTCTAAACTGTTGCAGCATGGGAGGCATGTCCGTGGCGCTATGACGACGAAGGGACGTCGATCACTGTGGCGGCGTG
>CM039124.1:60456941-60606773 GCA_022036555.1 Microstegium vimineum
TTAATTGCATCAATAGACTTTCTGCCGATTTCAATGCCTCTCTGATGCACCATGAAACTAGAAATTGCCCTGCCGATACGCCAAATGCACACTTGTTAGGATTCATCTTTAACCCATGCTCCTTGTGCACTCTAATATTTTCTGCAAATCGGCAAGATGCTTTTTGAAGTCTCCATACTTAACCACCACGTCATCAATGTAGATTTCAACTATTGTGCCGATATACTTATGAAAGATAAAATTCATCGCCCTCTGATAAGTAGCACCGACATTTTTCAAGCCAAAAGTCATGACCACCCACTCAAATAAGCCAACGTGACCTGGACATCGGAAAGCATTCTTGGATATGTCTTCTTCAGCCATGAATATTTGATTATACCCAGCATTACCATCCATGAAGCTAATAATCTGATGTCCAGCAGCAGCATCGATCAGCAGATCGGCAACAGGCATCGGGTAGCCATCCATCGGCGTAGCCTTGTTAAGGTTCCTGAAATCAATGCACACACGAAGTTTTCCATTCTTTTTATACACAGGAACCACATTAGAAATCCAATTGGCATATCGGCATTGCCGAATAAATCCAGCTTTGATCAACTTGGTAATCTCAGCCTTAATATCGGGTAAGATAGTAGGATTGCATCGGCGTGCCGGCTCCCGATGTGGCTGGAAACCAGACTTGATGGGTAACCGATGTTCAACTATCGATCGGTCTAAACCAGGCATCTCTGTATAATCCCAAGCATTATGGAGGCCCAACCTACACTCAGAGCGGACCATCGGTACAGCAACGATGAATGTGACGGTTCAGCCAATTCCACCAAGTATGCCAAACTATCCATCGGTAAGTCAGCCGATGCATAGCGTCCAGATGACTGGTGCTGCGCCTGCGACTACTACATATCTTCAAGGGGCGCGTCAGCCGACTCCACCAGTCGACAATCAGCCAATGAGTCGGCAAGAGCAGGACGCGTACTGGGTCGGTAAGATCGCCGAAGTCATGAAAGAGCAATTCGGCATCAAACCCAAGGTCAACACATACTCTTATCGGACCCCGTACCCGCCTGCATATGACTTGATTCCTCTTCCAAATCGGTACAAGGTGCCTGATTTTACCAAGTTCTCCGGCCAAGACGACACATCAACAATAGAGCACATCAACTGCTTCATTATCCAGTGCGAGGAAGCTGCCAACAGGGAGGAATTAAGGGTGAGATTGTTCTCTTCATCATTGTCCGGATCGGCATTCACGTGGTTCATATCGTTGCCTCCAAATTCTATAATTACATGGGTCGATCTGGAGAGGCAGTTTCACAAGTACTTCTTTGCTGGCGTACATGAAAAGAAGCTTACCGATTTGGTCAAAATAAGGCAACGCAACGACGAATCGGTAGAGAGCTTCGTGCAAAGGCTGCGGGACGTGAAGAACAAGTGCTACAGTCTGGTGCTTGATGATCGGCAACTAGCAGATCTGGCCTTCCAAGGGCTACTGCCGCACATCAAGGACAAGTACGCGTCCCAGGAGTTTGAGAGCCTAAGTCACCTGGTTCAGAGGATTGCCGATAAGATATCAAAGCCTTTGAGCCTAGGAAGACTTGGAACAAGGTGACCTTCATCGGGAAAGAAGAAGACTCTGGATCGGATGAAGAGCTGAGTGTCGAAGCGGCCGAATGGGTGAAGGATAAGAAGCCTATGTCTTGTCCGTTCGGCCAAAAAGAAACTGAGAGGTTCACCTTTGACATCACCAAGGCCGATAGGATGTTTGACCTATTGCTGCAAGAGGGGCGAATCAAGTTGGCGCCCAATCAAGTGATTCGATTGGCCGAAGAGCTCAAGAAGATTAGGTACTACAAGTGGCATAATGCAACCTCACACAGTACCAATGACTGCAAAGTATTCAGGCAGCAGTTGCAGTCGGAGATCGAGTCTGGGCGTATCAAGTTTGAAAACTCTAAAGTCTGGAAACCGATGAAGATAGATCAGCACCCGTTCCCAAACAACATGGTAGAGATCGGTGAAAATACCAGAGTGCTGACATCGGAAGCTGCCAGAAGGAACTCATCGGTAGACCCTGACTACCAAGTGCCTAAGCACGACGCAAGGAGGTTTGCCGATGACAGAAAGGGTAATAAGGTTGCCGATGAGGGTAACAGCGCCAACAGGGCTCCTAGAGTGGTGATTACTCACAAACAGCCAAGGCGATATCATCGGCAATCACGTGAAGAACAGTATCGGCAAGAAGAAGAGGAGCATCGGGAATGGCTTCGACACAAGGACCACTGGAGGTGTCCCTTCTTCGTTCATTGCTGGGAGGAAGGCATCAAGCTGCCCACTGCCGATAACTGTCCAGAGTGCAACGGGTACTACGCTGCCGATCGGTCAGGTAAGAGACCTTGTTTTGATGATCAGGCACCCAGATACGCCAGGCCGCTCAGGGAGAACAGATCGGCACATGACCGACTGGGGGCAAGCTCAGTGTCCATGATCGGCTTGGCAGGCATGTTGATCAGGGGGAGCTGGAGGAGATGGCCAATGCTAGAGTGCCCGACGAAGAAATATTCTCCAGGGATCCCAACATCGGAAGAAGTGCCAATGCAAGCGGTGAGAAGCGGCACCAACCCGTCTGGAAGACCAAGCTTCCTCCATGGTGCCCTAAGGGTTTGACTAAGACCCAGAAGAGGAGGATTCAGCGCCAACGCCGCGACGACCTGTATGACAGTGCAGAACCTTCGGAAGAGAAGCAATGGAGGCCGAAGCGTAAGGACAGGGGCCCATCGGCAGATATAAACATGGTTGTCATGTTGCCGATGGAGTTCATGGCGCCCGTCAGCGATGATGAAGAGGCTGCCGATATGGCACAATTGATGCTGGATCCGATGACGGCTATCTTTGAAAAGCCTGCCGAAGATGAGAGGCAGCACTTAAGGGCTATGTTTGTTAAAGGCAGAGTGGATGGTCAACCGATGACCAAGATTCTAGTGGATGGTGGTGCATCGATCAACATAATGCCCTATGTCGTGTTCAGGAAGCTTGGCAAAGGTGATCAGGATTTGGTCGAGACCGACATGAAGCTCAAGGACTTCGAAGGCAATGTGTCAACCGCCATGGGAGCCGTATGTGTTAACTTAACCATCGGCAGTAAGACTTTGCCGACAATGTTCTTTGTAATCAGCGGCAAAGGCACTTACAACTTGCTCCTCGGGAGGGATTGGATCCATGCTAATTGTTGTATCCCTTCTACTATGCATCAGAGTCTGGTACAGTGGATCGGGGACAGAATTGAAGTCGTCCGCGGTGAAGCCCCATCTACTGTTGCATCGGCAGAGTTGGACACTTATGAGCAGACCAGGTGCATATCTGGCGAAGCCTGGGATAAAGAGTTCCTCAAAGTTGCCGATTACCGCATCAAGCCAATCCAAGCAGTCGGTCCTGAGGAGTCTTAATGGATCAGTTCGCCGATGACGGAAAATTGGGGCAGGGCTTTACGTCTGCCGATGACTTGCTCGAGGTCGACATCGGCGATGGTAGTAAACCTAGGCCTACTTTTATTAGTGCTAAGTTAGATTCCCAATGTAAGCAGCAGTTAATCGATTTATTGAAAGAGAATAAAGATTGTTTTGCTTGGGATTATACAGAGATGCCTGGTTTAGACCAATCAATAGTTGAACATCGGTTACCCATCAAGTCTGGTTTGCAGCCACATCGGCAGCCGGCACGTCGATGCAATCCTACCATCTTACCCGATATTAAGGTTGAGATTACCAAGTTGATCGAGGCTGGATTTATTCAGCAATGCTGATATGCCGATTGGATTTCTAATGTGGTTCCGGTGTATAAAAAGAATGGAAAACTTCGTGTTTGCATTGATTTCAGGAATCTGAACAAGGCTACGCCGATGGATGGCTACCCGATGCCCGTTGCCGATCTGCTGATCGATGCTGCCGTTGGGCACCAAATTATTAGCTTTATGGATGGTAATGTTGGGTATAATCAGATATTCATGGCTGAAGAAGACATATCCAAGACTGCTTTCCGATGTCCAGGTCACGTTGGTTTATTTGAGTGGGTAGTCATGACTTTTGGCTTGAAGAATGCCAGTGCTACTTATCAGAGGGCAATGAATTTTATCTTTCACAAGTATATCGGCACAATAGTTGAAATCTACATCGATGACGTGGTGGTTAAGTCTGGAGACTTCAAAAAACATCTTGCCGATTTGCGGAAAATATTGGAGTGCACGAGGGAGCATGGGCTGAAGATGAATCCTAACAAGTGTGCGTTTGACGTATCGGCAGGGCAGTTTCTGGGCTTCATGGTGCATCAGAGAGGCATTGAAATCGGCAGAAAGTCTATTGATGCAATTAACAAGGTAGTTGCTCCTACGAACAAAACTGAGTTGCAGTCCTTGATCTGCAAGATTAATTTCATCAGAAGGTTTATATCTAATCTATCTGGTAAGATCAAATCCTTTAGCCCTCTGTTAAAATTGAAAGCCGATCAAGAGTTTATATGGAAAGAAGAGCAACAATCAGCCTTAGAAGAGATTAAGAGATACTTGGTAAATCCTCCAGTCTTAGTTCCACCTCAACACGGGAAGCCTTTCAGGTTATATTTGTCTGCCGATGACGGTGTTATCGGATCAGCCTTAATTCAAGAGTTTGAGGGGAAAGAACGTGTAATATATTACCTGAGCAGAAGATTGGTGGATGCTGAAATCAGGTATTCGGCCATAGAAAGATTGTGTTTATGTTTATACTTCTCTTGTATTAAATTAAGACATTATTTACTGTTGGCTGAATGCACTGTTGTCTGCAAAGATGATGTGGTCAAGTACATGCTGTCAATGCCGATTTTGAGTGGACGAATCGGTAAGTGGATTCTGGCACTATCAGAGTTTGACCTAAGGTATGAATCGGCAAAGGCTGTCAAAGGTCAAGTGTTGGCCGATTTTGTCACTCAGCACTGCAATATGGTGAGCTTTGTTGAGATTGCTCCTTGGGCTCTATTTTTTTGATGGGTCTACGTGTAAGGATGGAGCAGGTATCGGTATTCTGTTGATTTCACCCCGAGGATAGAGGTATGAGATCTCATTGCCGATTGTTGCTACTTCGACCAACAATCAGGCTGAGTACCAGGCTTTGCTTAAGGGGTTGGAACTACTCAGGGAGGTGCGTGCCGATGCTGTTGAAATCTTCGGTGATTCCATGTTGGTGATTAATCAGTTGATCGGGACATATGAGTGCCGAAGCGAAATGTTAATTGCAGCCCATGAGCGGTGTTTGCAGTTGTTAAAGGAGTTCAAAGAGTACCTCCTTGAACACATTCCAAGGTTGCATAATGAAGAGGCCAATCGGTTAGCACAAAATGCCTCAGGATATCAGCCGATTCAGGAAGTTACGACATCGGTAACAGTTGCCGATGACTGGAAAAAGGAGATTGCCGATTACTTGAGGGATCCGTCCAGGAAAGTTGAGAGGCGTCTAAGGTTCCAAGCTACTAAGTATGTGCTCCTTGATAATGAGTTGTATTATCGTACAATTGATGGGGTTTTACTTAGATGTCTTGGCAAAGAGGAATCAAAAGAGTTGATGGGTGAGATCCATGAAGGTGTATGTGGAGCGCATCAATCGGCATTCAAGATGAAGTGGATGATTAGACGGAATGGATATTATTGGCCGACGATCCTGGAAGATTGCTTCAATTATTTCAAAGGGTGCCAGGACTGTCAGAAGTTTGGTAATGTGCAAAGGGCACCTGCATCGGCAATGAATCCTATAATCAAGCCTTGGCCGTTCAGAGGATGGGCTATTGATCTCATCGGCCAGATTTATCCGCCATCGAGCAAGGGGCACAAGTTCATACTTGTTGCTACCGATTACTTTACCAAGTGGGTCGAAGCAATCCCCTTGAAGAAGGTAACATCGGCAAACATGGTACATTTCGTTAAAGAGCATATCATTTACCGATTCGGTATTCCTCAGACTATCACTACCGATCAAGGGACTATGTTCACATCGGGAGAGTTTGATGACTTTGCTGCTAGCATGGGTTTTAAGGTGTTGAATTCTTCTCCTTATTATGCCCAAGCTAATGGTCAAGCTGAAGCGACTAATAAAGGAGTCATTAAGCTTATAAAACGCAAGATTGAGGAAAACCCTAGAAGGTGGCATGTGGTATTAAACGAAGCTTTGTGGTCATATCGGATGGCTTGTCATGGTACAACCAAGGTCTCGTCGTATCAGTTGGTTTATGGACACGATGTTGTCCTACCTTGGGAAATCAAAACTGGTTCTAGGCGATTATCTTTTCAGGATCAATTGACGACCGATGATTATATTACTCTGATGAAAGATGAGTTAGAAGATTTGGCAGGTCATCGGTTGAGGGCATTAATTAGTATTGAAGAGAACAAGAGGAGGGTTGCCAAATGGTATGACAAGAAAGTAAAGGTAAAGGAGTTTGCCGATGGCGATCTGGTTTGGAAGTTGATTTTACCGATTGGGACTAAGAGCTCTAAATTTGGAAAGTGGTCCCCTAATTGGGAGGGTCCTTATCGGATAAAACAGTCTGCTCCTGGTAATGCGTACATTTTGGAAACTCTCGAAGGAGTGGCATTTTCTAGGGCGATCAACGGCAAATACTTAAAGAGATATTACCCTAGCATATGGGTAGATGCATAGTGCTCAGTCGAATGCCGATGAAAAAAAAACATCGGTAAAAACAAACTAGCATTATATTACAAGACAAGATCAAGTATCAGGTTACATCCTTGCCGATACAACAGACATTACAATAAGGAGTGGATAACTGTTATCGCACGCAGGCGAATTTGCTCTATTTCATCCATCTCCTTGGCATCGGCATCGGCAGAACCCTCAACCGGCTTGATTTTCTTCTTCCATAGGATGGCTTGACGGGCATTATGATCTCTTTCTTGTCGCAAAGCCCCGATGGAGTCGGACAGTTGGGTCTTTTATTGGTTGGCAGCCGTCAGATCCCCTTCAACCTTTTGCAGCTCCGCCAGTAGCTCCTCCTTCCTTGCCGACAGCCGAGAGATTTCCTGGTCAAGGTTGCCGATGGAAACTTTGGCTTGACCAATGCTTCTGTGCTTCTCATCGGCAAGGTGTTTGAATTTGAGCTTCTCTTCCTCGCTCTTGGCTTGGGCCGCTCTATCGGCAATGCAACGAATAAGCCTTTGATACTGGATCTGTTTGATGTCAATAGAAGCTACCTGGAGGAGGGTTTCTGCTGCATCGGCGAAAAGATGGCTTTGGATATCTTTGAATATAATCCTTGTCGCCGATGAGTCCTGGACGAGTTGAGAGGTGTCTTGCAGTAGCAAGGAGAGCAATTCTTCAAGTCTGGACTTGACTTCTGCCGATAGAGCCGGGATGGAGCTTTCCTCTTCATCGTCATCGGGGACGTTGACGGCGAAGGAAAATAGGCTGTCCGCTTGAAGACGTCCTTGGCGTTCATCTTCATTCTGAAGGTTTAAGTTGTAGGAGAAGAGACTGTCTGGAGAGTCTTGAGCCTGAAAACAGAGAAGTTAAAATATGCCGATTGTAAAATTATACCATGAGCTTTAAGGTAATCGACTTACCGTCTTGAAGCGGATCTCCTGCCTAGGGCTTGGCATACTGGACGGTCCAGCTTCATCCTGAACATCGGCAGCAGATGCCGATGACTGGGGCCTTGTTGGGGAGGCAGCCGATGCCGCTGGTGCTGGTGTAGTTGTTGCTGGTATCGCCTCCGATGTGGTGGCAGTTTCTTGTGGTGGCACTCTGTCATCTGGGACGTGGGTCGACGGTGCCGATGCCGACATCTCTGCTGATGCGGAAGGTTGAGTGGTTCCTTCGCCGGGTAGTTTGGCTGGCGATGCTGATGTTGTCTCCGCTGCTACGGTGGGAGTTATTTCTTCATTCAGCGTGGCCGGTACCGATGCCGATGCCGCTTCGGTTGTCACAACAGCTGCTATCTCCTGAGCAGGGGCGGTATCCATCGGTTGATCAGGTACAGAAGCCGATGGAGGTTCTACCGATAACCCGCCGGCAGGTGGTGCGACTGGAGCCAGAAGCAGTCTTGTTGGTGACGCATCGGCAGCTGATGGCGCAGGTGGAGCCGATGGTGGAGGAGAAGCTAGCCTCAAGCGCCTCTTCTTCGTCGGCGCAGCAACAGGGGAGTCGACCCGCTTGGATGAAGACCGGGGGGCATCGGCAGCCGGGCTGGAAGGCGTTTGCCTGCTGGAAGCAGATGCCGATGACCATAGCGCCTGAAAATACAAAGCAAGTTATGCAAGATAAATGTTGTCGATAAAACAGTACGTAATCGGTACGGGTAAAAGCGAGTTTACTG
Organism: Microstegium vimineum; assembly: GCA_022036555.1. Taxonomy (NCBI): domain Eukaryota; kingdom Viridiplantae; phylum Streptophyta; class Magnoliopsida; order Poales; family Poaceae; genus Microstegium; species Microstegium vimineum. Next base: position 60,465,294 of record CM039124.1, read on the forward strand.
CATAAACCCGTGTCAGGGCAACGACAGCAGCCGATGTAGCCTGGGTTTTTGTGGGTGTCGGCGCAGGTACCTGTTGAGGCATGAAGGCGGCCAGCGTCGGAGCTCTAGTGCCGATGATCGATTTGGGGCCCATTATCCGAAGATTAAAGGGCCTACCACTGTTACTAATTGTAGGAACCGGATCATCGGCCTGTCAGGCGCAAGGGTGCAAAGGAGTTAGGCGTTAATACCGATGATAAATAAAGTAATGAAAGTACATCGGATAGCAGACTTACTGCGTCGTCGGGGATGATGTAACTGGCGTCGATCAAGTGTCGATAATAGTGCGAAGACTTGGCGAGTAGCTGGCACTTCCACTCTTGCCACCAAGACTTGAATTCGTTGGTGATGAAGGAGGTTGGCGACCAGGAAGATAAGTTGAGGTCTGACAGGTCGGCATCGGCAGGAAGGCTGATGACTTTATTCCAGTCCAGATTACTGGAGATTGTCTCCCTAGGTTTTACTACTCTGGAGAAGCAGAGCTTGATCGGCAGTTGGCCAAATGTCAGTTGTCTCGCTGCTGCCGATGGGTAGTAAAACTCATAGGATGGTGGAGTGTTCTTCCCAGATCCAAAGATATTCACTGGGATGGCTCGGGGAGTGATGCTGGCTCTCATGATTGCTTGGTTCTCAGGGGAGCTCATGTCAGACAAGTTGAACAGCAACAGGAACTGGTTGTGCTCGTCAAGATATGGCCACCAGGCCCGTTCCGAGGAGGGAAGTCCGTTGTAGAACTTCTGGAAATAATAGCCGAAGTGCTCCACATCGGCATCGGTACCTGGCAGCATTATGACGACCTCTCCAAAGTTAAGCGGAGGACGAGTTGCCGATTCGTCATCGTCGTATCGGTAATCTTCTGATATGTCCCTCGGGAATTGTTGGGCAAATAGATCAAACCCGAGAGCCTTGTGCATATGTGCGTTCAGCCATAGGTTGACAAACCACCAGGGGGCCTCCGAAATTGCCGATGGGCTCTCCTAGCAGTAGCTTATTGGATACTTGATGCAGCAATCGGTAAACTGATCCGAGGAGATACTTGCCTAAAGGGAGCCTTGTTCCATTGGCAAGCAGTTCAGCCGCGGGGAGGTGCATAGTGGTCGGGCCGATGGTTTTGCCGCAGAAGACAAACTTTTCCAACCACATGTTTAAGAAGATGGCATGCTCCCGTTGGGTTATCGATCCGATTTTCTGGTGTTCTTGAATATAACCTGTCCAGTCGCCGATGCTACGGGTGTTCACCTTGTACTCAGATTTTCTGTTGAAGAGGCTAAGCGTATCAGCAGAGGTGATATCCAAACCAGTCAACATGTAAACATCGGCAAGGGTGGGAGTAGCTGGTCCATGCCTGAAGAGGAAAGCGTTCATGTTGTCGGACCAGAAGTATGAAGCTGCCATCATCAAGTTTTTGTTCCTCTCTGCATCGGCAATTGAGAGCCTAATGCATTGATCCAAGTCACGCTCCTGCCAGTACACTTGCTGTGACCTGGCCAATCTCAAGAATCAGTTCTTCCATCCTTTGGTGTGCTTGGGCCATGAGCGAAATGTGTCCTTCCACGGTCCTAGATCAAAGCTCTCAGATCTAAGCGGTATCTGGTTGGTTTCTGCGTTGATGATGGAGGTGGGGTCTGGATTGCCCATTGGGCCTAAGCAGCTCAGGTTGGAACCAGCGAGGGGGATGATTACTTTGTTGTACAGCTCCTAGGGTTCGAAGAAGAAGGGACAAATCAGAAGAATGGGGATAAAACCAGGTTTCTACGGAGAAAAGAACCGTGCAGAGAGGTTGGATTGGATGGAGAATGAGTCTTACCTTCGGGATGTCGACTTGGATCACCATTTGGAGTTGGAGAGATGCTTGGTTCGTCCTTGGATTGCGAAGGAGTACTGTTGCTTGAGCCTGTGTTCTTCAGAGCAGCCGGAGGTTGAAGACGAAGGCAGGAAGGTGAAAGTAAAATGGGCTTGGGTAAAAAGGACAGTGTAGATCCCGGTAACTTTTATAAGCCTGTTTAGGCGTATTTTGGGGTTCTGTTTCACACTGCGTAGGAATGTGGAGAGGCCCGCGGTAGATACGCGCGGTGATCGAGGTGGTCTGTAACTATTTGTGCTACAATCGAGGGATTTTATTATTAAATTGCAGTTCCACACGCGGGATCGAGGAAACCGTACGCCTATCTCGGGGGTAACGGCTACAGCAACGGCTACAGTAGAGAGAATTTCGGCACGTAAAGTTATACGCTCCGAAATTCATCGGCAACTGTTGACACCGTTTTTCGACACATGTCAAATGGGCTGAGGCTTGACTGGTCTGCGGTCGTTCTCCATCGGTATCAGGAGTCGATAGTGCCGATGGAAGGGTGTTGTGGGAAGACTAAGTGTTTTGCCGATGGAAGCTGATGAGCCTTGCCGACGAGATCGGTGAAGTCTTGCTGAAACTGATTGCCGATGAAGAGTCCTTGCCGATTGCCGATGAGGGGTCATTGCCAACTGTCGATGAAGGGTTATTGCCGATTGCCGATTGGGGATGATTGGTGAGTTACCAGCACAAGGTCGCTAATCGGAAATGTTGCCGATTGCCGATCAGGAAAGTGTTGCCGATGCCGATGGGCGTAACTTAGCGCTTGGTGGCAGCTGAAGGTTACCGATGGTCAAAAGAAGGAAGGCGCGGATTGAAGGGGTCTGCCGATGGAAAGTTTCCATCGAAAAGGAGTATAAAGAAACTGGTGTCTTGTGCCAGTATTATTATAGTAGTTTGAGTCCGACTCTTGCATGAGTCGTTTATTTTCCTTTAAAATAGGTGTGTTTGTTTAGGAAATAAATATTGTTATCCGGCTCCTGCGCGAGTCAGTTTCCTTTAAAGTAGGAGTTTGTTTTAGGAAGGATATGTGTCGTGTCTTTGTACAACTCTCCATGCGAGGGTATAAATATGTGAGGTGAGCCACAATAAAATACCCCCATCTTTCCCTCCACCTGGTTGCATCTACCAACTTCCTGCATGTATTTAGTGGGCCACTCGTTGTTGTTGCCACATAGTCGAAGTTTTCAGTGCCTGTCACCACCTTCACCCTCATCGTCGTTGTTATGCTTCTGCTCTTCTTGATCAAGATCCATTCTCTATCATTCATCACATGTTATGCAAGAGCCCGCTAATTCATCTAGTATATCTTACCTATATTCATATGTTGCAAACATTTGGTATTTCTTGATGTTGACACCGTTTTTCAACACGTGTCAAATGGGCTGGGGCTTGACTGGTCAGTGGCTATTCTCCATCGGTATCAGGAAAAGTTTGAGCCGATACTGTTGATGGAAGAGTGTTGCGGGAAGACCAAGTGCGTTGCCGATGAAGACTGGATGATCTTTGCCGACAAAGGTCAATTGGTGAAGTCTTGCTGAAGCTGATTGCCAAGGAAGTCATTGCCGATGGCCGATGAAGAGTCATTGCCGATTGCCGATGAGGGGTCATTACCGATTGCTGATGAAGGGTGGTTGTCGATTGCCGATAGGGGATGATTGGTGAAGTTACCAGCGCAAGGTCGCTAATCGGAAATGTTGCCGATTGCCGATCGGGAAAGTGTTGCCGATGCCGATGGGCGTAACTTAGCACTTGGTGGCAGCAGAAGACTACAAGTGGCCAAAGAAGGAAGTTGCAGGGATCTACCGATGGAAAGCTTCCATCGAGGAAAAGTATTAAGGAAACTGGTGTTTTACCAGTATTGTTATTATGGTAGTTTGAGTCCGGCTCTTGCATGAGTCATTTATCTTCCTTTAAAATAGGTGTGTTCGTTTAGGAAATAAATATTGTTATCCGGCTCCTGTGCGAGTCAGTTTCCTATAAAGTAGGAGTTTGTTTTAGGAAGGATACGTGTCGTGTCTTTGTACACCTCTCCATGCGGGAGTATAAATATGTGCCCGAGGGCTATGAAAAGAAGAATCAATCCAATTCAAAACAAATCAATTTTATCTTATTCTACCTTTTATCGCAATTTACCCTTTCACTGCATTAGTTATAGCTATCAACGAGTTCTTCAAGCTTTCGACGGGCTGCATCACCTTGATCTCCGTCAAATCCTTGCTAGTTCCGCGTGGGAGTACCTCTAGGCTTTGGCAATCCGGGCGCATCGCTGTTTGCCTCGTCTAGCTCTGCTCTAGTTACCCCTGATCAATCTGAGCCTTGACGTCCGGGCGCATCGCTGTCGTCTCGTTCAGTTTGTTCTAGTTATCATCCTTGTCGATTGATTGGTCAAATCGACTGGCACGCCCTCGACATCGAGCTTTGGGTAATAGCCCGAGGTGTTCACGGATCTGACGCTTTTTGTGTCAACAGCAACGCACTTGGTCTTCCCGCAGCACTCTTCCATCGGCAATATCGGCTCAAACTTTTCCTGATACCGATGGAGAATAGCTACTGACCAGTCAAGCCTCAGCCCATTTGTCGTATCCCTGAAGACACAGTCGAGGGTTGTCCTGTTCATGGCTCGAGGGGTGCCTCTGGAGTCCGTACTCGCGACGTGGTTACAGCGGCAGCACAGTTGACGGAGATCCAGGGCATGGGCGGTGAGTTGGTGGATTTGACCGCGGTAGTGGACGCCCATGGCGTTGGGTGGGGGCAGGTGAGTGCATTAGATCCCCTTTAACACATACCGGGAGCAGGTGAGCCGATCGAACTTCCCGCCCGGGGGTCGTTCATTCGACCCTCGGTCCGTCATTCGGGGTCGAGGTGGAGGCGGAGGGGTCATTCGTTCGACCCCGGTCCGTCATTCGGGGTCGAGGCGGAGGCGGGGGGGGTCGTTCGTTTGACCCCTGGTCCGTCATTCGGGGTCGAGGCGGAGGCGGAGGGGTCGTTCGTTCGACCCCTTGTCCGTCAGTCGGGGTCGAGGCAGAGGCGGAGGGGTCGTTCGTTCGACCCCTTGTCCGTCTGTTTCTCCAGAGGTGGTCCGTCCCACGAGTGGGTGCTGTTGCTGGTGCGGGAGGCCTTCGTGTGATGGGCCCTTCTTTGTGGACTTGAGCGGCTGATCGGGTCCTGTCTTAAAAATGGTTGCTATGTTGAGTGTCAGTTTATCGAAGGGTTTAGGGTACCCCTTACCTTTGTACCCGACAGTAGCCCCCGAGCCTCTGTGCGAATGAGAAGGATCCGCATAGGGGCTTTTGCCATTGACCTGCAAAGTTAGTAAGAGGTTCGGTTCTCTGCGGGGTGCGCGTGAGCGCACCTCGCGGGGGTAGCCCCCAAGGCCTCAGAGGAGTGGTTAAGAACTCCTCTGGGGGCTTTGATGTGTGTTTTATCGAGGGGATTTAAGGTTACCTGGAGACGTGGCGCCCTACCGAGGGGTCGATTCCGTTCGCCAGGTTATGAGCGTTCCTTTCCCTGAAAAGGAGGTGCTAGAGGGCGGCTGTCGAACCCTTCCGAGGGCCAGCCTTCGCTCCCTCAAGCATTATACTGGAGTCATAGTGCCCCTACCGAGAGGTCAACTTTGTCTGCCAGGTTACAAGTGTTTTCGACCCTCTTTCGTCGAGGGGTGTCGTGCGTAGTCGGGCCCTCGAGCCCTGCGTGGCTGGGCTTTCACTACCTCCTAGCGTCCTTCCCACGGATCCTTGTGTTCGGATTGCGGGGCGAAGAGCATCGTGCTATCCTCGTTAGGAAGAGCCTCGAAGTCCTCTGTGAGCTGGTGTTGGGCAGAAATCCGTAGAAATCGTGCCCGGTACAGGTAAAAATCCAAGTGAGAACTCGTGCCCCATTCGATAGAGGTCGATTAGAAGCCCTGAGGCATTCTCATTAAGCAAGACCGTGTGGCTTACCTAGGTGCCAACTCCGTTCGATGGGAGCTGGTGGCTCGATGCCTCCCGGCGTAGGGATCCTTGGGTATTCCGTGGTTATGCCTCGGATATGTCCCGGTGGGCCTCGAGAGTTCGTTCTCGAGCTAGGGGCTCGCACCTGGCCCCCCCTAGGTCATCCCTGACTCGCGTACTCGAGGGCGGCTGTGAACCCCGTTCGTAGGGCCAACCTCCGCCCCCTCGAGATTTTAGGGGTGGACCGGAGTCTGTAACCATGGGTCCTTCCTGACCTCAGGTACTCGAGGGCGGCTGTCGAACCCTATGTAAGGGCCAGCCTTCGCTCCCTCAAGATTTGACGGATGGGTCGACGTCCGCCGCTCGCCTCCGAAGGTGACGCCCTACCCTGTGGAATGCAAAAGGGGGAGGGGAGGTAGGTATATTAAATGCGGGATATACCTGTGTTTTTGTTGGATCCGCCCGTTGGGCTCGAGCGCTCGAGGGCGGCTGTTGAACCATGTGCATGGGCCAGCCTTCGCCCCCTCGAGACTTGGGAATGGACCGGAGTCCATAACCCGAGGTCATTTCTGTCCTCAGGTACTCGAGGGTGGCTGTCGAACCCCGTTCGAGGGCCAGCCTTCATCCCCTCGAGATTTTGACGGACGGGCCGTCATCGGTTGCTTACCTCCGAAGATAACGCTTACCGTCGCTGAAAGGATCAAGATGCCCAAGAGGGGCGTGAATTGGGCTTGTTTTAAATTTCTAAAGCAAATATGAAAGCCTATCAAATACCAATCACCCCCTAGTGCCTACGATCCGTGTGTCCTAGCTAGAAAGCGGTAGCAGTTCATGGAAATTAAAAAACAACTCAAGCAATTCTAGTAGGTAGGATAAAAACAAGACGGAATGTAAGGTGGAAATATAAAGAGTTAGGGAAAATAAATTCTCAGTGACGCGGCGATGTTTTCCCGAGGTATCGAGGTGTCGACAAACCCCCCTAGTCCTCGTTGGAGCACCTCGCAAGGTATCGCTCCCCCTCTACCCGCGCAAGGGTAGAGTGCTCTCTACGGGCTGATTCTTCGCCACTCTGGCTCGATGAATCGCCCACAACCGATCACAGAAGCTTGAAGAAGAGCCGCCAACAATCTTCCGGCGATCACTTCCTCCAAACACCACCAAACCGTCTAGGTGCTGTCGAACACCAAGAGTAACAAGCACAAGACCTTCACTTGACCAACTCAAGGCTAGGAAGGTGGATGGATGCACACAAGTCACTCCTAATCACTCTAGAAGGGAAGAACAAGATAAACTCTCTCTGATCTCTCCCTCACTAGGCACTTGACTCTCCAAAGGATTTCTCAAGGTGTCACCAGTTGAAACAAAGGCCAAGAGAGGTCCTAAGGACGAAGGGGGCAACTATAAATAGTCCCCACCTCCAAAACTAGCCGTTTTTTACTTTTTCCTCTCTCTGCGAAGCCACCGGACTAGTCCGGAGCTTATACCATCGGACCAAGCACACTGGTCCGGAGCTCACTCTGACTTCCAACTCAGGCACCGTCGGACAACTCTGCTTGGTCCGACGCCCTGGTCCGACGCACTGGTCCGGAGCTAGGGTGCTCTTTGAGTGAAAAACTTCTTCTCTTCTTCGAACCACCGGACCACTCTCCTTGGTCCGGAGCCCTGGTCCGACGCTCTGGTCCGGAGCTAGGGTACTCACTGAGTGAAACCAACCTCCTATCTGAAGCTTCGGACTAGCCGTCAGACGCACCGTCGGACTAGTCCGGAGCCTTCTCTCTTTCTGACACGAGCCATCGGACCACTCTCCTATGGTCCGACGCTTTCCAGACAGGTGGTCCGGAGCTTCTCGAGCTGAGTTTTTGCCTAAGTCAGGGACCGTCGAACCACTTGTAGAATCATGGACCCTTGTGTTTAGGCGATTAACGACAATACTAGATCACTATGACTAACGTGTGTTTTGCAGAGACAAAGTCATATATGTTAGGTCATGAGTGATGTATTTTGAATGGGCTTAATGGGTACTCATGCCCCCAAGATGGAAATCGTTTTGGTTGCAAAGGATGGAGATTCTCGACGTAGACTAGGCTAGTTCTTAGTGCCATAAGGTTGAGAAGGGCACTAAGTATAGCTAGGACTTTTGTTTTTCCTTTGACCATACTATAAAGGGGGGTATGAGGTTAGTAGCTTGACCTAGGAGAGTTTAGGAAAGTGGGTATATGCACACTTGTCACAACTAGTCCTAGAGACCTTGCTTTCAACCCTTGATAAACCCTAGAAGTTGTAGGAGAAAAATCCCTTGAGAATCCTCAGCGAAAACGGTTGTTAGAGAGGAAGAAAGAGGCTCCGGACCACTCTGCTAAGTAGGCACCGGACCAAGGAGAGTAGTCCGGTGGTCCCTGACTTAGGCAGATTCTCAGCTCGAGGAGCTCCGGACCACCTGTCTGGAAAGCACCGGACCATAGGAGAGTGGTCCGGTGGCTTGGTTCAGAGAGTCAGAAGGCTCCGGACTAGTCCGACGGTGTGTCCGACGGTTAGTCCGAAGCCTCAAGACAGGAAGTTTGGTCTATGCAGAGAGCTCCCTGGCACCGGACCAGAGAGTCGGACCAGGGCACCGGACCAAGGAGAGTGGTCCGGTGGTGTGTAAAAGAGAGATAAGTTTTCACTCAGAGAGCACCGAGGCTCCGGACCAGAGCGTCGGACCAGTGCGTCGGACCAAGCAGAGTAGTCCGACGGTGCCTGAGTTTGGAACGAGAGTGAGCTCCGGACCAGTGTGCATGGCCCGGTGGTGTGAGCTCTGGACTAGTCCGGTGGCTACGTAGAGAGAAGAAAAAGTGAAAAACGGCTAGTTTTGGAGGTGGGGACTATTTATAGTTGCCCCCTTGGACCTTAGAGGCTCTCTTGGCCATTGTTTCAACTGGTGTCACCTTGAGAAATCTTTTGGAGAGCCAAGAGTCTAGTGAGGGAGAGATTAGAGAGAGTTTATCTTGTTCTTCCCTTCTAGAGTGATTAGGAGTGACTTGTGTGCATCCATCCACCTTCCTAGCCTTGAGTGGGTCAAGTGAAGGTCTTGTGCTTGTTACTCTTGGTGTTCGACAGCACCTAGACGGTGTGGTGGTGTTCGGAGGAAGTGACCGTCGGAAGATTGTTGGCGGCACTTCTCCAAGCTCTTGTGATCGGTTGTGGGCGATTCACCGAGCCGGAGTGGCGAAGAATCAACCCGTAGAGAGCACTCTACCCTTGCGCGGGTAGAGGGGGAGCGATACCTTGCGAGGTGCTCCAACGAGGACTAGGGGGTGTGTCGACACCTCGATACCTCGGGAAAAATTCGCTGCGTCCATGAGATTCTCTTTTCCCTAGCTCTTTACATTTCCGTCTTGTTCTTACATTTCCTACTAGAATTGCTTAGGTTGTCTTTAATTCCTATGAACTGCTACCGCTTTCTAGTTAGGACACACGGACGGTAGGCATTAGGGGGTGATTGGCATTTGATAGGTTTTTATATTTGCTTTAGAAATTTAAAACAAGCCCAATTCACCCCCCCTCTCTTGGGCATCTTGATCCTTTCACCACTCTCCTATGGTCAGACGCCTACTTGGCAGACTAGTCCGGAGCCTCTTTCTCCTCCTATTTCAACTGTTTTCGCTGAGATTTCTCAAGGGATTTTGCGCCTACCATTTCTAGGGTTTACCAAGGGCTGAAAGCAAGGTCTCTAGGACTAGTTGTGACAAGTGTGCATATACCCACTCTCCTAAACTCTCCTAGGTCAAGCTACTAATCTTATACCCCCCTTTATAGTACGGTCAAAGGAAAAACAAAACCCTAGCTATACTTAGTGCCCTTCTCAACCTTATGGCACTAAGAACTAGCCTAGTCTTCGACGTGTATCTTCATCCTTTGCAACCAAAACGATTTCCATCTTGGGGGCATGAATATCCATTAAGCCCATTCAAATTTCATCACTAATGACCTAACATAAACGATTTTGCCTCTGCAAAACACATGTTAGTCATAGTGACCTAGCATTGTCGTTAATCTCCTAAACACAAGGGTCCATGATTCTACAGTCGCGCGCCTTTTTAGGAGATGTCCGTTTGGCCGCAACAGTAGCAGGCACAGGGCGCAGCGCGGAGTGCGGTGTGGAACCCGATGACGCGACGGGCGCGCCTTATCCTGGAGGAATACAAGGAGGCGGTAGGTGGGTGCATTAAGTGCGGAGATTCACTTGCCTCTCTGTTGGATCTGCCGGTTGGGCTTCTGGTTACAAATACCGGGGGTAAGGAGTCGGCTGCTTCCTTCTCGCCATTGCCTTCCCTGCCTCCTTTTCGCCATCACCTTCCCTACCTCCTTTCGAGCCGGACCTCTGCGCGCGCAAGATTAGGGAGAGGAGAGATTGGGAACATACCTTCCACCCCCACGCCCGAGTGCACCAGCCTCCCTGCCCCTATGGCTAGCTACAGCCTGTGCGGCCCCGATGCCTGGCTCCCGTCTTCGGCGACCGGCGCGTGTCTAGGAGATCTGGTGGAGAGCGGTCTCCTCCGGCCCATCACCTCTATCGACCGGCCGGAGTGGGTAGTGCCACCGCGGGAGGATGCTGAGCCCAACCCGCCGGAGGGCTACGTGGTTAGCTTTGAAGTCTTCCACCGGGCGGGGCTGGGCGCTCCCCCCAACCGTCTCCTGCGCGGGATCCTCCACCACTACGGCATGGAGGTACAGCACCTCTCCCCTAACGGTATCTGTCACGCAGCGGTTTTCACCGCCGTGTGCGAAGGGTACCTGGGGATCGAGCCGCACTGGGACCTGTGGCTCCACCTGTTCGAGGCGAGCCTGTTCCATGCGTCGGGCGGGCTCGGCAACCGCAAGATGGTCAGGACGGGGTGCTGCAGCATCACCCTCAAGCGGGCAGACAGCTGGATATCGGCGAAGCTCACGTAGAGACACTCCGGATGGCACTCCGGGTGGTTCTACCTGAGGAACGACGACGGCTTGCTCCCCGCCTACACCGGGAGGATGATCGACTCGAGGCCCGACCACTGGAGGTACGGCGTCGAGAAGAAGAAGCAGTCACGCCTCGGCCACCTGCTCGGCACGATCGCCCATCTAAAAAAGGCAGGACTCACAGCGGCGATCGTCGCGTCGGCTTTCCACCAGCGGCGGGTCATGCCGCTGATGGCTCGCCCGCTACGCCTCGACGAGATGCGCCCGGGGGTCGATCTCACGGGGTGTCGTCTCATGGAGGACGAGCTACCCCCCGAGAGGGAGGTTCGCCGAGTACGCATCTTATTCGCCGGCGTGTTCGAGTTGGGGGGCGTCGCCAGCGTCCCCATGATGACCGACCAGGGGCATGTCCAGCCGGCATGACACCTTTTCTCTGAATTTCCTTTTTTGCCCGTCTTGTTCGCCTTCTTTGCTTGTGTCCTGACTGCCTTGTGTTCCTAAGGGGGCGTCATCTTCCGGAAGTCGCTGCCACCGGAGAAGGAAGAGCGGGGCGACTCCCAGTCGAGACGCCTTCAGGCCGAGAAGGAGAAGAAGGACAAGGACAAGGCGAAGAAAGACAAGGGCAAAAGGGCCCGAGAGAAGCAGGAGCGTGAATAACGTCGGGCCCGGCAGAGGCGGGCCAACCTTTCCGAGGAGGAGTCGCCCTCGGAGGAGGATGAGGAGGAGGAGGAGAGCAGCGGCGGGGAGCCCGAGCCACAAGGAGGGCTCGAGGAGGAACAAGCGGTGCCCGAGCGGCAGAGGGCGGCCGCTGGGACCGGAGGAGAGGGGTCGACATCGAGGTCGGCCCCTACTGGCGAGATCGAGCCGCGGGGCGAGCGCCCCGTGGCTCCTCAAGGTGAAGTGCCGCGGCAGACGCGCGGGGCGTTCGTCGTGATCTCCATCGAGGGGTCGGTCGAGCACGCCTCCGGCGCCCACCCGGTCGAGCGCACGGCTGTCGGGCCCGTCGGTGCAGGAGCAGGTCAGGAGGGGGACGACGGGAGTGTCGTCGGCCCCTGCCCAGGAGACGGCGCTGGGGGCAGCCTCGACCCCTGCCGCGGCCAGCGCTGGCGGGAGGAGTGGCTCCCGGCGTGCCTCGCAGAAGCCCCCGAGCGGTTCGAAGTCCATTGGCCAGAACCCCATGACTCTGCTGGGGTAAGTTGTTTTCCTGCTGATCCCGAGTGTTTTTCGTTGGTTATGACTCGTGCTTACCATCGCGTATGGGTTTCTTTTTTAGGTCGAAGCGCTCGGCGGAGGGTGCGTCCCTCACCCTGGCCAAGAGGCTGAGGTCGGAGGCTGCGGTCGAGACGACCACCGGGGCCAGTCCAGCTGCCCCGTCCCCTTCAACCCTCACCCCAGAGGCGGTGTGGGCGGCCAAGGCGTGGGAGGCGATGGGGTGAGGGCAGGCGCAGGCCGCCGCGGAGCTGGCTCGAGCAGGGGAGGCCGTGCCTACCCACCCGTCAGAGGGAGGTGCGCCCGCAGCCTCAGAAGGCGCAGAGCCAGCATCGACGATGGCCGTGACCGAGGGGGTCGAGCCCCAAGCCGTCGTAGAAGTGGAGGTGGTCGACTTGACCATCGCCGGCGAGGGAGAGACGCCTGAGCGCCCGGCGCCGAGGCGGTGGCCCGAGAGCCTCGCTTCACAGGAGGCGCGTTTGCGACTCGAGCGTGGGGGCGCGGCTGCTGCCGCGTCGGAGGAACCATCGCCGACCGAGGTCTTCGTCGAGGGGACTTCGGCGCCGGTTCCAGAGCCTGAGGAGGGGGACGGGCCGAGCAGCTCGAGGCGACGCCCACGGTGGAGGTGGCGGGGATGTCGGTGACGGCGACTGTCGAAGAGGTGGCCGAGATGGTGGCGGAGCTGGCGGACCCGGCGGGGATGGTCGCAGCGACAGCCCCTTCGTCGGGATCGGAGTTACCGGGAAGCGGTGCGATAATATCTGAGGCGTCAGCTCGGCCTTGTCTCGAGGTCGGACAATCGTCGTCTTGAGGTAATCCATCCTCTAACTTAGTCGACCCGCAGTGAGCCTGCAGCACTGGGTGCTGATCATCTGTCTTCTTCACCGCGCAGGGTTGTTCTCCCGGCGAGGACTTCTCCCGCCTAGGGGCGATGGCTCGGAGGGGCCAGCGGCGGCCCCGCAAGGTGACCCCGAGGTTGGGAGAGCCCAGCTCGAGGGGGCGGCTCCCTTCCCTACTCTGGCGGAGCGGGTGGTGCTTCACGGGGGTGGCTCTGAGATGAGCCAAGGCATCATGCGGGAGGTCCAGGAGAGGATCGACCGCCGCAGCGGGTTCTGGGGGCAGGAGCCCCTCGAGCTGGCCGACCCCCGAGACCCAGGGCGTACCCTCTTCAAGCTCGACGATCAGGGCGAGCTCGGGGAGTAGGAGCACCTGGAGGAGTTCCGGGCGTGGCTCGAGCACGTGGTGCACCTGTCGGCGGAGGTTGCTTCCGTAGATCTGCACCGGGGGATGGAGGTAAGCTTCGTTCTTACTTTGATCTTGCTTGGGTTACCTGGCTGCTCTTTTTTGATGACCTTCCTTTTTGTCCCTGTCAGACGTTGAGGGCAAGGTCGTACGATAAGTCCCAATTCATCCTCCAGGTGCAGGAGCAGCTTCCTGCCCTCCGCACTTCGCTGGAGAAGGCGGAGGCTGAGGCCGCCCAGACAAAAGCCGAGGCATTAGCCGCGCGGGAGGAGGCCAAGGCCGCCCAGGAGGAGGCCTCCCGGGCGCGGTCGAGGGCCGAGGCCGAGGTCGCCCAGGCAAGGGCCGGGGTGGCGGCTGCGCAGGTGTTGACACAAAAAGCATCAGGATCTGCGAACACCTCGGGCTATTACCCAAATTCGATATCCGAGGGCGTGCCAGTCGATTTGACCAGTTAATCGACAAGGACGATAACTAGAACAAGATCTGAACAGGACAACGGTGATACGCCCGGATGTCAAGACTCAGACTTGATCAGGATAACTAGAGCAGAGCTGAACGAGACAACAGCGATGCGCCCGGATGTCAAAGCTCAGAGGTACTCCCACGCGGAACTTACAAGGGTTTGACGGAGATCAAGGTGATGCAGCCCGTCGAAGCTTGAAGAACTCGTAGATAAACTAAGACTAATGCAATAAAGGGTAAATTGCGATAAAAGTAGAATAAGAGTAAATTGATTTTTTTTTTGATAGATTGATATATTTTTACACGCAACCCTTGGGCACATATTTATACTCCCAAATGGAGAGTTGTATAGAGACACGACTCGTACCTTCCCTAAACAAAACTCCTAACTTTAAGGAAATAACTGACTCGCGTAGGAGCCGGACCCAAATAACAATATTATTTTCCTAAACAGACACCTCTACTTTAAAGAAAATAAATGACTCGTGCAAGAGTCGGACTCAAACTACCATAACAATACTGGTATAAAATCACCAGTTTCCTTATACCCTTCCTTCGATGAAAACTTTCCATCGGCAGATTCCTTCAATCCGCAACTTCCTTCTTTCGCCACCGGCAATCTTCTGCTGACGTCAACTGTCACATCACCTTGTGTCCATCGGCACTCCATACCCATCGGCATCATCTCTTCATCGGCAATCGGCATCGGCAACATCTCCTCATCGGCAATTTTGTAGTTCTGGTGACTTCACCAATTAATTCTTCTCGGCAAGAGCCACCCAACTCCCATCGGCAACATCTGAAACGCCCAGCTTCCATTGGTAACACACTTATCCCTTTTTTACAGCTTTTACCTCATCGGCAATACTATCCTATGACTTACCGATGCCGATGGAAAACGGCTTCCGATCAATATAAGTCTTAGCTCTTTTGACACGTGCCGAAAAATGGTGTCAACAGCAGGAGGGAGCCCGGACCGCCCAGGAGACAGCGCAGTCGAGGGTTGAGGCCGCCCTCAAGGCGGTCATCGAGGTCGGGCAGCAGCGGGATGCTGCCCAGGAGGCCCGGCGCAAGGTGGAGGAGGAGGCCGCCCAGCTGAGGGAGGAGCTGACCCTGGCGGCGGAGAGTATCCGGGGGCTCCAGGGGGACGTTGACGCCGTCTCCCGTGAACGCGACGCGCTGGGTGTCGCGGAGGAGCAGGCCCGAGCCCAGATCGCCACTCTAGGGGAGGTGGCGGCTAACCAAAAGAGGGCCCTCGATGGTGCTGGCAAGGTCATCGAGGACCTCCAGGCTAAAAACAGCGACCAAGCTGCGGAGCTCGTCGACGTCCGCCATCAACTTCAGAGGACCGAGCAGGGCTACGTCACCCTGGAGGCTCATGCCAAAGGTGAGTTTTTTGGAAGTGCTTTTGAGCTTGCCTGGTCTTGACCCTTCCCCTACTTTTTGGTTTTGACTGAGTCCTGTGCTCATTCTGGCTGAGCTCGCAGCGGAAAAGGCCCGAGCCCACGAGGATCTGATCAGTCTTCAGGGCCTCCTCGGGGTGGAGGCGGGCCTGAACGAGAGGCTCGAGGGCACCATCTCCTCCTTCTGCGACGACCTGGGGGTCGAACCGGAGCCGGCGGTCGAGGGCGACGCGCGAGGAGACTCCCTCCTGCGCCGCTTCTACTCCATGATGCAAGAGGTGACGGAGCAAGTCCGTGCTGCTCTGCACATGGGCGTGAAGCGGGCACTCGCGGTCGTCCGCTAGGCTATATCTATGACCTCAGCATCATCTCCAGCGGCTTCGTCACCGACCCGAGGCTGACGGAAGAGGAGAACGTGGCGAGGTGCCATGAGTTGATCGAGGCCGAAGAGGTGCCCGGAGGCGAGCTGGCGAAGCTCTTCGAACCTGAAGTGCTCCCTTCGGCGAATGGAGACGGCGAGGAGTAGTCAAGGCCTGTCACCTAAATCTGGACAAGAAGGTCCATGTAATAGTTTAGCTTTTGTAACAATACGATGTCGAGCCCCTGGGGGCTTCTTAATTTTAATGCATTTTATTCGAGATGCATCTAAGTGTTTTTATTTCTCGAGTTGTCTCTATTTCTCTTTGTCTGAGTCGTTGCTTATGGACTAAGTATTCGATGCACGCTCGTATCCCTGGAGGGGGGGAGCGAGTGGGGACACCATAGCCCTGAGGCGTAGGAGAGTCCCCGGCTCGGTGGCCCTCGACCCTTAGGGAGTTTGAGGCGTTTTCTACTTAGCCATGAAGCGTGCTCGGGGCAAAGGTGAAAAGAGAGGTGCTAAGTTTCGAAAAAGCGTTCGAGTTTTTAGAGGACTTAGGAGGGGGGTTCCCCCCCCTGTCAGCCCCCGAGGGAGGCTTGACTTTGCCGGAGCAGAGTCGAGGCTACCTTAGAGTTATGAACGAATGTGAAATGTATTTCGAGAACATTTTGTTCATTCATAATGCGATAAGTGTACATAATGTGGAAAATGTACGAGGCTTCGAGGCCTTAGGGGTAGAAGCGACGTAGTTGTTCGATGTTCCATGTGTTGGTGAGGATCACGCCCTTGTTGTTCTTCAGCTTGTAAGTCCCTGGCTTCAGCATCTCCGCCACGATGAAGGGTCCTTCCCAAGGTGGCGTCAGCTTGTGACGCCCCTTGTTGCTTTGTCGGCGGCGCAGAACGAGGTCGCCGACGTCGAGGTCCCTTTTGCGTACGTTTTTGTCGTGGTAGCGCTGCAGCGTTTGCTGGTACTTTGCCGACTTGAAGAGGGCCACGTCTCGGGCTTACTCGAGCTGGTCGAGGGAGTCCTCTCGGGCTGTTGTGTTGGCTTGCTCGTTGTAGGCTTTTAGTCGAGGGGACCCATAATCGAGATCAGTGGGGAGGACGGCCTCGGACCCATAGACCAAGAAGAACGGGGAGAACCCCGTGGCTCGACTTGGTGTCGTTTCGAGACTCCATAGCACAGAGGGCAGCTCATCAACCCATCTCTTGCCATGTTTGTTCAGCCGATCGAAGATCCTTGGCTTGAGGCCCTGCAAAACCATACCATTGGCGCGCTCGACCTGGCCATTAGTTCGAGGGTGGGCGACTGCTGACCAATTCACCCTGATGTGGTGGTGGTCACAGAAGTCCAGGAACTTTTGGCCGGTGAACTGGGTGCCGTTGTCGGTGATGATGACGTTGGGGACCCCGAAGCGGTGGATGATGTCGGTGAAGAATAGCACGACTTGTCGAGATTGAATGTTGGCGATGGGTCGAGCCTCGATCCATTTTGAGAACTTGTCTATAGCCACGAGGAGGTGGGTGTGGCCACCTTTTGTTCTCTTCAGGGGGCCAACCATGTCGAGCCCCCATACTGTGAATGGCCAAGTTATGGGTATCATCTGAAGAGCTTGGGCGGGTAGGTGGGTCTGTCTGGCGTAGAATTGGCATCCCTTGCGAGATCGAACGAGTTTGGTAGCGTCGGCGACGGCTGTCGGCCAGTAGAAGCCTTGTCGAAAGGCACTTCCTACCAGCGTTCTTGGCGCCGCGTGGTGGCTGCAAGCCCCCGAGTGTAGGTCCTTCAGCAGCGCCCTCCCCTCCTCGAGGGTGAGGCAACATTGAAGTACCCCAGTAGGACTGCGTCGATACAGCTCGCGGCCATCCCCATACAAGACGTAGGTTTTGGCGCACCGGGCTATGCGTCGGGCTTCGGTGCGGTCCTCTGGGAGCTCACCCCGTATCAGATACTTGAGGTAGGGTGTGCGTCAATCCGTTGAGGGGGTAGGTGTTACGGCTGTTCTGTCGATCTCCATGACTTATTCCCCGTTCTAAGGGGGATCGGTCAAGGGGGGTGGATTGACCCCTTGCTCGAGGGTGGGAGCCCCCGAGCCTAGGTCGACGGACGGCTTGTGAAGGTCCCTCGAAAAGACGTCGGGAGGGACTGTACCTCGAGTGGACGCGATTTTGGCCAGCTCGTCAGCAGCTTCGTTGTACCGGCGGGGCGGTGTGGTTGAGCTCGACGCCATAGAATTTGTCCTCGAGCTTTCGGACCTCCTTGTAGTAGGCTTCCATCTTGGGGTCATGGCAGCTCAAATCTTTCATCACTTGGTCGATTACCAACTGCGAGTCCCCCCGAACGTCGAGGCGTCGGACCCCGAGCTCGATGGCGATGCGCAGACCGTTGACGAGGGCCTCGTACTTGGCTACGTTGTTGGAGGCGGGGAAGTGGAGACGGATGACGTAGCGCATGTGAACCCCTGAGGGTGATATGAATAGCAATCCGGCGCCTGCCCCCGTCTTCATCAACGACCCATCGAAATACATGGTCCAGAGCTCGGTCTGAACTTGCGTCGGGGGTAGCTGAGTATCGGTCCATTCTCCAACGAAATCTGCCAATACCTAAGACTTGATGGTCTTCCGAAGGGCGTAGGAGAGGGTTTCCCCATGAGCTCGACCGCCCACTTTGCGATTCTCCCGGACGCCTCCCGGTTATGGATTATCTCCCCGAGGGGGAAAGACGAAACCACGGTAACCGGGTGGCCCAGGAAGTAGTGTTTGAGCTTGCGCCGGGTGAGGACGACGGCATACAACAGTTTCTGGATGTGGGGGTATCTCTTCTTAGTCTCGGAAAGTACCTCGCTTACGAAGTAGACAGGCCTCTGAACCGGCAGGGCATGTCCTTCCTCCCCCCTCTCGACCACTATGGCAGCGCTGACTACCTGGGTAGTTGCCGCGACATAGAGCAAGAGGGGCTCGGCCGGGCTTGGGGGTACCAGGACGGGTGGCGAGGTGAGCAAGGCTTTGAGCTTGGAGAGCGATTCCTCGACCTCGACGGTCCACACGAAGTGTTCCGTTTTCTTCAGGAGGCGGTAAAGGGGTAGTGCCTTTTCTCCGAGCCTTGAGATGAACCAGCTGAGGGCGGCGAGGCACCCCGTGACCCTTTGCACGCCTTTAAGGTCGTTGATCGGGCCCATCCTTGTGATTGCGGTTACCTTCTCAGGGTTGGCCTCGATCCCGCGTTGGGAAACTATGTACCCTAGAAGCATGCCTCGAGGAACTCCAAAGACACACTTCTCAGGGTTTAGTTTTATGCGATTCACCCTGAGGCACCCAAACGCGATCTTGAGATCCCCGACCAGGTTTCCGACTGTTTTGGACTTGACCACGATGTCATCGACGTAGGCCTCGACGGTCAGCCCTGTGTGTTTCCCAAAGATGTGGAGCATGCATCGATGATACGTGGCCCCAGCGTTTCGCAAACCGAAGGGCATAGTGAGGTAGCAAAACATGCCAAAGGGGGTGATGAAGGAAGTCGCGAGCTGATCGGACTCCTTCATCTTTATCTGGTGATAGCCAGAATACGCATCAAGGAAGCAGAGAGTTTCACATCCCGCAGTGGAATCTATTATTTGATCGATACGTGGTAATGGAAAAGGAACTTTGGGACATGCTTTATTTAAACTAGTGTAGTCTACGCACATCCTATCTTTTCCATTCTTTTTCTTGACAAGTACGGGATTTGCCAACCACTCGGGATGATGTACCTCCTTGATGAATCCGGCCTTCAAAAGCTTGTCGACCTCCTCCCCGATGATTCTGCGCTTCTCCTCGTCGAAACGGCGCAGCCGTTGCTTCACCGGTTTGGACCCGGCTCGGATGTCCAAGGAGTGCTCGGCGACCTCCCTCGGGATGCCCGGCATATCCGAGGGACTCCATGCAAACACGTCAGCATTCGCACGGAGAAAGCCGACGAGCACGGCTTCCTATTTAGGCTCGAGGGTGGCGCTGATTGTCAGTGCTTTCCCATCCGTGTGCCCGGGGTCGAGCGGGACGGTCTTGGTGTCCTCCGCGGGCTTGAAGTTGCCGGCGTGTCGCTTGGGGTCGAGGATCTCCTTGGACAAGTCATCGAGGGCCGCGAGGACGGCCGACTCCTCGACGGCTTCGGCGTTTTCCACGCACTCGATGTCGCAATCGTACGCGTGCTCGTAGGAGGTGCCGACGGTGATGACCCCCATGGGCCCTGGCATCTTCAGCTTGAGGTAGGCGTAGTTTGGGATTGCCATGAACTTGGCGTACCCTGGTCGACCGATGATGGCGTGGTAGATGCCACGGAACGCAACCACCTCGAAGGTCAGATCCTCCTTTCGAAAGTTCGAGGGGGTACCGAAGTAGACGGGTAGCTTGACGCGGCCGATCGGGAGTGCCTTCTTTCCTGGAACAACCTAATGGAAACCTCCCGCGCTGGGTAGGAGCGCGGTCCTCGGGATCCCCAGGAGGTCGAGGGTCGCGACGTAGACGATGTTGAGGCTGCTTCCCCCATCCATGAGTACCTTGGTGAGGCGAGTGTTGAGTACGATCGGGTCGACGACGAGCGGGTAGACCCCTACGTTGGGGACGTGCTCGGGGTGGTCGTCCTGGTCGAAGGTGATCGGCGTGTGGGACCAGTCGAGGTATCGAGGTGCCTAGGCTCGAACGGAGAAGACCTCTCGACGCTCCCTCTTTCGCTGACGCGTGCTGAGTCGAGTCGAGGGTCCCCCATAGATCATGTAGCAGTCGTGGACCTCGGGGAAGCCCTCGTTCTTGTTGTCGTCCCCGTCGTGCGGATCCCCCTTCTTGTCGTCTTTCTTGAAGCCAAGAGAGTCGAAGTGCCTTTTGAGCATGCGACAGTCCTCGAGCCTGTGGTTGGTCGGTCCCTTGTGATAGGGGCAGGGCTCTTTCAGCATCTTGTCGAAGACGCCCTCGTCGAGAGGGGGACCTCGAGGCTTCTTCTTGTCTATCGCAGTGATAAGATCGTCGGGCTCGACGTCGCGTCAACCCGGCTGGTTCTTCTTTTTCTTCTTCTTGCTGTTGTTGTAATTGTTGTTCCTCTTGGGCCCGCTGTTCGAGCCCCTGGGCTCGTCTGCCTTGGCCTTCCCCTTATCTGGGGATGCATAGAAGAACGCGCTAATGGCTTCCTCGCCGGCTGCATAGTTGGCAACGATGTCCATGAGCTTGTTGGCGGTTTGGGGGTATTCCGCCCCAGTTCCCGCACCAGCTCCTTGCAGGTTGTTCCGGCGATGAACGTCGTGATGACGTCATGGTCGGAGATGTGGGTTAGCGCGGTACGCTGCCTCGAAAACCGACGGGTGAAGGCGCGGAGGGTCTCCCCTGGCCTCTGCTTGCAGCTGCGGAGATCTCAGGAGTTCCCTGGCCGCTTGTAGGTGCCTCTGAAGTTCCCCTCGAAGATTCTGACCAGGTCGGGCCAATCTTGGATCAAGTCCGGGGGGAGCTCCTCGAGCCATCTTCGAGCGGTGTCGGAGAGGAAGAGCGGGAGTTGCCGAATGATGACGTGGTCGTTGTCGGCTCCTCCTAGCTGACATGCCAGCCTGAAATCAGCAAGCCAGAGCTCCAGCTTGGTTTCGCCGTTGTACTTGACCAGGCTGGTGGGTGGACGAAAGCGGACGGGCAAGGCGGTTCGCCGGATGGTCCTGCCGAAGACTCATGGCCCTGGTGGCTCCAGAGATCGACGTCGATCTTCGTCACTATCGTAGAGCCCACCTCGGTGAGCGCTGTTAACCTCGAGCCTCAGCGTCGTCGTGCCGGCGTCGATTGTTCTCCCGCGGTGGTCGATCGTCGACGATGCAATCTTGAACTGGTCGCCGCTTTACTCCGCCTTGGGGCGCTTTGTCTTGGTGGACAGATACCTCTCGATTTTGTCGAGGAGGTACGCCCTGGTGCTCGGAGGCAGCTCCTCTGCGCCTCGAGGCCGAGCTCTCCGCCTGCTGTACGGTCGCGGTTTGGAGAAGCCCCTGGATTTCATCCCAGATGCGTCGCGCTTGGGGTGTTGATGGCGTCGGCATGTCACGAAGCAGCATTGCGGCCACTATGACATTTTGGCTGGTGCGGTTGTAGACGCAGCGCTCGTTTGCCCCCTCCTCGATGATCTGTCGATGGACTTCCCGGGCCCGCTCGCAAGCTCCTCCACCCTGTGGGCGCCCGCGATCTCGCTCGAGGGCATGCTCGAGCTGTTGAAGTCCTAGGCGTTCTTCCTCGAGCTTGGCGAGCAGCTCTCGGACTTGCGCGATCTGGACGTCCTGAGGTGGATCGGCTTTGTCAGGACTCGGGGGGTCGACGTTTCGTGCTGGTGTAGTGTCGCCCCCTCCTCCTTCATCCGTGGCCGCGGCGTCGTTGGCGTCGTCCTGGGAGTCAACCTGGCCGTCGAGGTGGAAACATTCCCGGGTGGGATCGTAATCCTCATCGGGGGAGTCCGAGTCGGGGTAGCCGTGGTAGAAGTTGGGGAAGGATTCCCTGCGCTCCTCCTCCAGGTGTCGCCGTAACGTGCCCCAGGTATGACAACCCGGGATCGGGGCTCGCCGTGGCTCCGGGCGCTCGTCCGGCGGAGAGGTGGTGACAAGGTTGATCGTCGCACGTAGCGGGCTCCCTAAAGACCCGCAACGTGTCTGCATCTGCGAGCCTACAAAAGCAGAACAGAGTCTGGCGCTGTTGTAGAGCCCGTGTGGAAACAGGCTATGCGGCTGCGACGACGCGGCTGAGTGTGCCGGAGAAGCCACGGGGGCCCTCTGAGATGATGGTATGGCAGAGCCAAAGTCAAGCTCAGAGAGGTACCCGCCCCCGACCCGCAAGCATGGGTCAAACAGGCTCCCGAAGGGGAGAACTGTGTCGCCAGCTAAGGCTAGGGGAACGGCATCCGGCATCTCGGGATCCGCGAGGTGAAGAGTGCGGCAGCGTCGTTCGTGCCCCCTCCTGGCCTCAGGCAAAAGGCACGAGTGGCGGGACCGTCGCCTGGTCCTCCTTGGCCCCGGCGTACCGGAGCTGCTGCTGTCCATACCACTAGCTGAGAGTAGAACCATGTCGTGGCCGTGGCCCGTGGACATGAACTCTAGACTCCCGAACCGGACAGTGGTGGCGAATGGAAGCAATGGGATCGTGGAATCCATCTGGGAGAGTAGTTCGGAGTTGATCGACACGCAAACCCCCCTACCTGGCGCGCCAACTGTCGGTGTTATGCCCAGGGGGTCAAGACCACCGGCTAGTAAATTTGTATATTGTGTGCTCCCTCTCCCAGACGTGATGCAAGAAGAACACAAGATTTATCCTGGTTCGGGCACAGAAGGCCCTACGTCCAGCGGGGTAGGATGGATTGTATTATCTTGCACCGAAGTGCTCGTACAGGGGGGGTACAAGCTGTTTTACACGGTGGTGCTAAGGATGAGCTAAGACCTAGGGCTAGCAGGGCTATCCTAGGTGGTCGGTTGATTGCTTGAGAGGTCGATCAAGCAATCAGATGTGTGGTGTGCGAGGGTCAGAGCTGATGTCTGAATGCGAATACCCGTGTGTGTGTTCGTGCGAAAAATCGCCTTCTTCTATCCCAGCGTCCCCTTTTATAGATCAAGGGAGGCCTGAGAGTACAAAGTTCTAAACTGTTGCAGCATGGGAGGCATGTCCGTGGCGCCATGCCGACGAAGGGACGTCGATCACTGTGGCGGCGTGGCGTTCCCGTCCTTCCGGTGCTCCGGGGCATGGTGATGGTGGACTGGACGTTGCTGAAGCGGGACGGGGCGGACGGGACGGGTCCCATACCGGAGTGGTTGGAGGCAGGGATCGAGCCCCCTGGTCGAGGGGGGGTCGAGACCGGCGTGGCCTTGTCGTATCCCTGAAGACACAGTCGAGGGTTGTCCTGTTCATGGCTCGAGGGGTGCCTCTGGAGTCCGTACTCGCGACGTGGTTACAGCGGCAGCACAGTTGACGGAGATCTAGGGCATGGACGGTGAGTTGGTGGATTTGACCGCGGTAGTGGGCGCCCATGGCGTTGGGCGGGGACAGGTGAGTGCATCGGATCCCCTTTAACCCATACCGAGAGCAGGTGAGCCGATCGAGCTTCCCGCCCGGGGGTCGTTCGTTCGACCCCCCGCCCATCATTCGAGGGGTCGAGGTGAAGGCGGAGAGGTCGTTCGTTCGACCCCCGGTCCGTCATTCGGGGTCGAGGTGCAGGCAGAGGGGTCGTTCGTTCGACCCCCGGTCCGTCATTCGGGGTCGAGGCGGAGACGGAGGGGTCGTTCGTTCGACCCCTTGTCCGTCAGTCGGGGTCGAGGCAGAGGCGGAGGGGTCGTTCGTTCGACCCCTTGTCTGTTTCTGTTTCTCCAGAGGTGGGCCGTCCCACGACTGGCTGTTGTTGCCGGTGCGGGGAGCCTTCGTGTGATGGGTCCTTCTTTGTGGACTTGAGCGGCTGATCGGGTCCTGTCTTAAAAATGGTTGCTATATTGAGCGTCAGTTTATCGAAGGGTTTAGGGTACCCCTTACCTTTGTACCCGACGCTAGGCTACTAGCATTAATATAGCTGCCTCTTTGCCTGCTGGCCTGTATGCACAAAAGCTGCTCTCACATTTCAGCTACTGTACCTGAAGGATCAGACGTACTGTACCGTGACATACTGTTACTGTACAACACTAGCTACGGTCGTTTACATACTCCCTAGTTTTATTTGCATTGTTCAGCTCAGCATTCTCATCAGAGGATAACAGCGCGTCCATTGATCATTCGGCTAATAAACAGTTTGTGAGAGCGCCGTCTGATGCTGCATGAATGGTAGTATGATGGTAAATGCATGCATGCATGTATAATTGCATATGCGGCTTTCGATCTCTAAAGCTAAGCTCGAACTACAGTAGATGAGTAGAAGACACAGACCATGATGCATGTACTTGCTTCCGTTGCCTCCCTGGGAAAGGAAGGACGAAGCAGTAGATCGTGTCCTGTGGGCTGTCTGTGGGGAAAGTAGCTTTTGGGGCCGGCCGGCCGGGCCTTTTCTCTTTTTTCATTCCATGCCCTGGGCCCTGGCTGGCTGCTTGCGGTTGCCGCAACATGCGTTGCGTTGCGTGCTGCTTCAATTCTCACTGACGACAGAGTGACAGGCAATGCATAGTAGTAACACAAAACTGAATAACTGATGATGGGTGTGGTGGTGCTGCACAACACACACGGGCATGGCGACATGGCGAGGTGAAATGAGAGCCCACCGAGAGCCACGCACGGCCCACAGCCCACGGCCACACGATGGATCTCAGGACCAGCAATCCGGCATGCAGCTGCATGCTTTATGGTTAATTTCGGACATTTCATTCACATTCACTCGCTCATAGCAAAGATCCCTAGCTAGCTTTTGCCTGCTGCTTGCTCTTGCAATTGCATTGCCCCAGACCCCTAGCCAGTTCTTTATTATCCATATATGCATGGTAGGACTGTAGGAGTACTTGGTACACTGTTGCATTGTTTTTGTTACTACTGCATCTGCATGGTGCTGCGTGGAGAGACAGCTGACCGACTGACTGACAGGGAGACATGGAAACATTGCACAGGTGGGACTCTGAATCCATCTCGTCTTTTCATTCGATTCCTCCTGCGCTGCTGAGATGCAGAAGCATTCTCTGACTCTGCTGGTTTGCCCCATCTTTTGCCGTCCGCCCATGATCGCCCATGCATCTCCACGGTTAATCATGGCCTCTCAAGCGCGCATGCAGCATGTCAAAAGCCACCCCGGCCCCTACTTATTGCCTCTCGATCGATCGCCTTTTCACTTTCATCCCAGAGTAATCGAGTGGTAAACTCACAAAGCCCTGCACTCCCTGCCTATAGCTACCTAGCTGTGTCGTCGTTCTTCGTTCCCACTTCACTTGCTATTCAGTACTGATCGCAGCTGTGCATGCAATTCTTAGAAGAAACAGAATATTGGATTGGCCATTTCAAAACTTTTGGCAATCAGGTAGCTAGGTAGGGTAATAAGCTGGCTACAATCTATATATACTGCATCTTGACCAAATTTAGAGCCTGTTTGGTTGGCTTCTAAAATTTGCCAAGTCAAAGCAGATTTTGCAACCTAAAGTTGCTAAAAGTTGGGCAACAATTTTGTCACCGATTTGGCAAGCTAAATATGACATGTTGATAAATTTTGGCAACATAGCGTGGCTGGAATTTGTCTTTTTTAATAACAACATTATATAGTGCCGAAATAACACTAGGCTGAAACTAAGTGAAAGAAAAATAGTTTACCTCAGACTCTAAATGAAGCTTAATTGTTTATCTGTAGAAAGCATTTTTTTAACTTTATCAGTGTCCAATCATGGTTTCGTGGCAGATTTACACAATGTTTTTTTTACCACTGAACCATTTCGCTACTAAACCATGATTGTTTGATAGAGGACACTGATAGAATTAAAAAAAATGCTTTGTGTGAGACCCAAGTTACGACACTCATATACACAAGCACACACTCACCCATATGAACGCATGCACGCACACCCTATCTCTATAAACACCTCCGAAGAAACGAATTGGTCGGCAAATCTCGAGATTGACGAAGTCACCGCATGTGCCTCCTTGTCGATGGGCACGTTGCCTACCACTGAAAGAATAGCGCCGTTAAATCCTGGAAGAAATCCAGGAAAATACGAGCACCTGTATCAAATCGAAGATTTAAATCCGGATGGGAAGGTTCTATCATAAGGAACCCAACCAGCTGAGCTACGCTCAGTTCCTCGAATCAGTCGAACTTTAAAGAAGTGTAACAACATCTATAACACCAAATATTTGGTGATATACTAATTTGGTGTCATAAATGTTACTCCCTCCATCCCAAATTATAAGACATCCCAAAAATTTTGGAGAGTCAAAGTATCTCAAATTTGACCAAACTTATATGATAATATAATAATATTTATGATGTCAACTAAGTATCATTAGATTTTTTATCAATTATATTTTCATAGTATGTCTATTTGATACCATAAATCTTTATAAATTTCTCTATAATTATTGGTCAAACTGTAGATGTTTTGACTCTTCAAAACTCTTGGAATGTCTTATTATTTGGGATAGAGGGAGTAGTACTGTTCGCTATAAAATTTTCCAAATTTAAAATAGTTTGATTGAGGGCAACTCTACAAGCTAAGTAAATTTTGGACCAAAGGGCTTGATAGTAGAATAGCCACGTGTGTTTTGACATGTGCATTAGGAGAAACTATATATATATATATCACTGAAAAAATAGCGCGCTAATAACGCCGCTATAGCGTTTTGGCCAAGTTTCCGTTAATTTCTATAGCCCGCCATTATATATATATACTATTGCCAAAAGGTTTAGGAGAAACAAATAAGATGACTTTTCATTTCCCAATGCAATGCAGTGCAATGCAAAGGAGAGTGTGGCCAGCTATAAAGAGATGATATGGATGGAATGGAGAAGTCATTAGATGATGCCTGATGGATATGAAGATGCATGATTTGGAAAGCTAGATGCCTTTGCGTCGTATATGTACACATGGCTAGCTAGAACGAATGAAGTCGTGGCGTGTGAAAGGCAAACATGGGCAAAAGGAATGGAAGGGGGCAAGAAAAGATAGCGGTAAAGTGGTTAATTGGATGGTGGCTAGCCTAGCTTGGCCGTGATTACTACTGATTAGATAGAGTAGTAAAGCTAGAGAGAGAGAGGGCTTATAGTTTCACAATGTTTTAACTATATATTATGAAAAATACTTCTTATAGTAAATCTAATTAAAAACATAAGTCATGTGTTATCTATTATACTACATTTAAAAAAAAGAAAAATTGATGACCAGAGATGAAATGTTTAACTCAGAATATAAAACTACATAAGTAAAAAAAATGAAGGTGGTAGACGTCATGTAAAAAAAAGAGAGAATGAGGATATAGTAGGGGATCGAGTAGTACAAGTACGTGGTGTGCTGATGATGAGATGGACACAGGTTTTGCGGGGGCATGACGGCATGAGCGGTCACGTGTGTGCCTTGGGCGGCGGCCATGAATGAGTACCGGAGCTGAGGTCGCCCCTGCTGCAGCCTGCAGGCAGCAGCCCACGCACAGCGACCGGCGGCTCATGGGTTGAAGACGAGTGACCGCAGAGAGGAGAGAGAGAGAGAGAGAGAGAGAGAGAGAGAGAGAGAGAGAGAGAGAGAGAGAGAGGGGGCGAATGGAAAAAGCGATGGGAGAGGAAAGAGACAGAGCGGCGTTCCGTTTGTTGGTTGGGCAAAGGGAATGATTGCCAGCGGGCCCAGAGACTCCCCCAGGCCCGGCCCGGTGGGCCCCTTCCTTGCGTTATTGCTGACACTGCCCGCAGCACGCGTGCCCCGGATCCTCTACGCCTTCCGTTCCTGCATGCTTGTTTGCTAGTAGCTACTAGCTGCTGCACCCTCTCTCTCTCTCTGTCTAACGACCGCACCCACAACACATGCATTCATTGGCAATGCTGCATGCTGGCAAGAAACAACTAAAATAAAATGCATTCATGTTATTAATTTACCCCTCCATGGCTACACAGGTGAGGATTTACACAGTAGTATATAGGAGGAGTATACTACAAAGCCATGCCATGTCGATCCCTGTGTGACTGCATGCAACCTTAGTTCAAACGTTTTCACGGATCTGCAGATGGAGCAGATCAGCAGAGACACGGCCTGCTGATGCCATGGCTGGTACTACAGTACTCATCAAATATTCCATGCTACAACGGGAACATGAAATGAAGGTGCACGTCGTCGTCGTCGTCGTCGGTAGCCGTGCAGATCCAGTAGTAGCTGGTATAGGGATCGCCAAACTGCAGATCGATCAGAGCTAGAGAGGCATGCAGCTGCACGCACGTAACGGATTACGGATCGGAAGAGAGGAGCAAGAGGAGGAAGAAGAGAGGGGGAGATCGAGACGCATCCATATATGCATGTATGGTGGCTATGGTCCCCGGCCGGCTGGCCTCTGTGTGGGGTTGGAGCGGCGCCGAGCTCGAGGGTGAGGACGACCCTCGATCGCGCGCCATGGTAGGCGTAGGCCTGTCCACTCCCATCTCCTCGCCCGCACGCTTCCTTTGTACCTACGCGGCCGCCCAACCATCTATCTGCTCCGATCCCTCGATCCACCTCCATCCGCCGAAAAATAAATCAACTTTTAAAGTTTTTTCTCAATCACACAAAAGAGTTATGCGTCTTTATGTTAACATATACATGGATGCTTGAACCCTCTAGGTTTAAATAAATCTATATTCATTCCAAATTGTAATACTACTACTTTTGTCCTCTAAAAAAAATGTAATTCTCACTTTTTAAAAAGTCAAACAATTTAAATTTTAACTAAATTTATAAAAAAAAGTAGGAGCATCACTGATATAAAATTAATATCATTAGATTAGTTATTATAGAATATATTTTTATAATAAAATTATTTAAAAGAATAAATACTAATACTATTTAATATAAAGTTGATCAAATATGAGCTTATATTACATTGATCGACATGATTCCTATAGTTACATTCTTTTAGGGAACGGTAGTAATTAGCTTTTCTAAATACACAACAAGTTTTACTACGCACATATTAGATACATATTGGGCGGATTTGCGAGGATGTACCTCACTGGCCTGGCCGGCTGGTCTGGGCACGGCCAGCTAGAGTCTGGGTCTAAATGGTGCAAGTGAGTTTGTTTGCGTCTATGTATCCGAGGAGCCGAGCTGAGATGAGAGTGTGTTTGTGTGCTTGTACCGAATAAGTACGGCGACCTTTGTACAGCAAAGTGGTAGGCTTACCACAAGACGAGTCGTCACAGGCATTTCAACGAGCAGCCGGCGGACACGCACATGCTCTGCTCCACCACCACTGCGGACCTGCCGCACGGTGGCGCTGCGTGTCCGCGCACCGCGCCTCGCGGCTCCACGCGGACGACGGTGGTGCGCGCCGGCGTTGACCAGAACAAAGCCATGGCCTTTGATCTCCTGCGTCGCGAACGCCATGTCGGGCTGTCTGGAGCTCGCCGTGGCGCTACTCTGGCGCACGCCCGACCTATAAAGCGACGAGCAACAGCTATGCCTGGCGGACTAGGGGAACCAGCAATGCCATGGCTAGTAGCTCACCGGCGCGACGGCGACGGCATCATCTCTCCTCACCGCGGCACGCGCATGGCTCTCTGTGAAGAGGGGCCTCCGCCAGCAGCATGTGGCCGCGCGTGCAGGGTCCCGCCGGCAGCGCATGGTTTCGCCCTTGGACGCCGCCGCCGGGACCGAAACGGATGCGAGCGTGAAGTACGGCGGGAATGGATGAGGCCGGTGGGTGAGAGAACAGCCGTGGAAGGTGATTCCAACCTGGGCTGCTGCGCTCAAACGAGTCGAACCGAGCCGGGCTGTAGAAAAACGATGGATTTTACCGTATCCGGAGAGCCACCTTTCTTAGTGCTTTGAGCAGCGTGCGAGGGGGCCAGACGACGCAAACACGGGAGCTACAGCCCGGAGCGCAGCCGGGCCGTCCAGCCACCTCCGCATCCATATACATATTACTCCGTTCATAAAAAGATTTGCTACAATACTCATGCTGGTCAAAATTTTCTTAAGTTTAATTAGGTTTATATAAAATACTCTCTAAATAAGTTTATTATAAAAATATATTCTATGATTTATCTAGTAACACATATCATAAATGTTAATAATTTAAAATAAGTAAGCACTGCATGCATATTCTTATTACCAATAATCCAGAACGAACGCACCATCGCCTATGCATTTGCTACTAGCTACTAGCTAGCTTCACAAGCATGCATGTGCATGCTTGCCAGCAAAGGGATTGTTTGCAAGTTCAATTCGTTGCTTGTTTGGTGTGCACAAGGTCACCTCAAGTACCGTAGTACTATACTATGTATATATGTATGGTCCCTGCATATATAGCAGTGACGACAACAATATATATGGCCACACAGCACACTGTCAGTAGTAGTCGTCACTTGGTTTCATGCTGGCGGGGAGTGTGTGTGTATAGTACGTACTGCAGTGACAGGGTAGGTACTGTACGTGTCCGATAAGCAAGCTCGATCACATCGATCGCCAGGGCCAAGCTAGCTAGCTAGAGATGCCGTATATACACGTAGCAAAATAAAGGGCTGGAGAGCATGCCACAAACAGACAGGCCGGATCACAGGAAACTCTGACCGGTTGTACCAATAGTCCGGCCTAGACAAGCTAGCAGAAACGTTTTTGATAGCATGCATGCATGCATAAATACACATGCATTTGAAGTGGCTAGGCGGCCGGGGTTCCCTGTTGGAGAAGGAAGAAACAGATACAGACGCAAGTGACTGACCAATACCCATCAAACGCACATGCTATAATTCAGACCACACTACATTACATAGGGACTATATATATACTTAGCACATACTATATAGATCATAGTATGGAACTGCCTGTATCCCTTATATATTACATATATACCCTTTTTATTTTCCTTGCTATATATGTGTGGGGAAATACTTCTCCTGATATATCTTCTTTTTCCATGAAAACATAATGTATATATATATATATATCTCCTCTTAACGAAATAATACATGTATATAGGTTAGGATCAAACGGTATTGTTCTTCCAAGTAATTCTCCTTTCTTTTTCATGCATGCTGATATATATACAACATGGAATCTGTGATCCTAACCGTCAAACCTTGATGGTTAGGTCATGGATTCCATGTTGTATTTACAAGCATGGCTGCTTAATTTACAATATAAATATATATCGATGCCACTTATCCGATATTATCAAACTATATATCTAGCTTATTGTTGTTTAACGTATAGGGTGTGTGAATTTAGTGAGCACCAATCACTAGCTAGTCAACAATAGCCATGCCACATGAATGTAAAGCTAGTAGCTACCAAGTCAAATGCAAAGCTTTGACTTAAACTCCAAATGATGTTGTTACCACTTACTGCCTAGCTAGCTAGCTAGAGTGCCGGCCGGCCTTCTACATCTCTAAATGTCTCCAGATGATGATGATGTTACCACTTACTCCCTAGCTAGCTAGAGTGCATGCCTTTTATGTCTCTAAATATCAGCACGACTATTTCGTTCTCTCTATAGCGCTACTTGTTGTAAGTCACATCAGCAATTTGGATACTTTCAATTGGACTAGAGACAAATATACACCGGATCTTAAGATGCACGCACCGTAACCCAACGCTTTCTGCTCCTCAAAAAATAGTCAGAAATAGGGGCGGATCACAGACAGCAACATGTACTACCAGTCTACCACACAAGCTAAGTCACTCAAACAAAGACCCATCTGCATAACAGTTGCAATATGCAAGAAAATTCTATTAATATAAATTTAAGTTCCTTACTTCTCCATCTGTTACGTTATTTTAAAACAATACTAGCAATTTATTTATATTATAACATTCACTAAGCAAGTGAGCTTGCATTGCATTGCATTACATTCCTTTCGCTGTTGGGAGGTATGATAAAATCAAATCATGAAAAACTTCTCTACCATGCCCTGGTCCCTGCTGACAGTAGTTACATGTAGTAGTGTCGCACAGGCTTTTTTGCTCGCTAGTATAATATGTAGAAACCCTGTGCTCCTGCTCTGCTATGAAAAGATTGGAACTACCAACATATTGGTACTATATATATATATATATATATATATATATATATATATATATATATATATATATATATATATATATATATATATATATATATATATATTCAGATGCAGCAGCCTTCTATACATTTTCTTGTGAGTGCCTCCTGCGGTGGCCTAGCTCATGAGTCATGCACCTTCAATGGCAACTTGAGAGTTGCTTTATTTGAGGTGCCTGAATTTTTAAGATTTTCCAGGCATCAATCTTACACAATCAACTAGCTAGTACTAGAATAACAAATCATAAAAAACACTTCACAACATTTTTCTATAGCCATACAATAACGAAATTGCATGTTGAGAATAAAATTTATAACAGGAGAAATTTACCGTAGACATATTCATGTATATGCTTATATGACCACTACCACAATCTTGAATTGCCTTGAGTGCCAAACACAGTCAAGGAAAGGGATTAAACCGCCAAAAAAATAATTCTTAACCATAAACCGTCAAGCAAATTCACTTAAGAATAGAAGATAAGGAAATTAGTTTTCCTTGTCGATCTCCCAGCAGAATTTTACTTGAAAAATTGAAAGCCAGCTGGGTATACACTTATGTGCCAATCTCACGCTCCTCGATCTATGGAGTGATTCATCATCGGTTAATAACGACATTATTTGTCTCTCTACGAGAGTTACTCCAAGCAGCAACGGATATATATGCACACATGTGAGTATGTGACATGTGAAGGAGCTAGGAAACCAAAATTGCCATTGCAAGCCACAGCAACCAGCTAGTGTGGGCAGAAAGCACACGTCACAGCAGTGCCCGCTTGTTCAAAGCAGTGCCCGCTTGTTCACAGCAGTTACACCCTCCTTTAGTCCCCACCAAATGCCATCCTGGCTTTTGGTTTTGCCTCCGAGAGAGGCAAGACGACGACGACCATATGCATGAGAGGGCAGGCACGGAGCACAGCACTGTTCCATAGCCTGGCATGGAGATCTCCTCCATCTCCCAAAAGCAATGAAACAAATGCGATGCAATTCAGGGTTTGAAAAAGGAAAACCAACAAGAAACAAAAGCTCATCACCTTCAATTCCCCCCTTTCCCCAGACATGCACACAGTGTGGCAGCATATACACACAAGACACAAGTCCTCCACATCATCCATCTCTCTCGCTCCTAGCATGCATATGTGTCATGCATGAGAGCTAGCTCACTGCATGCATGCCTCATCACTGTGCTCTGCACCCACACAAAGCAATCATTGGCTGTTCCTGGCTCCTCCCATGCATCTTCCCCATTCGATCAGACATGCATTTCCCAGGTCATTCACTCCAAGTTCCAGTCACTCACAAGTCACAAGCTAGCTATAGTAGTACTATATAGTATTACAAGGCATGCATGAAGCTATCTGAGCTTGTATGCATTTGGTACAAACATCTAGAATGATGAACAGGACCTGCATGCCATCCTTATAATCTTATTGGATAGATGCTATTTAATTATGCAACCTGATCCAGAATGCAAAAATGGACAGATGCACATGTTGCTTCTTGTTGATGAACTTGCTTCTCAGCGAGGGAAAAGAAAAACTTGACATCTTATTAATATAAACTAGTTGGGTAACAAGCCTGCAACCTTGCATTGTGCTGCCTGACTCTTTGTTATTCTAGCTCAAAGGTAGGTTTGCAGTGGCTTTGGAACAGCATTTGGTTCGATCAAGCTCAAGCAAACCCTAATGTCATGGCATGTCAAGAAGAAGAGACATGCATGAGGATTGGAGATGAAGACATGTATATATGCATTTAGCAACGCATTATATTAGCACACAAAACTAAACATGGAGATGATGGAGGTAGTACCATATATATATATTTGGCAAGATCGAGCATGCAATTAGGTGTTTGAGCTACGGCGGCCGAGGTGATCAGCTCGTCGCCGGTGTGCAGTGAAGTGCTAGCTATGCTGCCGCTTGCGTGCTCATGTCCGAGACCCGTCGCCTCTTGGGCCGGTCTCCGGCGGCGCCCGGCCTCTCCACTAGAGCCCTCAGGGCTTCCTTGAGGAAGTCGCCGTTGGCGCCGTCGACGACCGTGGTGTCAGCGCGGCCGCCGCCGTAGCCTCCGTCGTCATCAGCACCTCCCGCGACGTCGTGCGCCAGGACGAGCACGTTGCGGACGCGGCCGCCGAGCGTGGCCATCTCGGCGCGGAGCGTGCGGAGGTGGAGCGCGCGCAGCGTCTCGATGAGGTCCGGGAGGAGGTCGGAGCGGTCGTCGCAGCAGACGGAGGCCTCGAAGACGGCGCCGCTGCCGCCGGACGCGAGCACCACGATCTCGTCGTGCTCCGTCGGGAACAGGTGCGCCTGCGCCGGCGCCGCCCCCCCGACGCCCGCCGCCGCCCGCTGCTTCAGGTCCCGCACCCTCTCCACCGCCTTCGCCAGCAGCGACGCCTTGTCTATCTGCACGCACGCAGCCAGCCAAAGAAGACAGCATCAGAAAAACCAACCCTTTTTGTTTGTTTTTGCCACAATTAAGCACAAAACCCTAGAATTATTGTATGCAAGCAGAAACAGATTGTGTGCTAGCAGTGTAATAGGAAGCATGTCACTATATGTGTGTGCCTGCTTGATAGCTGGTACTGTAATAAATTAATTTTAAAGAAGAAGAAGAAGAAGCATGCATGCTCCAATCAAAATCTTGAGAGGAACTGTCAAGCAAAAGTGAGAAGAGAGCCCTAGCTAGCCTAGCTACCTAGAGCCTCATGCGATAGGCACAGGAATAGGAAAGCCTCCATTCTACTTTCCCAAAACCCA
The DNA here is from genome assembly GCA_022036555.1 of Microstegium vimineum. Taxonomy (NCBI): domain Eukaryota; kingdom Viridiplantae; phylum Streptophyta; class Magnoliopsida; order Poales; family Poaceae; genus Microstegium; species Microstegium vimineum. The sequence continues at coordinate 60,500,144 of CM039124.1, forward strand.
TCAGCTTTAATCGCACCATTAGCTGCTCATGTACGTTGTAGCTACTGCAAGCTAGATGCCAATTTGATTGATTCTGCAGAGAAGTCGATCATGAGAGAGATATATAGTATACCTCATGCAGAAATTAAACATGCATATACTACAATATATACAGTGAAGGTTGTTTTTTTTTTTAATTTCAGTTAATAACAAGCAAGCAACTGGCAGATTATATTGGAGGAGATCGAGCGTATCAGCGTATGCCTTGGGGTCGCAAGCGAGGACGTTGCGGAGGCGGTCGAGGTGCGACTTGATGCGCTCGCGCCGGCGCTTCTCGGCCTCGCGGTGGTTGCGCGACGCGGCGAGCGCGCGGTCGTGGGCGGCGGCCGCTGCAGCCGCCGCGGCGGCCTCGTCCTCCTCGGAGCCGGCGCAGGCGGTCGCGGGCCAGATGGAGCCCATGAAGAAGGGCGGCAGCATCGGGAGGACGGCGGCCTCACCTGCAGCCTGACGCCCTGCGCCGGCGCCGGCGAGCGCCGACACCTCGGCCGGGAACATGTGCGAGCAGCTAGCTAGGGTACGTAGCTAGCTGATCCCTTGTCGGCTTGAGCAGCAGCTGGGACTGGGACGGTAGCTCTAGCTAGCTCCTCGAGTGAGTGGCCGCCCCCGGCCGCCCGGCGAGCGAGCAGCTGGAGCTGGTAGCTACTGCGCGGCGGTAGTGGTGGTGGTGGTGGTGCGAGTTGTTGCGCTGTGTTATTCCTAGGACTTGGTTGGACTGCAAGAGAGAGAGAAGCCGAAGCCGGAGCAGATTTGATGGATGGGGAGAGAGAGAGAGATGGGATGGGATGGATGGCCGGGGAGATGGAATAAATAAACAAGCAAAGGCGAAGGGAGAGAAAGTGAGTGCTCCACTCCATCCATCTCTGGAGGGAGAGAGACAGGTAGTAGAGATGAAGAGCGAACGAAGAAGCTGACTGTTCCAGATCGAGAGAGAGAGAGAGAGACTCTCGCGGACGGACGGACGTGTTGTTGGTAGGCGAGTGGTGGCCCGCGCGCTGACGTGTTGACCCGTCACGTACGCGGGCCGGAAGGAGACGACGAGTCCTGCGAGCCAGGGATGCAGCCAAGACGGCACTGCAATGCAGTGACCTCTACGGCTCGTCGCAGCCGTCCGTGGGAGCGGCGGACGGCCGGGATGGTGGTGCCGACCTGATGCCGGGTCGCCGTCGCCGGAGATGCGGTGGTGGCGGTGCTGGACGGATCGGGATTGCTTCCTTGTTGACTCCCGTGTTGCAACTTTGAGGAATGTTTTTTTTTAATCCATTCATTCACTGTCTCTCCTCTGCGTGCGTGTGCCTTGGGTTGCACTCCACCGAATTTTGGCATAATAACGGAGAAGGCAAAAAAAAAAAAGTTGCAGTAAAAAGAAATATTCTCTCTGTTCTAATTATAACAAATTATAAGACGTTTTAACTTTTCAACGTATATTATTTTTATGATATATCTAGAAATAGTGCATAATAAAAGATAATAAAAGCTATGAATTAAAAAAATATCTTATAATTTATAATTTAGAACAGAGCCAGTATATATGTGTCTGACATACTAATTAGATTTACTATTTTAGGGAAATGTGGCCTTGTTTTGATCCCCTTCAAAATTCTAAAATTTATGTCACATCGAATCTTTGGACGCATGCATGGAGTATTAAATATAAGTAAAAAATATAACTAATTGCACAGTTTATCTCTAATTTGTGAGACAAAATTTTCGAACTTAGTTACTTCATGATTGGAAACGAAACGCTGCGACGATGGGAGCGAGTTGACAGTTGGAAAAAAAAAAGTGTTCACTTCTTGTTTACACGACACGTGGCACAGATCCCAACCCAATTAAACACTTTTGGGGGGACATCTCACATACTCCCTTTTGATTGGTAACTATTGCATGATGTAAACAAGGCTCATGCCGATGGCATGTGTGTTCTCTTTTCTCTCTCTCATTTTTTATATATTTCCAAAGAACAAGCCAAGCCTACAAATGTTGCAAAGAGAAAAATCTGCAAAAGAAGATATATTTTCCTGGAGACTGAGAAAGATCTGAATGACCATAGAGTTGGGCAACTTAATGGAACCGGGACTATAGAATTGGGAACCAAAACATTGCATTGTTTTGTTCCATATACAATGTTGTGCAAAAGAGCGGAAACAACACATTCCCTCGAAACAGGTGGCACAGTGCGAAAACAAAACAAAACAAAAAAGACAGAGAAAAGGACAGAACAGAACAGATCTCTGAACAAAATGCAGAGATGGAGCAGTAAGGGGGGAAAAATTAAGGGTGAAAGCTGCTGCCGTATGCATGGTAGTGAACTAGTGATTAAGTTACTATCATGCCGTGGGGTGCAGTGTGAGTAATGATTGTAGAAGACACAAGTGCTCTACTTGGTAGCCTGTGAAATTATGTTCCTCAATGAGCCTGCCTCCTCCTTTGCGGCTTCCACCAAAGCGTCCTGCAAAAATACACACGCTTATTCCACAATGCCATGATACACCATCACCCCCAATCCTTAGCAGCACCCAGCCAGTAGATAGTGCATTTCACATGAGCACATGAACATGCACGCTGCCAGCTTATCCTTTCCATTGTACTGACAAGCTAGAAATCGATCGGCACAGCCCAACGGGTGTATTAATTAAGGACTATAATACAGTACACCTTTTTGTTAAAAGTTTGTCTCTTGTGAGTCCACATGGTTATGTCAACAAAGGAAAAGGCAGAGCACTCATGTGCAGTTAGAAATGCTCATAGTTTTATAAGTACTACTCAAAGTGCTTCTGGATTCAAGTAATTAAAATAGGTAAGGTACCTGTGTGGTTACTAGACGTAGCACCGATTTCTTGTTTGATTCTTGAAGTTCACCAGCAATCAAAACCTCGTCCAATATAAAGTACGCCTGTAAAATTCAGAGAGAGAAAAAAAGTAAGAGGAGGTCGAATTGCTCTGGTATTGTAGCAAATATATGCTCGGCAGAAAGAGATATGCATAAACATATATATCAAAGTTTTTGCACCTTATGAAAATTGAATATCAGATCAAGCTCACAGACCTGCATGCAGTATGACAAAGACAGCAGCCATCAGGAAAATTGGTCTTAGAACTGGGGTGGGGAGGTAAGCAAAGGATTTTAGAGGCCTCACATTGCCAAAGTACCGGTCCAGTATCTCCACATAGTGATGGATGATTTGAAGGGTTTCCAGTTCATTGTCAGCAGGGTCAATGCACATGCAGAAGTAAAGGCTAGCATACCTGCAGATGGTGCATTATTTGTAGGAACAGATTATATTTGCCATCAGGCCATGAGGGTATAATATAATCAGTGTTTCGGTGTTTGTGTTCTGTTCTAGCTGATTACTAATTTGCAAGCGCGCTTCGCCTTTTACTGGTTGGTTACTGGTAACAATCAGGAATAAAAAAAATCATAGAGATCATTCATCAGGCATTACAACTCCTCACCTCTTGTACACAACTCTGTAACCTTGCCAGTCAACAAAATTGCACAGCTTGGGGCCTCTTGTCAGGACGAGCGTACTGATCTCTTTGATGATCTTGTGAATGAAAAGCAAGCGATAAACCATGGGATGCAATTGCATACAAATTACTCCTGTATAGGCCCCAGCCAAAACCAACTGCACTGGGAAACGGCTGCCGGTGTATGGAGTGTACCTTGGATCTCTGCTTCTGTGGGTATGGAGTGTACCATTTCGTCAGCCTCACCTTCCCCTGCCTGCTGATGAGGAGCACAAAATGTATCTGACACCAAAACAACAAGCAAAAATATCATGTTGCTACATGAAAATCGAAATTCCATTGTACTACTGTTTTTTACTTTTAATAAAATCCTGTAGGGGTCACTCCCCACCAGTTCCATTAAAAAAAAAAGAAAATCAAAATTCTTCTCTCTTCTCTTCAGCCTGAACACGCAAAAAAAAACAAGGAAATTAAGCTGGCAAACACTCGAAATCTGTCTTTGGAGCTCATGATGAGCTCAATTTCCCAGGTTTTTCAGCACTGATCATGTTCAGGAAAACCTTGTGATTTCATTCCCTGACATACGGGCCAGCTCCTAGTCTCTCTCCAGTTCGCGATCCCGGCGAATGGTGGCACGACGACGGCGATGAGCGGGAGCGGGAGCCGGCCGGGGGAGTTTTTGCAAGATACTCTGATCGCGATTATTAATCTCCGATCCGGTGGTTTACGCATGATTATTGTTCTCGGTCCAAGACAGTGGGTGTTTTGCGAATATTCCGGGCCGGCGAGGTCGCCGTGCGTGAGGTTCCGTCAGCAGGTTCACCCACGCACGCCGCAAACTGCTGATGCTCCCTCTGAATTTGCTCTGGAAATAAATACGTTCTCGATCGAAAACAAGAGATTCAGAAGCACGCGGTTGCAGATCTCCAGCGACGTTTCGGAATTCGGAGAGGACTAGGAGCAATTGAGGTAGTGTATATATAGATCTAAATGATTCGCACTCAGTGACATGCATCGAAGACGAAGAATGGGAGCGATCGGGGCATGCATTTCAAACGGGAATGTGGGATTGAGGGCGGTGGATTACCATGATTCGAGATGGCGTCGTCTGACCGGCCTTGCTATCTTTCTTTGGAGACGATCGTGGACCGTCGCCGACGTCGATCGCTGCGCCGCCGCCGCCGCAGGAGACGATCGCCTACGAGACGACGAGAGGAGTTGAGGCCTTCGCGAACGGTTTAATTTCTTGGTTGATCTCTCCCACTTCGCGCGGCAACCCTCGAGCAGTCTATGCATGTGGGCCCTATGGATGGGCATATATCCGCGCGAATGGGGGCCACATGGCCACGTCTCGGCCACTACGTGCATCAAATATTCAAATTGCTGCAGATGTTTTTTTTTGCGCAATCAAACGAAAAAGAAAAGGAAAAGTAACTGTGTTGTTCCTCGCCGCTAAGAATTTAATATGCTCTTATGACGACAGTAATGTAAATTTTATTTTTGAACAAATACAAGCATAATTTATAATCAAGCCCGTTTTAGGAACTATACTACAAGAATTCAAAGTTGAAACTCTCTTTTCTTTTAGGCGGCAACAATGGTGTAGTTAAAAAGGTGGCACAAGCATGGCATGCCAAATTTTGAGAATGGGCAGAAGTATAAGACTGTCCTGTTGTTCCTCTAAATTCATCCTCTATCTTCAAGATTTTCTCCTCTATACGTTTTTCTTTCGCGTTCATCATCCTCTATATTGCATACTCTATATCAACTATTAACATTAGAGTTTATTTATAATTTTATCAAAATATATTCATTTGAAATCTTGTTTTGAAGGATTTATTGAAAGAAATTTAATGACATAAATGAAATTTAATTTGACTTTTTAGTTTATGAGTTATAACATTTTTAAAATAGCTGAAATAGTATTTCACGGAAATCGAAAACGTGGGGCCCGACAGGCAGGCAGCCCGCATGCCGTCCCTCCCGAGCGCGCCAGTGATAGCGGCTGACCGGCTGTCAGTTTGCATCCCGCAGATACAGCAAGCGCTGCAGTATTTTTTTTCCGCTAAAGATGCACTGCAAATTGTTTAACGCACAGCGCTGCGAGCAGTCTAAGTGGCACAAGCATGACGTGCGAAGTTTTGAGAAGAATGTGCAGGGGCTCTCTCAAGGCCTATTTGGTAATTGATATGGTTTCAAGAGGGGCTTTCTCCTGGTTTGTTCGGGCGATCGAGTTTTATTGTGAAAAAAATATTATATCATGTCTAATAAGTTAGAGTGATATACTGACTTCAACAATAATGTTGTAGGAGCCAAGGTTTTTAACTTCTTTAGAGGATTATTATCAAATTGGCCCTAAGCTTGAACACCACGAAACAAAACAAAATGGGAATAGTCGACACGCTACAGGTTGATATAAAGAATGAGCAAGACACCGGTGTGCTATAGGCATCCAGAGGGAAGAGGTAGGCGAGTGCCGAGGGTTATGGATAGGGATGCAAGTCACTTGGCCCGCGAGCCTGTATATAGGTTTAATTTTATGGGTTATCGCTTAAACTCGTAAAAATTAAACATATATATGAGTTCACGGGTTAGCCCACTTACATCTCTAGTTGCGGAGATTCACCATGGCTCTATTCGAGCATGCCTTGCGTAAAAAACGACACACGAGGAAAGGTTAAGAAAACATGCTCGATGCTCTTCGTTGAAGGGCAGATCTCCAAGCCAAGGGCGCCATGGTGGTGAAGGAAGTACAATTAAAAGGACAACAATGCATTTACAGAATCAGATGCATATATGAGCTTCCACGAATTTTTTTTTCTCTCAAAAGAACAAAAACTTTGCCACAAGTTTTATTAAAAGGACACCTCGGTGTGATCTCAAAAAAAAAAGGATGAAGAAGAAAAAACATAAGTCCCAGCTCAGTTTTTTAGCATAAACTAGGCCAAGAAAACCACACCACTAGGGTACAATCACTAAACTCCGGTATCAAGACATACCCACTGAAACTGAAGACAACTTCTCATTCTCACCTATAGGAGGCAACCAAAAACAACTTGGTCGCAAAACACCAACCCAAACCACTGGCCTTAATAACTCCACAAAGTATTTTTAACAGATGGATCCAAAAACCATCTTTCTTTAACGAAATCCTTAAACCATCGTACAATTGACACATGGATTGGGTCAGTTGACAGTACAATTAAGAGGAAACACTCATCAATCCTTTTCCATTGTGTGTTTTTCATGCCATACAACACCTAACAGGCAGCCCATCACAGGTTAGTGATTTCAAACTGGGTGGGGAGGGGGTTATCTCTGGTGTTTCTATTTATCTTTATGATTTACAGGTTACAATTTAAAACATATAAGGAACTGCTTACAGTTGATTCTGGAACTGCACAATTCTGATCTGATGCCATTACTAAGGTGTGGAAAATACATGTTGCTTTTGCTGGAACGATGGCATCTTGATTCGGCGAAATGAAGAACAGCGATCTTTCTTCAATGGAATCCGTTTACCAGAAAATAAACTACCTATGATCCAGCTTGCTGTCTGCAAGAAAAAATGAGGATTATATTCACCGAAAAGGCTAAATTGCGTATTAAAACATTCAACAACATCAACATCAACATCAACAAAGCCTGTAGTCCCAAGCAAGTTGGGGTAGGCTAGAGTTGAAACCCAACAAGATACCCAAGTCATGGTTCCGGCACTTCAATAGCTGATTTTCAGGCAAGCCTATCCAAACATAGATGTCTAGATATATCCCAAGCTTTTAAATCCCTATTCACCGCCTCCGCCCATGTCAACTTCGGCCTTCCTCTGCCTCTCCTTATATTATTAGCTTGGCTTGGGACTCCACAGCGCACTGGTACATCTGGCGGTCTCCTCTGGACATGGTCAAACCATCTCAACCGATGTTGGACAAGCTTTTCTTCAATTGGTGCCACCCCTAGGCGATCACGTATATCATCATTCCGAACTCGGTCCATTCTTGTGTGACCACAGATCCAACGCAACATGCTCATTTCTGCAACACTCATTTGTTGAACATGTCGAGCCTTTGTGGGCCAACATTCGGCTCCATACAACATTGCAGGTCTAATTGTTGTCCTATAGAACTTGCCTTTTAGCTTTTGGGGTATCCTCTTGTCACATAGAATGCCAGAAGCTTGACGCCACTTGATCCACCCTGCTTTGATTCTATGGCTAACGTCTGCATCAATATCTCCATCCCTTTGTAGCATCGATCCCAGATATCGGAAGGTGTCCTTTTTAGGCACGACTTGACCTTCCAAACTCTCATCTCCCTCATCCTGAGCCGTTGTGCCAAAGTCGCATTTCATATACTCGGTTTTAGTCCGACTTAGTCTAAAACTTTTAGACTCAAGGGTCTGCCGCCACAGCTCAAGTTTCCTATTTACTCCCGCCAAGCTTTCATCAACTAACACTACATCATCGGCGAAGAGCATGCACCAAGGGATGTCCCCTTGAATGTCCCTTGTAATCTCGTCCATTACCAAGGCAAAGAGATACGGGCTCAAGGCTGACCCTTGATGAAGCCCAATTCTAATCGGGAAGTAATCAGTATTACCATCATTGGTTCGAACGCTAGTCACAACATTGTTGTACATGTCCTTGATGAGGGTCACGTAGGGACTTTATGTCTATCTAAAGCCCACCACATAACATTTCTTGGTATCTTGTCATAAGTCTTCTCCAAGTCAATGAAAACCATATGTAGGTCCTTCTTCTGCTCTCTAAATCGCTCCATAACTTGTCTTAACAAGAAGATTGCTTCTGTGGTTGACCTTCCAGGCATGAAACCAAATTGGTTGGTAGATACTCGTGTCCTTCTTCGCAGGCGGTGCTCGATGACTCTCTCCCATAGCTTCATAGTGTGGCTCATCAACTTAATCCCACGATAGTTATTACAACTCTGGATGTCACCCTTGTTCTTGTAGATTGGTACCAAAGTGCTTCTTCTCCACTCCTCAGGCATCTTGTTCGATCGGAAGATATTATTGAACATCTTGGTTAGCCATACTATAGCTATATCCCCAAGGCATCTCCACACCTTGATTGGGATACCATCCGGGTCCATGCTTTGCTCCCTTTCATCCTTTTCAACGCTTCTCTGACCTCCGATTCTTGAATCCTCCGCTCAAAGCGCCTATTGTTGTCATCAAACGAGTCGTCCAACTGAACACGGGAGTTCTCGTTCTCCCCATTGAACAATTTGTCAAAATACTCTTGCCATCTTTGTCTGATCTCATCCTCTTTCACCAAGAGTTGCTCCCTCTCATCCTTAATGCACTTGACTTGAGTAAAGTCCCTCGTCTTCCTATCACGAGTCCTAGTCATCCTATAGATGTCCTTTTCTCCTTCCTTCGTATCAAGACGCTTGTACAAATCTTCATAAGCCCGTCCCTTTGCCTCCGCCACTGCCCGTTTTGCAGCCTTCTTTGCCACCTTATACTTCTCTATGTTATCTGCACTCCGGTCCTGGAACAAGCTCTTATAGCCTTCCTTCTTCTCCTTAATTGCCTTTTGAACATCCTTATTCCACCACCAAGTGTCTTTCATAGCGCATTCACTTCCTTTGGTCACACCTAACACCTCTGCAGCAACCTTTCGAACGTATGTCGCCATCTTCTCCCACATATTGTTGGCGTCACCTTCGTCCTTCCACGGGCCCTCTTCAATAACTCTTGCCTTGAAGACCTTTGATATCTCCCCTTCTAAATTCCACCACTTTGTCCTTGCAATCTTGGCTTGTTTAGCCCTACAAGTTTGCATCAGAAAGCGGAAGTCAGCCACCACTAGCTTGTGCTGAGACACCACACATTCCTCAGGTATCACCTTACAATCCACGCAAGCACGTTTATTTCCCCTTCTTGCAAGGACAAAATCAATCTGACTGCAGGACAAGCCACTACTAAAGGTCACTAAGTGGGACTCTCGCTTTTGGAAGAAAGTGTTTGCTACCATCATATCAAAAGCTGTAGCAAAGTCTAGGATACCTCTCCCTCCTGGTTCCTTCTTCCGAAACCAAAACCTCCATGTGCTGCCTTGTAACCTGTACTAGATGCTCCTACATGGCCATTAAGGTCCCCTCCAATGAAGAGCTTCTCGCTACTTGGTACAGCCCTGACTATGCCATCCAAATCCTCCCAAAATTGCCTTTTAGCACACTCATCAAGGCCTACTTGGGGAGCATACGCACTAATAACGTTTAAGACTAAATCACTAATGACAAGTTTAACTAAGATAACCCTATCTCCTTGCCTTTTCACCTCCACCACACACACCTTGGAGGCTCTTATCGATCAAAACTCCGACTCCATTTCTACTCGAAGTTGTCCCTGTGTACCATAGCTTGAAGCCTGTATTGTCCACCTCCTTCGCCTTTTGACCCTTCCATTTGGTCTCTTGAACGCACAAGATATTTACACGCCTCCTAACCATAGTGTCAACTAGCTCTCTTAACCTACCCGTGAGGGACCCAACATTCCAGCTACCTAAACGGATCTTGGTTGGTTCGACTAGCTTCCTTACCCTTCGCACCCGCCGAGGGAGGTGTGAAGACCCTTGCTCATTTTGCACCACATCCGGGCGCCGATGTGGCGCGCCACTAAGGATGCGACGACCCGATCCTTGCTCACTTGACACCGTGCCCAGATCAAGACACGGCGCGCCACGGGGGTGACGACCCAGCCCTTGCTCATTTAACACCATACCCGGGTTCCGGCATGGCGCGTCGCTAAGAGGGTTACGCCCCAACGGGAATCTTTTGGGTCTCATTTCCATGAAAGTGGCTAAGTTTTGATGTTGGCTCGTCAAGCCTATCACACCCTCCTCCTTTACCAGGGCTTGGGACCTGCTATGCTGGAACACCAAAGGCACTCCAACCTAGGCGGAGTTTGCGTATTAAAACATTATAAGGTAAAATTAATGTTCCTATGCTTTGTACGGTGTACAGCATTTGTTTATTTTTTTCTGTCAGTAGTAGATTATGACCACTGATTTTTTTCATCACAAAAGGTCAAGAAGAACAATGCGAATGACTAACAGATTAAGATATTTGAGATAAGTCACACAAAAATAAGTTTACACATTCGAGCGACAGTTGTTCTATGTTCAATTCTAACAGATATACTGTGCCAATCAACTAACCGTTGTCTTTATGTCATGCTCCAAACCGCAATGGCTTAGATGACGAGACGCACTAGCTGCGCTTGCAACAAGAATGATTCCATGCGATGTACTTCCATCCTTCAAGCTTTGAACTAATCCATGAAGAGATATAAAAACTTGGCCACCTCCATGCTGTGAAAAAATGATATTAGACAAGGGAACAAGCTGCTGTGGAAAAGAAATGGTACATAAGGGAACAAGCTTCAAGCTATACACCCAAATGTTCACTGGAACAGGAATTAGGTCCCACTAATCCAAGTAAAATTCCATAAAAAATTGAAGTGAAATATAACAAGAGTCTAATAAGATGGTGTATAACATCTCACACAATAACCTATGGGGATATTGTTTGACTGTCAGGCCTTCCATAATCACTAATTGATCTACAACAGCTCACACCAGTACACCACAACAGGATGTAGCAAAGGGTGCCAAGGCAGCTCTAGTAGGGTTTCAATTCGCTGGCAACATAGCACCAATTCGTTGCATGGTAGCTTTGGAAACACTGTAATAGATGCTTATTTGAAGGGGCATTTCCATGTGCTCAGGTGTGGCACACAGCTCTCATATGTGTTCAAGAAAGAAGCATATAATTTTCAGTCTTTTTAATTATTATGCATGCAACATACCTTGACAATGTTGGAAAATTTTGAACAGAAGCTGATTTTGCCGTGGATCAAGAATCCTACTCCATCAAATATCAATGTATTACATTTTGGGTGAAGTGGGCGGTCAAATGCCGAATTATGCTTCCGGGCATTCCGTTGTCGAATTAAATACCTAGCAAAAGGATATAACAAAATAGTGATGAGCATCAAAGATGAACATTCTTACTTTATAAACATGGGCAGCGTAGAAAAATTTTCCTGCCAACATATCAGATTCTCGAAATAAGATCAACACAACAGCCTAGTGGAATTGCCATGTTTAAAAAGAAAATGAGCAGCTTTCAGTATAAACAAGTGCTAAACTCTGCCGCTGTTAAGTATGGTGTAAGTTTAAATATGGTGTAAGCTTTCCAGCATTACAGTGGAAATTAAACAAGTGCTAAACTCTGCCGCTGTTAGGAAACCATTCAGAACATAACTGTTAGGTAGTCTATGATGGTTGACATAGCCACATGCAGTTAGAATGATCAAGCCCATTAAACATGTAGATGCCTTTCACTTGGAATAGCTTAGCTTGAAATTAAAAGAAAAGAAAAGGAACCATGTAAGCCTGAGTTTGAGGTACTGCACAGAACTACTACTGAATGACAAATCTTATGAAAGGCCATAACCATAGTATAAATGGTAATTTTGCCTTGATTACTCCAAGAAAGGTATGGAACAATGAATGTCCATGAATAAATATGCAGAAAAAAAAATCAAAATGTTACTTTTCAAAGGGTAGGCATTTTGGAATGTGTATACAGAAGCTTCCAACGACATGCAGTGATGCAGTGATGCTAGGAGCTTGCTTACTTTCCAGGTGGCAGCATGACACCAGCTTGAAGAGAATCAAAGATCCAATTGGGATTCAACATCCAGGCATCCATAGCACAGCCATATAAGAACTTAGCTGTTGACACCTGATACAACAAAAATCTGGAATCATTAATACGACACAGTACAAATATAAATTGACAATCTTCAGTTGAGACCTGTGATTCCTACAGCATGTAATTATGAAAGAAACAAGACAACGAATAGATGGACCAAAAGACTGAAAGAAATAAAATAGCAAACCTTTTTAGGGGAAAGTACTATGGGAGGCTTCCAGCTTGGAAACTCAGCCATTTTCTTCCTTTTATCAAGTGGAAAGGGTGGCACTTTAGAAAGTACATAGCCACCAGATTTTCGTATTAGGGACTCAATTTCTTTTTCCTTCTGATTAGGAAATCCAGTCAACAGAAACTCTACTCCTTGAAATGTGGCTTCTTTATTATCAGTGTACTCTCTGGTCTCAAGCGTCTCTCCTGTTCTGCTATCTGATCCTACAAGAATTCGCAAGTGAACCAAAAGAACCTAATGTTTTTGTGGTTGTATCGGAGTATATCCCTCAAAAGACTGAACACTAATATTAAAAAGAAAAACTTACGACTGAATCTTGATTTAGTCAGCATCCTTCTATTGCTCTTGGTTCTTCTGCTACTAAGCGTTGCTTCTGAAAATTGGACCCTTTTTCTTTTAAGGTGCTGTTTACCAACCAAATTCTTTGTTGATGGAAAGACTTCCCGTGGGACCTGTATCTCCCTGATTTGATCCTCACTATCATCCTGAGGATGATATGTCTGCTTCTGAACCGCAGAGAAATCTTGCAAATTTTCAGCTCTGGAGCTATTTTCTATGAATTCCTTAGCAGCTTGCACACGCTGTACATTCTTATTTAGAATAATGGGTGTGAATCTCTCCAGCTGACAAACTGGAACACCAGAATTGCAATTTGAAGTACTTCCTAGTATTGACTTAGTTGCTATTGTGCTAAGAGGCCTTAGTGAACTGAACTTCCTTCGTCTGAATGAAACATTAGAATCTGCTGGCTTAACTAAAGGCACACAAGATAGTCCAGCCTCCCCATACAGGTATTGCATCATAGGAAATTCTTTATTATGCATAAATTCTTTCTCCTCTCCTTTACTATGTCCGCGTTCAGGTGTCAGACAAGTGGGACCTTCATTGTCTTCACTCTTTTTGCACAAAGGAGCCTGGCTACTGGGACCTTCATGACCTTCACTCTGTTTGCACACAGGAGCCAGGCCACTGGGACCTTCATCACAAGATATACTACACGGAACAACAGAACATAAAGGATCCACCTGTGACAAGCTCGAACATACTACTTGGCAACACAACTCTTCAGTTTCAGCATGATGATTTTCTTCACGGAAACCTTCAGCTTTGCAATTAAAAGATTCCCTTGAAGAGGCGACAATTTCCATGGATGATGCTCTAGTAGTAGGACAGCACTTATCCATGCTAATTGACTCAGAAATGTAGCTATTTTCTTCCTCAAACAAACCCTTTACACGCTTCTTTATACCAACATTCATCTGTGCAGCAACTCCTGCAACTTCCTGGAAAGAAATATATGAAGTAATGAGAATATGAAACATGCAGATGGGAACAGTTCATGACATGATAAAGTTTATTATGATATTTTGCATTCATACCCACACGATACCAAAAAAGAAAAATTACAAAGTTACCTTATGAACATTTTGATGTGTTGCTAGAGCTCCCAAGGTTCCATGCAAAGCCGCATTGTTTTGAGTTGGCGCCTGGAGGCCAGTTTTCTTATTTCTTGAGCATGAAATTGTTTTACATAGAGTTGCTTGCTTTACAGAATCAGAGCATGGAGTTGGTTCATTTGGTAGCACATCTGCTGACTGATTATTTGGGAAAGAATTAGATACATGGTCATCACTATCAACAGTTTGGCTATTCCATTTTTGTATTTGCCTCCAAAGAAGAATCCCATAATGATGTCTAATGTCTTCATCAACATGGGGACAACTAGGATAATTTTGTTGCTTCAAATCACATGTGTTCCGATGTTGAGATGAACAAGCAATATGGCAAGAGACAGACCAACATCTTGGTATACGTCAACCATTTTCAGATCTCATCCAATTCTGCAAGCCAATCAGTCCTCATCAAGAACCATCTTCAGAAGATCCACAAGCATTTCTGCTCTCAAGTAAAATTGTTTAACAGGTATCTTTCACAAGCAGGCAGCTTCTATAGCATGCAGGATGTATCAGACTGAGAAACATCAAATATCATCTCTGCAATAACCATGCTCAGATCAGCAATAGATAGTTCAACCGCATCATTTACATCAGCATTAACGGAGTTTTGAACATCACCTTTCCACCATAGACTATGTCTTTAACTATTGTATCAGTTGTTTACTGTCTCTTGCAAGCAACTTCTGTCAGCATATCAGCTTGAGGATTGTAACCTAAACTATTCTGGAGAAGCATTGATCTTGTTCTTGACATCTGCACAAAGGCTCGATGACCTTTGCACGTACCAAGTTTGCTCGAAATATCTTTGCTACTAGGATCGTCACATTAAAAGACAAAGAGAAGTTACTTAGGGAAAACTAAGCATTAAGCGATGCAACATAGATCTTGTGCTAGAGAAAGGGTCAGCATAATTGCTACAACAATCCAATTGTATGCTAAAAAAACCAATTCGCTATAGCAATATTCGAATCAGTATCATCAAGGTGAACAAATAAGTCTATTTTTCGCGTCACGCAAAGATTGGAGTCTAGTATTAAGGTAGAAAGACTTTGATTACAAGGTGCTCCAATGGTGGTCGGCCTTTACATGATTTGCAATAAACTTGAGACCGGTCACCGTAACTCATCATGGCTACTGTATTACTCCTAATAATAAACAACCAAGACTCTGTAAATAATAAGCTAGTATGAGATCAAAACACAGAAGTCTACATCACAAAAAATTGAAAATAATATAAGCCACCAAGCTAAGAAAAGTTACATGCACATTTTGAAACAAAGGGATTAATGTCAGTAGTAGAGATGACAATGGAGGACACCAAAAAGAATTGATAGTCCTTCCTTCACAGTATGATAACCGGCAAAAGAGAGAGAAGCAGACTGTCAAAGTGTGCACTTAGTTACAAACCACTGTATTATCTCAGAAGAAAAAGGATGTTATTTATGCGGGACTGTTTGAAGGCTACGTGTAATATTCTGGGAGCAATACCGAAGCTGAATTTGATCAAAGTAAAGAACAATGTCATCCTATTCTTACATTGCTGCTGACTGGTGAACTTGCAACCGTGTCCTCATCTCCTGACAAGTGCAAGATAAACCCACTATAGCCACCAGTGGCATTCTGGCAATCCTGACGCTGCTGCAAAGGACGTCCGGCAAACGCACAATTCTGCAACTGGAGGAAGAGACCAAGACATCAGATCACAAATGGCAGTGATAAATCCAATGAAAGACCTTTGGCTTTGATTCAGAAGTTCAGTAATAAAAAACAATAGCTCATAAACAACAGATTCGGAGCCAATTAGTGCAGAAAATAAGAAGAGCACCTGACAAGAAGGCGACGAAGCGGAGGTAGTGTTATTCCGGTGGTCGCCAACTGTCGGCGTGCCATACGGCTGAAGCCATTGCGGGAGCCAAGCAATATCCTGAAGAACTCAGTACCGAAAGGTTATTAGAAAAGGAAGCATTCCCCGGTTCCCATCTTGCTCGAGAAGGAAAACCTACAAGCACTCAACCTCAACCGTTCGACCGAGCGAGAGAGAAGGGAAGCAGCGAGGGAGGGAAAGAGGGGCGTTTACCTCGGAGAAGCGCGGGGAGTGGTATCCGCAGATCGACATGGCGGCCGCCGGCCGGGCCGAGTCCCGAGCAGTCGCCGCCGCCACGGGAGGAAGCAAGCGGCGGGAGGGTCTTCTCGTTTCCTTCGTTTTTTTATTTTATTAATTAACCTATAATCCGTTCGCATATCCCCGCCACCTCATCTATGTTTTGCGCCAGAAATCCAAGAGCGCGGGTGATTCCGACAGGAAGAGGGGAGGACCGGCGGGGCGAATGAAACAAAGGCTGACAAGTGGGACCGGCCATAACCCTAAGGATTTTTTAAAAAAAAAACTACTGATGGCCTTTCAATCTTCCTCTGAACTTAACGGCACCTCTCACTTTTCAATGAGTCATTTTTTTAATTTAACTAGATTTTTATTTATATAAATAAAATATTACGCCTAATATATGTATATAAAAATATATTTCTACTATTAATCCAACCTAGTGGTGCACATCATAAATACTAGTATGGCTTTCTATACATTTGGCTAAACTTTAAAAGAAAATTAACTCCTCAAAAATCGAAGAGGACTATAAGGCTATGTTTAGATCCCTTCTAAATTATAAAACTTTACAATATTCTCCATCACATCAAATCTTTAGACTCATTTATGGAACATTAAATATAGGTAAAAATATAACTAATTATACAATTTATCTAGATTTTCTGAGATGGATATTTCAAATCTAGTTACTCTATGATTGAACAATATTTATCATATACAAACGAAACATTATAGTACTTTATATCCATAAAGTTTTAGATTTAAACGAGGCCAAAGGCAGGTATACATATGAGGGGTTGAAGGAAGAAAACAGTTTATTTAGGGATTGAAGGCCGCGAGTGGTTCCCTATGTCTATGTATGTTGAAGCCACGCGATGCCCCTAGCTTATCATCGGGTATGTTATTTTTAAAGACACCATATCACTTATTAGAGGGTTCAATTTCTCAGAATAATCCATGTATGATGCATAATACTCCAACTTTTAAGAATGTCATCATATGATGACGCTACCATATCACTTATTAGATAGTTCAGTTTATTAGAATAATACATGCATGATGCATATTACGCCAAACATTAGAGGCAGGAGTTAACAAAAAAAAACAATTACAGACAGCAGGCCATTGGACCTTTACACTCTACACGATGCCATGCTCGGATTTTTTTTTCCTCTCTCATGGTAGTTGGTAGACCTACACCAAAATTGGTCACTCACACGAGCCAAAACGTTCACCTCTACACAAGCCTTGAACACACACAAATTACTGCACGAACGAAGGTTCACCAATCACCACCCATATCAGAAGGTACAGAAAACGGGTGCCGCAACTCCAAAATCATAAGCTCTTCAAGTCTGTCAGAGCAGTCTTGGTGGCAGCAGAAATCACAGCATCTGAAGCATTGGGCAGGTAATAATATTTCCCTGTGCAGAGCAAGACAAAAAAGAAAGTTGCATACAGGACAGTTCAACAGGGAAAAATTGGATTGCGATATTTCAAAAAAAAAAAGTGTCAAAAGCATTAAATGGATTTGCCATTACAGGCGCACCTTGGGCAACCCTTGCAATTTCCTTGGCGAATCCTGTGGATACAAACTTGTTCTCAGTGTCGATGACAAGAAGGGACATTCCTGCCTTGTATATTTTCCCAGCCACCTCAAGTATCTCATCCTTGGGAAAAAACAATTAAATCACATTAGCCAGCAAATAGTTAATATAAACAACTTCTAAAATGAAGCTATTTGGAATTGGTTTGCACCACAGTGGAGAAGTTTCAAAGGGCGGTTACACTGTTCCATCATTATTGGAACTAGACTAGATACTTCCCATATCATACTACTTTGTAGATATCAGTGGATGAGTAGTACCTTTAGTTCTTGAGAAGAAGGTCTTGGTGCATCTGAAGCAGCAGCAGCTTCTGGATCAGTGGATCTCTTCAGTGATACATTAGCTCTTCCATCGGTGATTGCAACAATCATGATACGCCCAACATCACCACTCTTTTCAGCATTCAAACCCACTCTGACAGCCTTGAAGAATAAACTTCTATGTTATCAGATCATACATAGCTTATTGCATAACTCAAAACAATGCTTAGTTCTTACTGTACTGAGGCCATGAGCTAAAGGAGAACCACCACCACATGGTAGCTTCTCAAGACGTTTCCGGGCCATTGCTATAGATCTTGATGGTGGAAGCAAAACCTCAGCATAATCTCCACGAAAAGGAATAATTGAAACCTGAGAGAGATGCCAAGACACAAAGCTAAGGCAGATCAATAAGCATTGATGGTATACGAACTATCCACATGACCACACAAAAAAACCGATGTATATCCTCAATGATGGGAAGCACAATCCAAGATGACCTTCAGCATGGCAGGATATGCAACATGAAGTAAAGTTTACCTGATCTCTGCTGGTGTAGCTTTCTGCAAGCAACTTCAACGCCGCACCTTTCGCGTTCTGCATACGATTCAGAGCCATGCTACCACTAGCGTCCACAACAAATATGACCTGTCAAGTAATTCCAACCAGGGGAGCGGTTAAGTCTCATGAATAGGCTAACACTGGACAGCCATGTTTGCGCCATAACCAGAGCACACACAAGCAGACAGATAGTAAATGCATTGTATTTATCACAATTCACAAAACACACGAGCAACATAAACTACAGAGCCCCATAAACTACACAAGCAATCATGCGGAGAATAAGAGACATACTAGAGCACCTGCTTTTCGAGCCATTCTTTTGGCTCTCATGTCAGTCTTTTCAACAAAAACCTTTCTTGACTTGTCACGTTCTTTCTCTCTGCGCAGTTTTTGGTATGGTGCAGCTGCTCTAAGCGTGGCATCAACAGCTAACCTCCTTACTGGACCCTACAACACAAATAATTGTTTAGACTAGGGGGTGCATTTTGTGAAAGAGTACCGATCAAAAGGTCAATTACAAGGGAATAATGCAGTAGAACTAAATAACAAAAACCTACTAACCCGGCCCTTTAGGGCTTGTATGAGTCTCTGACTCATTTTTCTTCTTAATATAATGACACACAGCTCTCTTGCGTGTTTGAGGGGAAAAAATACTAACAGGGTACCTTAGGAAGCATAGGCTTTATGTAACGGCCCCTATCTTCTGAGAAGATGACATTTTTTGCTCGCCCAGCTTTTCCGCGTCGTCTTTGTGCTTGCTGAGCAAAGAAAAGGAGTTTATCATCTACTAAACCACCTTCAGCATCAAATATGAACTCCTCAGGTATCTGCTGGTCTTGTTGTTCATTTTCTTCATCATCATCCTGTCCAACAAAACAGCTATGAGCTATGAGAAAACAAATGAAAAAGGCAGCTAGTATTTTTGGGGATAATTCTCTATTTGATACTGGGATAATGAAGGCTTCCTTCCATGGTCCTGAAAATTTTAGCCACCATTATGTGACAATAAGTTTATCTTTAATGCACTATATGACACTACCGTTAGCTTTTCCGTTCGATGGCCATTAAATGCCACATGAAAAGGACAAATTGCCCGTGTGTTTATCTTCTGCTCCTGCATATTCTGCAACAGTGACCTTCTCCAGCTGTTAAATACATCGCTCCAGCAAAAACACTCTAATATCTGTGTTCACTGAGACGTGGTAATAGTACGTGTTGTAGAGCTACAGCTGTAATTTATACATGTGCATAGTCAAAGATATCCAGATTGATAGATGTCATCTTGCCAGGGTACATGTGCATGCATACACCCTATACTTTATAGGTAAATTTCCATGCATATAATGTACTTGCTTTCTTTCTTTGCTTAGAGCATCTCCAACAGTCGGTAAAAAAGGAGCCCTTCGATCCACGAAAAATGCCATTCACCAGTGCCCTAAACGGCGTGGCTATTCACGATCACTCTATTCCACCCACAAATCACCTCTGCTCGGCTACCCTTGCCCTACCCTGGCCTTTGCACCTTCTCTCCTCTCTTCCAGGCCCAGATGGCATGCAGCCACCACCGGCCGACCTCCAGCCACCCACGGCCGCTCCTAACCGCCGGCAGCCAGCTAAAGGTGGCTTGATGCCAGCCGGTGGTGGCAGCAAGCGATTTGGGCACTGCACAACTGTAGATCGCCCGATACTCCCCTCCTCATGTAGTTTTGATCGGGTCTAAGAGGTCCCACTAGTTTTGGGTACCAAAAATAGGGCAATCTTGGAAGGACCTTTTTTTCCTACCCCAAAACTTTGTTGCGATCCCACCAAACTATTGGGCTCCGTTTTCTGTCCACTGTTGGATATGCTCTTATGTATGTCACCAGACCCAAAGTATACATTCATCACAGGGGCAGATCTAGCACCAAGTCAGCCCGGGCTCAAGCCCCTGCTACCGCCACCGGAAGTATGGTGCCCCTCCTAAGCCTCCCTTACAAGTTTGTAATCATCGAAGCTTAGAACAAGGAGCTAAATGTAGAAAATAAGGAGGAGCGCCTCCTAGCATATGTTTCTAGATCCACCACTGCTAACTCGCCATGCACATCTGTGGGTGTACCCACACGCATGCAATTGCTAGCTTCCTTCTCTTCCTTTCTTGCTTCTTAATGTCTTGCTCATTAACAGCACACATGACCAAGCCATCATCGTCCTAGGGCAACACCTCATATCCCGGCTCACCCTCGTGTGTTGGAAGCCGGCTATACGTCATCCCGCACATGGTGTGGTTAAGCAAGATATATTGTAGCAGGGGCAACTCTGTCTTTTAACATAGCACTTAACGTCCTTTGGATGGAAAAGCTAACAGGAGTGTCATTATAAGGCATGGAAGATAAACTCAGTGTCAAATAAGGGAAGCTAAAATTCCCATGCCATAGAAGGAAGCCCTCATTATTCCAGTGTCAAATAGGGAATTCTCTTTCTTCAATAGAATAAACCAACCTCTTGGTCATCGTCTTCCTCATCTTGGTCTTCTGAAGAATCTTGATTTTCTGGAGGTGGTGGCGGCGGGGGTGGGGGTGGTTGCTCTTGCTGCTGATCCTGTGGGTTATCAGACAGGATTGAGCGAGGTAGAATGACTAGCTCTACCTGCAAGAAGGAGCCAAGTGTATAAAATGTCAAACTTGCTGATAAAACACTTCCAGGTTGTTTACAACAATGTGTGCAATACATATTGCTACTTGCTAATTTGTTTTTCACTCATTTGGTATAGTCAAATAATGAATACAACAAATATGTATTGCTTAAATTTCTACATGTATATTACTGTATTACAAAAATGGAGAATACATAGGCATAAGTAGACTTAACAGCTTTCTTGAGGTCATCCACAAATACTTTTTCACGTCCTTCCATAGCAGCAAGGCATTTTGCAACTCGAGCAGCATACAATTCAGCACGATGCCCCTGCAGTTAAGTGTTAGAAACATATGCTTTGAATTATAATTATAAGTTTATAAACACATTAATTTTTAGATTTTAGCAATAACCTTGCTAAATTGGCATATTCCAAACAAGCATGATTGTTGTAAATTAAAAAGGAAATATGATTTGCACAAATTACATGATGGACACCAGACAAGTTTAGTGTATAGACAACAGTGCAAGGCCACATTAGCATAAGGACTACGCAATAAACACCACTTGGAAGACATCAAGGATTACGACAAGTACATAGTGATAGATAAGCCTTGGCTACTAGAGCACTTTAGTTGTTAGTCTCTTTTCAGTTTTTGGACAGTTGCTTTATGCTTTAGGCTAGCTTTACTTTACAGCATTAGGAATATGCTATTAAAGCAAACTTGTATCCCAAGAAGCTCTATTGAGCTCTAGTGTATATAAAGGGGAACAAAGACTAGAGGCAATTCAGCCCTAGCAGCACAACTCTGAGTCTCACTTTACTAACAATTGGTATCGGAGCTTTAGGTTTAGCTGGAGAAAAAAAAAACCCACCTTTCCACCCACCCAGCCATGTCTTCTTCAGCAGAGCGCGCCGCCGCCGCCATCGAGGCCAAGGCTTTGGCCATCGAGGATGGTACCTCGGTCACCGGTGACGGGGCGCAGGGCGACTCCAACACCCGGGCCGCGCGTCTGCTGGCTGTAGAGGCAGCATCAGCGGTGGCGATCCAGGCGGCGAGGCAGGCTGCAGCAGCAGCAGAGCAGGCGGCGAGGACCGCACAGGCGCTGGGAGCGGAGATCGCTGCAGAGGAGGAGGAGAGGATGGAGAAGGACGCCAGGCGCTCTGAGAGCCCGCGCGATCGGAGGGATCGGCGCCGCTCTCAGTCTCCGCGTGACCGCAGGCGAGGCCGCGGCGGCGGGCGCCATGAGTCGCGGGACAGGGTGGTCTACCACGACTTCGGCAGCAGCACGGCGTGGCCGATGCTGGACAAGACCAACTACCATGAGTGGTCGCAGCTTATGAAGTTGCGGATGCAGGCGCGCGACATGTGGGAGACCGTCGAGGGAGGTACGGTCCAGTACCGCGACGATCGGCGGGCGCTCGAGGTGACCGTGGCTGCTGTGCCCAAGGAGATGGGCATCCCGCTCATGGACAAGGCATCGGCGAAGGAGGCGTGGGACGCCATCGCTGCAGCAAGGATCGGCGTGGACAGGGTCCGACGGGCGACGCTGCAGCGACTTCGCCGGGACTGGGAGAACATCGACATCAAGCCCGATGAACAAGTCGACGACTTTGCCATCCGTCTGTCGACTCTGCATCAACAACTCGTCATCCACGGCGACCGGGACATCACCGAGGCGCGCGTGGTGGAGAAGTACCTTCGAACGGTGCCGGCGAAGTACGCGCAGATCGTCGTCGCCATCGAGCAATTCCTCGACTTTGAGGCGCTCACGCTCGAGGAGGTGACCGGGAGGCTCAAGGCGGTGGATGATCGTGAGGAGCAAGCATCGATCGGGCCGATGGCCGTCGGAGGAAAGCTGATGTACACTGAGGAGCAGTGGAGAGAGCGCTGGAAGAAGGAGAAGAAGGGCGCTGCCGATGCCGATGGCTCGGCTCCCAGGCAGCAGCGTGGTCGCGGAGGAAGGTTCCAGCGGGGCCGTGGCGGCGCGCGTGGCCGAGGGCGCGGCGCTGGCCGCGGAGATGGCGGCGGTGACCGCGGGCCCCCGGGTGACAACCGTGGGCCGAACACCTACCTCAACTGTGGCTTGGAGGGCCACTGGGCGCGCGATTGCCGCCTGCCACGACGAGAGCGCGGCGGAGGCCGCGGCGGTGGAGGTGACCGTGGCGACCGAGGAGGTGATCAAGGTGGAGGCCGCGGCGGCGGTGCTGGTGGATACGCTGGGCGTGCCCAGTACGCCGAGTGCGAAGAGGACGGCGTGCTGTTCATGGCACACGTGTTCGTCGAGCTGGACAAGGATGCGTCGGCTTACTCTCTGGCCGCGCAAGAAGTCACCTTGGAGGAGCCAAGGGCTCGAGCCTTTCTCGGCGTCGATGAAGAAGAAGAGAAGATGGGAGGCTGGTACCTCGACAGCGGAGCAACACACCACATGACGGGGCGTCGCGAGCTCTTCGCCGATCTGAACACGGACGTCCACGGCACCGTGCGCTTCGGGGACGCGTCCAAGGTGGACATCCGCGGCGTCGGCGCCATTGTGTTCCAAGGCAAGACCGGCGAGCATCGGGTGCTGCACGGCGTGTACTTCATCCCTGCTCTCAAGAACTCGATCATGAGTCTTGGGCAGCTGGACGAAGGCGGCTCCAAGGTGGAGATCGACAATGGCGTGCTGCGTATCTGGGATCGCAGCGGTCGTCTGCTCGCCAAGGTATCTCGAGGAGCTAACCGCCTCTACATCCTTCACTTGGAAGCTGCGCAGCCTTGCTGTCTCGCTATGCGCAAGGATGACAAGGCATGGCAATGGCACGAGAGGCTCGGCCATTTGCATTTTGATGCACTACGGCGTCTGAGCAGAGGAGAGATGGCCCGTGGGATCCCCAAGATCGACCACGCGGAGCGGGTCTGTGACGTCTGCGTCACCACCAAGCAGAAGCGGCGAGCTTTTCCATCCGCGACGGCGTACCGTGCCCAGGAGCACCTGGAATTGGTGCACGGCGACCTCTGTGTACCTGTGACGCCGGCGACCTCGGCGGGCAACCGATACATCCTCTTATTGGTGGACGACGCCACCCGGTTCATGTGGGCGGCGCTGCTGCCGACCAAGGATGCTGCTGGGGAGGCAATCAAGCGCATCAAGGCTGCAGCAGAGGTGGAGAGCGACTGCCAGCTCAAGGTCTTGCGCACAGACAATGGCAGCGAGTTCACCGTCGCCGAGTTCAGCTCCTACTGCGCCGATCAAGGTATCAAAAGGCACTTCAGTGCCCCTCACTCCCCTCAGCAGAATGGGGTCGTTGAGCGCAGGAATCAGACGGTGGTGGCCATGGCGCGAGCTCTGCTCAAGCAACGCGGTCTACCGGCAAGATTTTGGGGGGAGGCCGTGATGACGGCGGTGCACCTTCTGAACCGTGCCCCGACGCGAGCACTGGAGGGCATCACCCCCTACGGGGCATGGCATGGCCGATCGCCGACTTTGGGCCACCTCAAGGTGTTTGGCTGTGTCGCCTACACAAGGCGCCTGACCAGCTCCGCAAGTTGGATGACCGCGGCGAGGCCGGCGTGTTCATCGGCTATGCGGAGGGCGTGAAGGCCTACAAGGTCTACGATCCAGTGTCCCAGCGCGTGCACGTCAACCGCGATGTCGTGTTCGACGAGGGCCGCGGCTGGGACTGGACATCGGTAGCGGCAAGCACTTCGAAGGAAGGCGGTAGCGACTTCACCGTCGAGTATCCCTGGGAAGAGGTGGTGCCTGGAGCTCCCAGATCGGCATCACCATCGCCAACTCCTCTGTCGCGCTTCAATACACCGGAGCCGTCACAAGGTGAGGAGGAAGCAGAGGATCCCCCATCGGCAGCGGCACCATCGGCAGCCGCACCATCAGCAGCGGCACCATCGGCAGCCGCGCCATCGGCAGCGGCAAGCGGCTCTAGTCCTCGGGTCGAGCACATGACTCCCCTGGAGGACGATGAAGAAAGGGTGGACGCCTACCATGGCAGTGAGCCACTGCGCTACCGCCGCATCACTGACCTCATCTGGGATGAGGCCACCCTGCCGCTGGCTCAGAGGCTGTTCGCCGAGCTGTACCTCTCCTGCTCGGGCGAGCCGACTACCTACGCAGAAGCGAAGGATGATCCAGCTTGACAAGCTGCGATGGAGGAAGAACTGGGCGCTATTGAGCGTAATGGCACCTGGGAGCTGGTGCCACCCCGAGCTGGTCATCGACCAATCACCCTGAAATGGGTGTTCAAGCTGAAGAAGAATGAGGGTGTTGTGATCAAGCACAAGGCAAGGCTTGTGGCTCGAGGTTTTGTGCAGCAAGAAGGGATTGACTATGAGGATGTCTTTGCCCTTGTGGCAAGGATGGAGTCAGTCAGGCTGCTGCTAGCCTTGGCTGCTCAAGAAGGATGGAAGGTCCATCACATGGATGTCAAATCGGCATTCCTCAATGGAGAGCTCAAGGAGGAGGTCTATGTGCAGCAGCCACCTGAGTTTGTTGTCCAAGGAGAAGAAGACAAGGTCTATCGACTCCACAAGGCACTGTATGGGCTGAGGCAGGCACCCAAGGCATGGAATGCAAAGCTGAACTCAACCTTGAAGAAGATGGGATTTGTTCAAAGCAAGCATGAAGCTGCCATCTACAGAAGAGGCTCAAATGGCTCTGTTCTATTGGTTGGAGTCTATGTGGATGACTTGATCATCACTGGAGTCAAGGAAGAAGAAGTGAAGGCTTTCAAGACAGAGATGCAGTCCATCTTTGAGATGAGTGATCTTGGGTTACTCAGCTTCTATCTTGGAGTAGAAGTGCAGCAAGGCAGTAGTGGGATCACTCTGAGGCAGAGCCACTATGTCAAGAGGATTGTGGAGTTGGGGAGCATGGCCGATTGCAACCCTGCTGCCACTCCAATGGAAGAAAGATTGAAGCTGAGCAAGGAGAGCACAGCAGAAGAAGTGGATCCAACACAATACAGAAGATTGGTTGGAAGCTTGAGGTACTTGGTCCACACTAGACCAGACCTGGCCTTTTCAGTGGGATTTGTGAGCAGGTTCTTGGAGAGACCAACCACTGAACATCAAATGGCAGTCAAGAGAATTCTCAGGTACTTGGCTGGTACCCTTGACTATTGCCTCCACTTCACCAAGGCACCAAATTCAGCAAGGTTCTTGGGCTATTGTGACTCAGATCTTGCTGGAGACATTGATTCCAGCAAGAGCACAACTGGCTGTCTTTTCTTCCTAGGCAACAGCTTGGTCAGTTGGCAGTCTGTCAAGCAGAAGGTAGTGGCACTCTCTAGCTGTGAGGCTGAGTATGTGGCCATGACTACAGCAGCAACTCAGGCACTATGGCTATCAAGGTTGTTGGCTGATTTGCTAGGAAGGAGAGTGGAAACTGTGGAGTTGAAGGTGGACAACAAGGCAGCACTTGCACTTGCCAAGAACCCAGTGTTCCATGACAGGAGCAAGCACATAAGGACTAAGTTCCACTTCATCAGAGATTGCATGGATGAGGGGAGCATCAAGGCAGATCACATCGGCACAAATGAGCAGCTTGCAGACATTCTCACCAAGTCACTTGGAAGAACCAAGTTTGAAACCATGAGAAGCAAGATTGGGCTCAAGAAGATCATCAAGACTGGCTGAAGCAAGGCTTAGGGGGAGAATTGATAGATAAGCCTTGGCTACTAGAGCACTTTAGTTGTTAGTCTCTTTTCAGTTTTTGGACAGTTGCTTTATGCTTTAGGCTAGCTTTACTTTACAGCATTAGGAATATGCTCTTAAAGCAAACTTGTATCCCAAGAAGCTCTATTGAGCTCTAGTGTATATAAAGGGGAACAAAAACTAAAGGCAATTCAGCCCTAGCAGCACAACTCTGAGTCTCACTTTACTAACACATAGTTGACTGCACAAGGTAATAACAGATCTAGGCTGTGACTACAGGTAAACAACAGAATATGGGAGCAATTTTACAGAGTGGTTAATGATACTATTAGACGAATGCATCCAAGTCCTACAAGGTGCTTAAAGTCAGGTGATTCTGGTATGAAAGCATCAAGGCCCAAGAAGTAAACTAACCTGGCAGCCACCTCGTATAGCTTCCATGACAAGATATTTGAGCTGCTCTGTGCTAATATTAACATCCTTCAGATACTCCTTGCCAAAATTATCTGTGTGGCCATGTGTTCCCCTTGTGAGTTGAACAGTACATAGCAAAATTTTCAAATTAAACCTACAATCATGACTTTCAACTAGTCTAATGTCACGATCAAATATAAAATATCTTTTAACAGCAACAAAAACTAAAGTATGAACAAAGAGTGAAAAATTGTAACCATAATTGTAGTCTTATCTTATACAACATATCGTTTCCAGTTAATAATGGTCAGCAGTCAGCATTAACATATCGCAATACTTTCATTGGTTATCCCAGTCAGGCATAGTGGGATAGCTGACAGAACTAAAATTCTAAGGCACTTGCAAGCTTGCATGCAACATTTGAAAGCTATGTGTTTACTGTTTTATGTGGAGTGCTAGGCTGCTAGCTTGTTTAGTCAATAGAGAGTGGTTAAGAGGAAAACTACACACAGCTACATTGTTCAGAATAGAAGTCCTGGGTGCCAAATTCTTTGCATCCAATCCCTTTCTCTTTTCAAAAGTCAAACATCATGATTATATAATATTTACTCGTGAGGTAAGTAGGACACCAACAAACATTTCAGGTCTCCACAGTTTAAAGTCCTGTCATGCATTATGTGTAATATACTTTCATGCTTGAGGCCATTTGCTTCTCTGTTGCAATCATGTTTGTTCGGTAGCTGCATTCTAATAAGCATCAAATAATTGCCAGAAAGATTTTGCAGAATATCCAATTTCATGAAGAGAATTGTAGGGGTGTTAAAAAAACAAGAACAAGAGACGAAAATAACCTATGTGTTGATTCAATAAAGGAGGTATATATTACAATTACATGTTTACAACTGTATCTATCTTCACACTACTAGTACCTGAGTTTTTGCAGTTTCAGTTTCTTCTTCCACCATTTTGAAAACTTCTTTGCTAGACTCCTGAAACCGTGTTGCAATATCCACTGCTGCAACGCGGTCATCAAAACTCATTGGAAGATCAGCACTGCACCAGCAAATAGTATGGTAATGAGAAAAGTATTGAGTGCCGTAGTTCAAGAATGTCATAAAAAAAATCTTATATTAGATTGTGGGAGTTTATGATAAATAAATAAATAGAAAAATAAAAACTTGCAACTGCCTTCCAGAGTCTAAAGTACCTTAAATTAATTGCAATACGATCAAGCAAGTGTTCACGTACAGATCCTTCCTCCGGGTTGTAGGTAGCAATTAGAAGTGGTTTGCAGGGATGGCGAAAGCTAATGCCCTCTCTTTCCACAATATTAACTCCCTCCGTCAAGACATTCAGAAGTAGATTGCTTATGCCATCATCCAATAGATTTATTTCATCAACATAAAGAACACCTCTGTGTGCTTCAGCAAGAAGACCAGGTTGAAATACAGTAGTCCCTGATCTCACAGATGCTTCAACATCAACTGATCCGATGAGCCTATCCTCCGTCACACCGAGTGGAATCTGTCACAAGGAACCAGCAGCGTTGATAAGCTAACAACATTATGGAGAAATGGCATAACAATAAGTCAGTGTGATATACCTGCACAAAAGGTGTTTTGACAATCTCGGTTTCGACATTACCATCAGAGCCATACTGTATTTGATCGGCTAAACCATCCTCCCATCTGCCATAATGAAACCTCAATGAAATGAGCTGGCACATTCCAGGGACAAAAATAAACAAGCCTAAGATTTTTGTGATTCGATTCAAAAAAACAAATTAAGAATTGGAATCAAAATTAAATAGTTTGAATGGCACAAGAAAGAACCCTTGCAGCATTATTATATATCATATAAAGTGCTAAAGGGTTGTTACTCGTCTGGGCAGCTAGGGTCAGCATTTGCAATTGAGCCAACAACCACTTCAATGGGTGGAAGCATAGCATGCAAGCCACGAGCCATCACAGTCTTTGCCGTCCCACGCTTCCCTGAGATGGCAATGCCTCCAATCTCACGATCAATTGCCCCAAGCAGCAGAGCCGTTTTGATAGCATCCTGGACAATGATGTGGACCCAAGGGTTACAACAAGACACAGTCTGAAAAAGTTCGTACGTACGATACGGAGACCGTGGATAGAAAACTGTGCTGCCTTTGAAATAAATTTTTAATTGTCTATTCACAAAGCGTAGCTATATATGGATTAAATCATGATACGTGCTTGATTTTACCACATACACATACAGACGATTTAAATGCCGGGCATGTGTTTGGCTGGCGAAATTTGATCTTAAACCTTTGCTACAGCTTACAGAAATCAAAACAAGGCGAGTCAATACCAGACCCGAATGCAGCCCAACTGGTTACGGGAAACACCAGGAACACTTGATTCACTCCACGAAATGCCTCTACCACAGTCGGGAAACACTGCCACTAGTCCACTACTGGCTACCGCTAATCCGACTACGCAATCAGCAATCCAGCAACACCCACTACCCAGAGAGAGCACGAAGCGGGGAGAGCAACGCCCAAGTTCGTCACCTGCCCGACGACGGCAGCCAGGGGGAAGTACTCCCTCCCATACCCACGCCCCGCGCCGCCCTTGGCCGCGGTGGGGATGGCGCCGTTGGGGGACTCGAGGACCTCGGCGGCCGCGGGTGCCGCGGCCGCGAGGCGGGATTCCCGCAGCCGGACGGCGCGGGAGGGGACTGGGAGGGAGACGGCGGCGCCAGTGGAAGGGAATGAGGTGGCGCGGCGGTGGGGCGGGAGTGAGGTGGAGAGCGCGGTGGGCGTCGCCATGGTGGTGGCCGCTCTAGTGCGTCAGCGGCACCCCGTGTGTGTGGGCGTGCGCTATCGTCTCTTATCTTGTTTTCGTAACGGAAATCGCGTCGCAGCCATCTCTCCCGTGCGTTTGGCGCAGCGGTTTGATCCAAAGGGTATCCCAGGCCTGTTTGGATTGATGCGAGTACATGCAGGAAATAAAAGTAAAAGTGATTATTGTATTAGTATATAAACAGTGAGTGATGTTTGGTATACCATATACCTTAAAATGTTCGTGCTAACGCAACGGTTTAATTAAAAAAAATAATTTAAAAAACAACTATTTTATTTTTGTAGAGTTTAATTTTTTAAACAATAGTATCAAGATAGTGAGACTTGAAAGTTCTCATGTGTGCAGGGGCGTCTAATAAAGAAGCTAATAAGAACCATTTGTTGTGTGCAGGAGCGTGTAAATAAGGACCCGTGTGGAGAAAGACTACCTGAGCGGGAAGATTTTTTTAATAGACTTAGGGCATGTTGGGTTTAGGGTCAGTCACTTTTAGTCACTAAAATACCAAATAATTCTATTAAAAGAGGTCCCTAAAGTTTAGAGTCTTTAGTTATGAAGGGGTAGCTAAAACCCACTAAATTTTTTTTTGGTATATGGGCTGCCCCTTGCTCCTTCTTGATAACTGTTTTAGTGGCTTTTAGTTAATAGAACTAAACATAGAGCCACTAAAATTTTAGAGGAAAGTCACTAAATTTTAGGGGCACTAAGAAACCAAACAGACCCTTAGAAAAGAAAAAAGAAGGTGACTTAGCGTAGATTCAGTTCGATGAGTTGCGAGAGCATCAATGACCTACGGTATTAGGCTATTCTAAAGTTTATTAGCTTGAATGATAAAGTTCGTGATGATGGTGCTCATGAACGAATCAGAAGGTAGGAAGAAGAAATGTTGCCTACTTGCCGGAGTGGAGGATCATCCGTACGAAGCCAACGAGCGGCACGGTGTCCTCGAGGATAAGGTCCTCCCAGTCCACTCACTCCGTCTCCGTGACTCCGTCGCCTTCTTCCTCCCCTAGACCCCTTCGTCCTCGGGCGCCTCGTCCTCCACCGGGCCATCAAACGACGATTCCGCATCGGTCTCTCTCTCCTCCTCCTCCATCGACGTCACTGTAGCTACCTCCAGCCGCCGCAGGAAGGCCGACCCGTCACCGTAGCTATCTCCGGCCACCGCAGGAAGGCCGCCGGGTCGGGCGGCGCCGCGCCTTGCTCGCGCGCCCTCACCGCAGCAACCGCCTCTGCGCGAGCCGATGATATTTCAGAGGGGAAAAAGGTTATTTTCATCTTTATTCCCCGAAAAAATGTCGTGAAAAGGAGGAAGGGACAGCGATCGAACCTTGGCCGAGCGGCACGGGCGTGGGTGTTGTGCGTGGGCATGAGAGATGGGAGGGTTGATACACGTGATGTAGGGCATTGGATGTGATGTAGGGCATTGGATTTGAGTGGGTAAGGAGAGAGAATAATTACGATCAATTTGGATGGTTAATTTTAATGGAGTTCTTTTTCTGGGTACACTTTTCTGGGTGGATGGATGGGGGACTTCAGCGGGGAACGTTTTATTTGATGGATCTAGAAAAGAAAAAGATGATGAATTAGTAGGGTAGATATATACCAAAACAGGCGGGCTCCAGTTTGTTTGTGGAAGAACACGCGCTGCTAACCTCAGGGAAGCAACAGATATAGAGAAATGATATGTTTACTCAACCTGATAGAGATACTCTTAGACACACACATATCTTAGTCAAACATTTGGTGCGACGGGTTCATCAAAAGAGTATCCATATCCAAGGTTGTTTGGTGCAAGTAGAAGTAGAAAGAAAGATTGTAGAGGTAAATACTCCTATGTCAAAACAAGGTGATTCCCGTTTGTTTGAATACATGTTTCTACTAAGGTCATTTTAAATGGAAGTTTTCATGGTACACTTTCAAATATAATCATATTTTGGAAACAGTGTAATGAAACTCTCTCTACTCCCATCAAACTCTTATCGTCTCTTTCTTCATTAATATAGTGTCACATCAACATATTTAATGCCCATAAAACTTTTGTTGAAACTCCACTGAGACTAGCCTAATAGGTGGAGGCAAACTGTCATTAGCAAGCATGATTATCTATTCATGAACAATGACCTATAATTGTAGGTAAATCATGATTCTTAAATAGTGATTGTTGTATTCATAAACACTGTTTTGGCAAATACCTATAAATTATACATGGTTGAATACAATGGTCATAATATTTTCTTCTCTCTTTTTTAGTCTAAAAACACGATGTTCCTAATTTGAGAGTTTGTTATGCAACATAAACAAGACACAATTTCAATTTTCACAGCATTTTAAAAATGAAAACCCGTCTAGAGATAGAGTTTGTGATCTATTGTTCGAAGGTTCTTTTGATTGTGAAGGGCATCTTTTGCCTTTGTGAGCCCTGAGTGAACTACCCAACTTTCTTGGTAGCTTCATAGGTGAGATTGAGGTGTGTTCATGTCATAATCATTTTAGCATTTTGTTTATTTTAAGGAATCTTGGTATAGAGCTGCAAAGTGTTTATTAGGAGCATATCACACCATAGCAAAATGTGAAAAGATTACCATGTCTATGATATAGGTCTTGGCTATCCTCGTTGAGCTGAGGTCATAAATGCCTTCCCATAGGGCCATACCTAGGATTTGGAGGCCCCTGAACAAAATACGTGATGAGGCCCTAAAAATTGAGTCTTACAATCCTAAGAACAGATCAAATCTTAATACTAAAAGAGTAAAAGCTACTCCGTAGCAACTAGCACAACAAAGCGAAATGACAAGGCAAAAAATGAACAGACCAGAGAAACTTCAGTTGCCAAGGAGGTTGGTGGACATAGCCATTGGGCTTTACATTGGTGAGTTGATCCAATTAACACACCAGAAATTGCAACGTACAAACCTTTTTTTAGATATGCTACATTTTTTCTCTTTAAAAGATTAGCTATTACTTAATTAGTAGTTATTGTAAACTATAAATTTGGAGGCCATAAAATTTTAGAGGCCCTGAACAGTTGCCCACCTTGCACATGTCAATCTACGGGCTTGCTCCCCATGATAGAGTAGGCAACGTCCAACCAAGGATGAATCCGACTCGAGTGGTAACTCGTCGACTTACTGGACAAAGCAAAGACAATATATGATTGGAAACTGACTTTAAACCCAATTTGTATACCAATCAAAATACAACTGAAGATTGTAATTCGCCTAGGCTATTTAGGGATGGGTAGGGAGCTCTTGACGAACAACCCGATGCAACCCATAGCGATACAATACACAAGTATTATGATCCTCTACTCGCAACTGATCCTAACATAGGATACACAAAAAGCAATAAAAACATTATCATTCACTAGACATATGGTATCTTTTGTCAGAATCAGTGTAAATATGTGTCCCATGTTACATGTGATCGAATGCGCTCACGACGCGATGGTAGCACATCCCTTCGTGGATGGCTCTCGCACAGGTTCGACTCTCACCAAAAATAACCATGTGTTGCACGAGGGAATTTCTCCAATCGAAATCAAGCCTATGTGATTGCTCGATAAATGCATTACAAGATTCCACGGGCAGTCTCACCTATATTTAACACGATGTTAAAAAAACATTGTACGTGATACATCCAAAACTAGTTGGTGATAAAAAATACTAACATACCTAAGGTAGGAAACTGGCGTGTTTGGACCTCAACCCCATGGTTTTAACTGTTTGAGACCCAACGGGGGCGGGTCTATTTCTTCCCCGCGGGTCTCGGGTTCAAAGACACGAACTAGGACGGGGACGAGTTTTCAAATTCCGTCACAGTTTCCCCATAGGACCCAAAATCTAAGTGACTCATCTAATGTCACAACTATCCTACATGACACCCTAGGTATATAACATATAAATCAGGGCATTGCTCCGTACCCCTACTCACAATCACATGGAAAGCGCACCAGTGCACGGCTCGCTCGTCACTCTAATTACTCATCGCTCACCGCTCCTTCCACTCGGCTGCCTCTCACTTAATGCCCGCCCTCGACCTCAACTCTCAAGGCCACGGAGGCGCAGCATGGCTTGGCAACCTTGACCTTGTCCTTGACGGATGGGCGAGCCACGAGGCATGAGCAGACGTGCCACACCAATGCGCCTCCGCGCCATTGCCACCACGCGTCGTGGCTACCTCCCTTCCGCTGCAGTTTTGTGGATTAGCCCCAAACCCGAATCTAGGTGGGAGTAGATTTCCACATGCGATTCGGGTTCAAGGGGAGTCCGCAGATGCTCTATCCCACCCCATTACCATCCATAAACATACAATGTCTACGACATGTGTTGTCATTTTTTTTGTTTCACATTATACTCTTGTGCCTCTTGGGTGGACTGTGCCTTTGGCACATGTTGTGTTTATGCTTACCAGGTTTGTTACTCTGATTATTAAAGTCATCTTCATTGGATTTCTTGTTATTCTTATAACATTGTTAAGTTTTAGGGGAAGACACATCACCAAACAGTCTTTTTGTTTTAATCTCATTCCCTATTCTCATAGCATGTCCTTTTGTCTCACAACTAGGCCGGATTTTCTGACTGTATTTGTGAACACATGGTAGATAAGTACCCATGAATGTTAAGTTTTGATGATGAGTGATTGACCAACATTTGAGCGTTTCAGTTTGAGTGGCTTACCCTAACCTCTTTGCGAAAGCAAATGTGCGCCTGTCTATCGGCTTGTGGTGTGCAGGTGCTATGCCTAGTGACAGTGGTCAATGGCGTGGAGAAGGTCGAGTAGAGGCTTGCCGTGCCGATGGACTGAGAGCGGTGAAGGGCGGAAGCGGGGCTCGGACTGAGGGACCATGGGCGCCGGCGGACTAGCTGTGGTGGCTAGTACTTGGCACCGGCGAGTGCGAGAAGACATGGAGGTAGACCGAGTTGAAAAAGTCAAGACGGCGGACGAGCGGGTCGAGCGGAGGCTCATGGGACTCGGAGTCCGACCGGGCGAGGACAAGGTGGCTCGAGTCGAGCGGTTTGGTGGTTTGGGCCTAAAAACCATCGGAGGGCGGTTTCCGAGTTTGGGCCTCAAAACTCGGGGTTCGGTAGTTGAGCCGAAAGCTACCTGTGGCGGGTTTCGCGGGTTTGGGCCTCAAAACCCGGGCGGAGCTTCCAAGGAAGCGGGGATGGCACGTGGCGGAATCTTGGAGGTTGCGTCAAGGCGACGACAATTCCTGACAGGAAGCGGGGCCGTCCATTCAAAATGCGAGAGGTATTTTCCAGAACTTGGACTGCAATGCTTAGGTTAGGTAGTTCACTCATGTATCTAGGGGGGTCTTTGGGAAATAGCCAAAGCCCTGTTAAATAGGGGATGAAGGGTATCCTTATCCCATCTTGAACCCTAATCATTTTGCCCCAACTCTCTCTCTCTACCATCTCTCTAGTTCATGAGATCCCTAGGTTGATTTCACTAACCTCTGCAAGAACTCGCGAATCCTTTGGTGGGAATCGGAGGCCCTACTCTCCGAGTGCCATGGCACGGTTAGTTTCTTGATCGAGTCTCCCCGGTTGCTTGTGTTCTTCGCGTTTTGCTTTTGCTCCCTCTTTGTTCCCGAGTTGATTTCTCTTTGTAGGGAGTAGCTCTTGCAAATCCGTTTGAACCAAGTTGTTCGTATTCGTGAGGAGCATCTTTGCACCGAAAGAATTCTCCTCAAACCTCACGAGTACGTAGATCGGACGATTTCTTTGTAGCATTCTTCATTTTCTCTCTTTTCCCCCAAATCTCTTCTTCTCGTTTACTCACACCAAATTGAGCGATAATTTCTTCGGGATAGCTTCTCCATAGCATTAGGATCATGCCTACAAAGTTTGGTTGCTATTGGTGAACATTTGGTCGTGATTTGGAAAGATTTGGTGGAGAGAAAATCATTTTCGCGGGTTTCAACACCTCTGCTCGCGAGCGTCGGACTAGGCTCCGGACGACTCTCCCCTAGCTCCGGGCCAGAACAAGTGGTTCGGTGGCCTTGACCTCAGACGTGTCAAGCAGCGAAGGGCGTCGTACCAAGCTCCGGACCATACCCCATTGGTCCGGTGGTCTCTGTCTGAGAATCTGCCAAGCGTCGGACCAGTTGGCATAGTCCAACGGGTGGTCCGGAGCAAGGGTGCTCACTGCATAGTTTTCGGGAGTGTGGAAGGTAAGCACCGGACCACTCTCCTTGGTCCGGAGGTGACGTCGGACTAGTCCGGAGCAGGTCGTCCGGAGGTCGGGTGCTCTTTGCTCGTTTTGGTCTCGGCTGGTGAGAGCGTCGGACCAGCCACCGGACCACTCGTCTTTGGTGCGGAGGTCCAGCCTGAACTAGTCCGGAGCTTTCTGTTGGTTGTTGTTTTGCTTCGTTTTGCTTAGGTTTTTTTTGCCTCTTTTCCCTAGGGGTCAAGAACCTACGTTTTGGGGTTTTCGGTGAGTTTTTCTTCCACTGCCGGTAAGTTCTCATTTCTTCATTTTCGTCTGAATTCCCCGAGCAACGCTCGGGGGAGGTTGAGCACCCATCAACTGGGTTTGGTTTTTGGGAAGAGTGGCTCGAATATTTCGAGAGAAATTTGAGGCTCCCATTCACTCTCTGTGGTCGCCGTTCTCGGTCCTTCAGTATTTGGGCATGAACACACATACCAATGTTCCTCCCATCACGAAGCCACGTGTTAATTAATTACAACAAACATGAATGTTATTTTCATACCCCGTTAATTGCAACACACGATGCCTCCTGCGTCGGTACTTTCGCGTGTGTAAAAAACGGCTGCCACCTCTCACCGTTTTTCCGACTTGTTCTCACAAAAGCTAGATGATGAAAATACGTTGAAAAAAATTCTAACTGCTTTTCGTTTGCATTTGGTAATTAGTGTTCAATTATAGATTAATAAGACTTAAAAGATTCGTATCGTAAAGTTAAAGTAAATTGTGCAATTAGTTTTTAATTTCGTCTACATTTAGTACTCCATGCATATACTACAAGTTTAATGTGACGAAGAATCTTCTTTTTACATAGTGTCAAATTTTAGGGTTTTTGGACCAACTAAACACAGCCGAACCAAGCAACAACAATAACGATCCTTTCTTCATCCTCTCGGTCCTCCATCTTCCTCCTCTGGAACTGGAAAAGGCGACGAGGAGATAGAACCAGCGAAGCGATCCGCTTCTCGCACTCGTCTCGCGCCAGCATCATTGCCCGCCCAGTCTGCCGCCGCCGTATCCTCGCCTCGCCTCGCCATTATTTAGTTTTTATCATTGCGTCCACGCCTGCTCCACTCCTTGCCTGCCCATCCCACTTCGCTTCCACGCAAAGGATTTTTCCTCTTTTAAATACTACACGGTCTCTGATCGGTTAAGCTTGTGCTTATTTACTACCTCTTTCCTTTTTTTTTTCTTCCCCTTTCACAAATTTTGGGGCTTTATTTCTCCCCCCCCCCCCCCCCCCCTACGCGTTGATCTTTCTTGATGCTTTGCGTCCCGAGTCGAGGTAGACATCGGAGGCGCGCAACTGATTTGGTTGGTTCAGCTCGCGATTTCTTGATCCGCCACCCTGCGCTACTCAATTCCGATCCTTTTAGTTCAGATTTGAGTAGCAGCAGGGCTTCCGCGGCGATCACTTGACTGGGTTCCATCAATTTTTGCCCACTGCCACTGGTGCGAATTGGGATTTCTTACTGTTTGCTCTATTAGTATCGGTGCTGATGAGCTCAGCTCGAGATTAAACCAGTTTGGTTTTTGATTTTTCCCCCTTCTACTGACCAAGCTCACAAAGATCGCTAACTCCACCTTCCAATGGACGAGTCCGGGAAGCGAGCGTCGGCTCCTTCAGGATTGGGCCGTCGACGCTGCTGGGCCGCGGGGTGGCGCTCCGCGTGCTCCTCTTCAGCTCGCTGTGGCGCCTGCGGGCGCGCGCGTACGCCGCCATCTCGCGCGCGCGCAGCGCGACAGCGTCGTCCTGGCTGCACCTCAGGAACACCCACGGCGTCCTCCTCACGGTCGTCCTCTTCGCCCTCTTCCTGAGGAAGCTCTCCGGCGCGCGGTCTCGGGCGGCGCTCGCGCGCCGGCGCCGGCAGTACGAGAAGGCCATGCTGAATGCCGGGACGTACGAGGTCTGGGCCCGCGCCGCCAAGGTGCTCGACAAGATGTCTGAGGAGGTCCATGAGGCGGATTTCTATGACGAGGAGCTCATCAGGAACAGGCTTGAGGAGCTCCGGAGACGGAGGGAGGACGGATCGCTCCGGGACGTGGTGTTCTGTATGCGCGGTGATCTTGTTAGGAACTTGGGGAACATGTGCAACCCTGAACTTCACAAGGGCAGGCTAGAGGTAACTGTAGCTTCTACTAATCAATTCAGTCTGCTGATTTGTAGTAATATAGGAGTATTTGTTTGCTGATGTTTTGTAAATGTTGATGGTCTTGAAAAATTCAAAAGCACCTCTTACTTACAACAAGAAATCCAGCATTACCAAAGATCACTGGAACTCTGAATTCAGCATCACCACCATTCCAGTAACATTGCTGATCTATCACAATGCAGGTTCCTAAGCTTATAAAGGAATACATTGAAGAGGTTTCTACTCAACTAAGAATGGTATGCGAATCTGATGCTGACGAGTTGCTATTGGAAGAGAAGCTTGCCTTTGTACAGGAGACAAGGCATGCCTTTGGGAGGACAGCGCTACTCTTAAGTGGGGGTGCTTCACTGGGGTCTTTCCATGTAGGTGTGGTGAAAACATTGGTTGAGCATAAGCTTCTGCCTCGGATTGTAGCAGGATCTAGTGTTGGTTCCATTATATGTTCGATTGTTGCTACCCGAACATGGCCTGAGATTGACAGCTTCTTCACAGACTCATTACAGACCTTGCAGTTCTTTGATAGGATGGGTGGAATTTTTGCAGTGATGAGGCGAGTCACCACTCATGGTGCACTGCATGATATTAGCCAGATGCAAAGGCTTCTGAGGGATCTTACAAGTAACTTAACATTTCAGGAGGCTTATGACATGACTGGCCGTGTCCTTGGGATCACTGTTTGCTCTCCTAGAAAAAATGAGCCACCCCGCTGCCTCAACTATCTGACGTCACCGCATGTTGTTATTTGGAGTGCTGTAACCGCCTCTTGTGCATTTCCTGGGCTCTTTGAAGCTCAGGAACTGATGGCGAAGGATAGATTCGGCAACATAGTACCCTTCCATGCACCCTTTGCCACAGATCCTGAACAGGGTCCTGGAGCATCGAAGCGCCGGTGGAGAGACGGGAGCTTGGAGATGGATTTGCCCATGATGAGACTCAAGGAGTTGTTTAATGTAAACCATTTCATTGTGAGCCAAACTAATCCTCACATTTCTCCACTCCTCCGAATGAAAGAGCTTGTTAGAGTCTATGGAGGCCGCTTTGCTGGAAAGGTATGTTTGTGACCATATTGAGTAGGTACTAGGGACCTTTAGCTATCTTAGTCACATAGCATATGGTTGTGATTTATGTTAGAATGCAGGCCTGTAATTCATGTTGCAGATAGTTATTTTACTTTTCTTCAAAAGTAGTCCACCTTCAACAATTCCACACAATTCATGGTTATCATCTCCTGCATATAGGCAGTATCTGATGGCATTGAAGAGTTTATTCAGTGCTATGATAGAACTTAATGAAAATAATTAATGGTGGATATCCAGCCGATGCTCCGTATTTGTATTGAACGCTTGTGCATGTATTTTGTTTAACGCTGCTGGTTGTGTATATTTCTTGAACACTGTGTTAAAGTTCTCTCTTTCAAAGTCCAATTGCTATATGTGCTTTTACCAGGCATAACTTTGATCTGCTCTGTATAGCTTGCTCGTCTTGCTGAGATGGAGGTTAAGTATCGATGTAACCAAATCCTAGAGATTGGTCTTCCAATGGG
Organism: Microstegium vimineum; assembly: GCA_022036555.1. Lineage (NCBI taxonomy): Eukaryota > Viridiplantae > Streptophyta > Magnoliopsida > Poales > Poaceae > Microstegium > Microstegium vimineum. The sequence continues at coordinate 60,540,031 of CM039124.1, forward strand.
AGGACTTGCAAAATTGTTTGCTCAGGACTGGGAGGGTGATGTCACCATGGTTATGCCGGCAACAGTAGCTCAGGTATTACTCTTGAGTTCTGAGTAGGTTATTTAGGTTAAATACAAGCACTTTGAGTTGAAGTTTTTTTTCATTCTTTGAGTTGAAGAATTGTCCCTCACATCTCTCCAACTTTCAGTATTTGAAGATTATTCAGAATCCAACATATGCTGAACTCCAAATGGCTGCCAACCAAGGCCGCCGGTGTACGTGGGAGAAGCTCTCTGCAATCAGAGCAAACTGTGCCATTGAACTTGCATTGGATGAATCTATAGCAGTGTTAAACCACAAACGGAGGCTAAAAAGAAGCATGGAAAGGACAGCGGCTGCTTCCCAGGGTCATTCTAACTATGTTCGCCTCAAAACTCCAAGGAGGGTACCATCTTGGAGCTGCATCAGTCGAGAGAATTCTTCAGAATCTCTCTCAGAAGAGATTTTTGCAGTTGCTACTTCATCCACACAGCAAGGTGCCACTCTTGTTGTCGGCACACCAACTCTTTCTCACCATGTTCGGCGCAATTCTCATGATGGAAGTGAAAGCGAGTCAGAAACCATTGACCTTAATTCCTGGACCAGGAGTGGTGGGCCTCTAATGAGGACAGCGTCTGCTGACCAGTTCATCAGTTTCATCCATAATCTTGAGATTGACACGGAATTAAGCAGGTCCTGTACCGTGGAGGGTGATACTGCAGGTATTTTGTCAGAATCTACCTTCCAAAATGATCCACGACTGAACAATAGCTCAAGTGTTACTACTCCAGGTAGACGCACAGAAAATTCTGAGACCGAGTCATCCAACACTGTCAACACCATAGCCAATCAAGCTTCTACTCCCACAAGCATGGCTGTTTGTGAAGGAGATTTGCTGCAGCCTGAAAGCACTACTAACGGTATCCTGCTTAACATTGTGAAAAGAGATGCCCTGCAGGCTCAAAATGACAGTGTAACTGAATTGGCCGAAAGCTCCTGCCCCGAAGCTCCATATCGGGAAACTTGTGGTGCCATCTCAGGGTCTGACTGTGCTGAAGATAGCGAGGACGCTGCTGACTCGAGCAATCACTCACTTGATAATGATGCCTTTGTAGTTCCGCATGAACCTTCAGCTGATGATTAGATTCTTCTTGATTTTAAAAGGTCATTATTTAGCTCATTACAGCAACGCTGTACAGGGAAATTGTAGTACTTGCTCTATTCAAAGAGCATGGGTAGCATATATGTACGGATGCAAATGGTTAGACCGCAAGTCTGCATATAGGCCACGGATTTAGGGATACACATGCTGTGTTAATGTTAATAATATTTGCATCCATTGTGAAATTGTTGGTTGATGCTTCTGTGATGATGTACCGACATGGTTTTCTCAACTGCTGGAGAAATCAGTTTTTATCTCTCTTTGCGTGGTGCACGGTGAAAGTTTCTATGATCACTCTGCCTGCCTGTTTAGTTTAGGCACTGCTGAAAATTCATTTGTACAGTAGTAGCACATTCAGCGACCATATATACACGAATTCGGCATTGTCACTTAGAATGTCCAACCATTTATTTAAAAAAAAAGTCTTGCAGACACACTGTTCTTACTACAAGCTACGTACATCTCAGAGTAGCAGCAGAACAAGAGTGATAATAACGCTGCTAAAAGCTGGGGGGCTCTAGTCCTCGAACGCTTTGAGGGTAAGGTTGACGGCTGTGACGCCGCCGTCCACCATGAGGTTGAGCGCGCTGACGTACCTGGCCTCGTCGCTGGCCAGGTAGAGCACAGCCTGGGCGACGTCCTCGGGCATCGCGTCGACGCCCTTGAGGTTGGCGGCGCCGCCGACGAAGGCGAGGAAGTCCTTGAGCGCGTCGTCGGCGCGCGCGCCCTGGGGCAGGTGCGGCATGGACAGCGCCGTGGGCACGGCGTAGGGGGACACGCAGTTGACGCGCACCCCGTGGCGCCCCAGCTCGGCGGCGACGCTCTTGGTGAGCCCGACCACGGCGTGCTTGGACGCCGTGTACGCGTGCGGGCCCATCCCGCCGACGGCGCTGGCCACGCTGGCCAGCGACACGATGGAGCCACGCTTCCGCGGGATCATGACGCGCGCCGCGTGCTTCATCCCCAGCAGCACGCCGTGCACGTTGACGTCCACCACCCTCCGCGCCTCGGCCAAGTCCAGGTTGCGGATGTCCGTCACCTTGGCGCCCGTCACGCCGGCGTTGTTCACCATCACGTCCAGCGCGCCGCCGAACCGACCCGCCGCCGCGTCCACGGCGCGGCTCACGTCCTCCTCACACGTCACGTCGCAGTGGACGAACATGACGTCGTCTCCTCCCAGGGCGTCGCGCAGCTGCTGCCCGGCCTCGTCCTGGATGTCCGCGATGCAGACCTTGGCGCCGTGCTCCGTGAAGAGGCGCACGATGGCTTCGCCGATGCCCGTGGCGCCACCGGTGACGAGGGCCACCTTCCCTTCCAACCTGTGCTTCGGGAAGAAACGCAACGCACGATCAAATCTGAAACTTGCAACTGGATTAGTCTCACATTCATGAAAGATTTCTAAATCCTATAAACCTCGTGGCTGGTGCACATAAACATCAAAGTAACCCGACCGACTGTATGCCGATGTATACTACAAGACTGCAACTGTAGAATCGTTAAGGATACACTTGGCAGTTGGCACACAATTTCGTCCAAAAAAAGAAGAAAAATGAACACTTTATAGGCTGGGCTCACTAAAGGACAAGCACAGCTTGTCAACCCTTGCATCACATTCCACCAGAAACAGAAAGAGTTCAGTGCTTTGCTGGGTGGATCCTTCGATTCATCGCGTTTCCAAGCGAAAACGTGGAAACTTTGATCAAGATATTGCATAATTGGTCTTCTTTTTGGAGTAACAAGCAGGGTCTCAGCTGCACAACTGGAACAGCAGCCGAGCTGTGGAACAGAGAAGCTATGGTGGGTTGGGAGGGAAAGAGGGGAGGAACAGAACAGGGAACCCACGCACGAGAGCCATGGAGAGAGATGGGGATGAAGGAAAGAGCTAGCAGGGCACGCACCGCTTGCTTGAAGAGGACGACGGCGAGGAGCCCGCGGCGGCCATCGTCTCCGGATCGGCGCCTGCCTCCTCCGCGCTCCGGCGGTCGCCGAATCCAAGTGCGCGCTGTCGCTGCGGCCTGCGGGCGGGGGCGAGCAAGTTGGGAAAGCGTTGTCAGAATCTGGGTGGAGGACTGGAGGTGGTGCATGTGGCACATGGGCCAGTGAAGTAAGCCGCCGCACTGGGTGTTTCGTGTGGGCGAGTCGCAGCCGTCCACGTACCCAGCACCACTCGCTCGCGCCTCCCGTCCCAGTTCTATCGGCTCGCGACGGGGACGGCGACGGCGACGGCGTCGAAACCCATGTCGACTCCCACGTGGCCACGTTGGGTTTCGGCCCCTTGGGCGGTGCAGTGCAGGCGCGTTTACTTTCTCTATCATGTACAGCCATGGTAACAACCACCGTACATTCGTATAACGTGTCCATGCACAATCAGTGAACACCTTTTTTCACAACCAAATCCTCCTTAATCTATGTAACACTCTGCCGTTGGATGATTGTACATGAACACGTGTCACGAATCCACGCGGGTGCCCGGACTGCATGATGGTGATCGTCGATTGTCGTCGCTCAAAATCTTCCCGCACCGTATCATGGTTGAGTGGAGTTGTCAAAGGAGATGTAAGTAAGTCTGGGCACGAAAAACTGAAAATCGAAAACCGAACCGAATTAACCGGAAATGAAACCGAAATAACCGAAACTGAAAAATTCTGTTAGATGTTCAGTTCTCAGTTCTTAGGAACCGAACTAACCAATCAAATTTTGGTTCCTGTGCTCGGTTAACCGAACTAACCGAATAACCGAAATTCACAAACAATCCCAATAATCCGTATGATTTAGTGCATAATACCACTTTAACACTTGATATAAAAGGTTGATGGCATCGCCTCACAGCCTCACACTGTCATATTTTTTAAAATCTCAGCCTCAAGTTTTTTTTAGTATTTGTTTTAATTATTTTTTGTTGTATGTGTAAATCTTCGGTAAATTCGGTCGAAACCGAAACCGAACCGAACCGAACCGAACTAACCGAAATCGAATTTACTAGGTTCCAAATTTTGCAAAAAATCGATCGGTTCCTATTTCTAAGGAACCGAATTTGTGTCAGGAACCAAAGAACCGAATCGATCGGTTTCAGTTAACCGAATGCAAAAAGAGTGTGTTTGGTAGATTTATGAACCGATACAAAAAAGATAATATATTTTGTTTAATTACTGTGTAAGTGGATACAATCTAAATAACATGTGAGAGTTATGCATGAGTCTATCATTTTTTTTTTTGATGAGAATCGAGTCTATCATCTTCTGCTCTGCACCAAACTCCGCACTGTGTGGGTTCATCCAGGGCTGGCATTGGGCTTTCTGCAGTAGCCAAGTTTTTGACCCGCCTAGGCAACGAGCCCAATCCATCCATCCTCTAGATGAGGACCCAATACGTCCCTTTTTCCATTTACCCCTTGTTGAATTTTCCTTTTCTTCCACTCCAAGCCAAATCAACAGACACGACCCAATAAAAAGAGAGGAGCAGCCCATTCTTCCGACCCCACCCGCTGACAGACGACACCGGCGCCGGGCACACAGCCGCACCAGCGCCCATCCAAATCCCGCAAAACCCTAAGCCGAACGGGGAGAGAGAAGACGCGAGGCGAGAGAGAGAGGAGGCGCGCGGCATGGCGGGTGCGACGTCCCCGGCGGCGGCCGCGAATCTGGCGGGCAAGTCGGGCGTGCGGGTCGTCGTGATCGGCGACCCCGGCACCGGCAAGTCCAGCCTCATCGTCGCCCTCGCCACCGAGCAGTTCCCCGAGAACGTGCCCCGCGTGATGCCCCCCACCCGCCTCCCCGCCGACTACTTCCCCGACCGCGTCCCCATCACCATCATCGACACGTCGTCCAGGTAATTCCCCCCCGCGCCCCCCCTCCCGCGTATCTCGGATTTGTTAGATCTTGACGGGAAGGATAGATACCTGGCGTTGAGTTGATTTTGCGCGTACCTGTGATTGCAGCCCGGAGCAGAAGCCGAAGTTGCTCGCCGAGTGCCAGGCTGCCGATGCGGTCGTGCTCACCTACGCCTGCGACCGGCCCGCCACCCTGGAGCGGCTCAGCTCTTTCTGGCTTCCCGAGCTCCGGCGACTCCAGGTAATGCCGCGATTCTCGATAGGGAGTGGCGGGGCTTCGTGGTGTAGGTCTAGATCGCTTGCGTTTGATTGTGATTTGTCTTGTCTGATTTGTGTGATGCAGTTGAAGGCTCCAGTAATCGTGGTGGGGTGCAAGCTGGACCTGAGGGACGAACAGCAGGTTAGCCTTGAGCAGGTCATGGCGCCTATCATGCAGTCCTTCCGCGAGATTGAGACCTGCATTGAGTGCTCCGCTCTTCGGCAGATCCAGGTTACCCCGCATCTTATACCTGATTGGGCATTTGTACCGCAAATGTCTCATACTTGCCCTTAGTGATATCTGATCTTTTGTCAGACACATTAGAATAAGGCTTGCATGTAGTGCTTCAGACATGAATAGTGTGTGCCTAGTGTGTTAGAATTCTGGGCATCTGGAAGTTTTGATTAATAAATATGGATGTTGGCTTTTTTTTTTGGTAGGTGCCTGAGGTCTTCTACTATGCCCAGAAGGCAGTACTTCACCCAACTGCCCCGCTCTTTGATCAAGAGTTGCAATCTCTGAAGCCTCGATGTGTGAGAGCGTTGAAGCGGATATTTATTCTATGTGATAATGACAAGGATGGTGCTCTCAGTGATGTGGAGCTCAATGAATTCCAGGTTTGTGTTCATGAAGGCTACCTTGCTTTCTATCTAGCAGCATACAACATGGCTACTTTAATCATGTACTCTTGTTTCTAGTGATGCTGAGATTCTTTTTCTAACTGCTTTGCAGGTCCGATGTTTTAGTGCTCCTCTCCAGCCTACTGAAATTTCAGGAGTTAAGAGAGTTGTTCAGGAGAAGATGCCTGAAGGCGTAAATGAAAGCGGCCTTACCTTGACTGGGTTCCTTTTTCTGCATGCCTTATTTATTGAAAAAGGTCGTTTGGAAACTACATGGACTGTATTGAGAAAATTTGGTTACGACAATGACATCAAGCTTAGGGATGACCTCATTACAATGCCAATTAAAAGAGCTCCAGATCAAGTATGTTTGTTTTGTTTTATGATTGATACAGATCTTTCAATGCAATATTGCTTATTTATCTATGTCTTTGTCCTGTTCCAATCTATCCATTTTGATATCAATCATTGTACTTCCAATGATTTCAGAGATTGTGAACACTGATCTAGTGTATAAGTGTGTTTTTATGTTAAAACTGGATTGTTCTACTTTTGGTGCTTGTTAAAATCATTTATGGTCAGTAGTTTTAGCTGATTTTGCTGTGGTTTTATTATTATATATGTAGTACACACTCCACAGCCTTGCACACTTATTTCATTAGCACCAATTCTGTTATTATTGCTTCAGTAATGTTCTGGGAACTTCTATTAGTAGCTACATGCAGGAATATGATATCTTTATTGATGGAACGTTGGTGAAGTAATAAAGCAGCTCTTTTCTGCAGACTCTGGAAATGACAGGCGAAGTGGTTGATTTCTTGAGAGGGATATTCAACATGTTTGACATTGATAACGTAAGAAAAATGCACAAATTTTCATTTCTATTAAAAGTAATCTTACCCTGATATGCAATCATTATTCAATGATAATGAATCGCTATTATGCATTTTGATTAATTATAGACATTCATTTGAAGTTATATCATATTGGATTTTTTATTAGGATATCGTATTGGATTGATCGCTCAACACTTTTTTATGTGTATCCAGGATGGAGCTTTACTACCTACTGAGCTGGAGGACCTTTTCTCAACAGCACCTGAAAAGTAAGATGTTAGATGAATCAATCATTCTGCACATATATTGGAACTGTACTTGTAGTACACTTGATAATGCTCGTCTATATGTTAAGTGTTGGAAAATCCCGTGTTAATTCCTTTAATCTATTGGTAGTACGCATTGTTTCTTATTCAGGCTTTGTGACAGATATATTCATTCTTCTTTGTTGTTGTTTTCATTTCCTTTGCATCACCATTTCTTTTTGTGTGGTGTATTTCAGCCCATGGTCTTCTGATCCCTATAAAGACTGTGCTGAAAAGAATGTGTTGGGTGGTCTGTCACTTGAAGGATTTCTCTCTAAGGTATTTTGTTTCATCCTTAGCATATCGTGCACAACTAACGAACTGGTGGTTAGATGGGGATCTTTTTTGTGAACAAACATATTTGTTGTGGATCCAAAAACAACCTACTTCTATTATGTTTGCTTGGTGCATTCTTATGCACCTTTTATTACTCAGCTGTTTTTGTTGTTTTGAGGACCAAACAAATCTTGCGTCTATGTGGTGAATAACTTGACATGCTATTTAAAATTGGACACTCAATATGCAAGTTTCTGATGTAATTAAATTATTTGCTAAACATTTCAGAAAAATATGTAAACTGAAGCATAACCAATCAAATTCTAAGTTGAAGTGGTGTGCTCTGTTACTGGTGATATTTCTTGAAAAAACAAAGTATGAAAAACTATACATGTGCTACAGAATGCAATTTTCTGTTAATATTCCCTCCATTCCAAAGTATGTCATTCCATGTTTCTTGGAGAGCAAAAGCATCTCAAGTTTGACCTGAATTAAAGAGAAAATTACAATGATTTATGACATCATATAGATATACTATGAAAATGATTAATGAAGAATCTAATGGTACTTATTTTCTATCATAAATATAAATTTGGTCATCAAGAAAGTTGGAATGACTCTCCAAAGGAGTACGTTATTTTATATCATGGTATATTGCATTATATTTTACTGTTGCTGAATAAGGATTTTGCAATGCAGTGGGCTCTTATGACACTTTTAGATCCAACAAATAGTTATGCCAACCTTGTATATGTTGGCTATCCTGGCGAGTTCACTTCTGCATTTACTGTCACAAGGAAAAGACGAGTGGATCGTAAAAAGCAACAAACTCAGAGAAACATTTTCCAGTGTTATGTTTTTGGTGCCAGAGGCTCTGGAAAGACATCGTTGCTACAATCATTCATTGGAAGGTATGTCGTACATTTCCTGATATTTTATGCCACATTTTTTTTTTCATTTGGTCGTCTTTAATTCAAGTGGTGTCCTTGTAACAGGCAACCTTCTGACGCTCTGCCATCTAACAGCGAACGCTTTGCAACAAATTCTGTCGAAATGGCTGATGTAAGTGTTATGTTAATGCTCTATTTTTTTTGCACCACAGATGCGTGATGTTGATGCTCTATGCTGATATATTATCATTTCTATTTTCAACAATTTGAATCTCATTGTTATTGTGAATGTACTCCCTCTGGTCCAATTTATAGGGGCATAATCTGGCATGGCATGGTCTCCTAAATTCAACGTTACCCCGATGCTCCAAGGCACACGCGTATCGCGTATCCGATACGTATCGGAGGAGTATCCGAATTTTATTATTTTTGCAAAAATCCGATACGCGTATCAGGGTTAAAGGATACGGCCTGGCCCAATATTGGATACGGCCTGGCCTAATAACACAGCATATTCGACTCCCGTACAGCGCCGCAGCCCTTCCGCTCGCATCGTCGCCCGCGTCCTGTCGCCTGCGCCGCATCAGCGTCCCGTCGCCCGCGTCCTGTCGCCCGCGCCGCATCAGCGTCCCGTCGCCCGCGTCCTGTCGCCCGCGCCGCATCAGCGTCCCGTCGCCCGCGCTGAGAAGGTGATGAGCTCCGCCCCTGCTCGCCGGCGACGTGCTCCGCCCCTGCTCGCCGCGCGGGTTGACTCCGCATCCTCCCCGCGATTCCTCCCCGCGCGGGGCGCCGCGAGCGCCGCCGGCCACCGGCGAAGAGCCTTCCGAGTAGCAGTCCCTGCTCGCCGGCGACCTGCTCCACCCCTGCTCGCCACTTCGCCTAGCCGCCAAGCTCCTCCCCCTTCTCGCCACTCCGGCATATTTGGATTATCATCAATTTTATATTTTATTTCCTCTGCGCTCATCCTCCCACGGTGTATATTTGCCAATGCAAATAAAATATGCAGAGGAGTTACCTACTGCATATTTGCATTATTATCAATTTTATTTTATTTTAAATATCAAACGTATCCGCGTATCGGGTTTTTTGGGAAATTGGCGTATCCGATACCGATACCGATACGCGTATCCGTATCCGTGTAACTTAGCCTAAATTACACTTTAACCATTCATTAATTTTATATCATATTGTTTAAGATTATTGGATAGCACATTTGATTGCAAATCTAATAGTATTAAGTTTGTATTACAATATTAAAAATTGCTGGCCAAATGATTGGTAAAAAATTTATAAAGTTTGATTCTTGACATTCGCGAAATGCCTTATAAACTGGACTGGAGGGAGGATCAGTGAAGACAAAATTCCAATACCATCCATATTCACTGTTGATACAAAAAAAACCAGCAGCATGTCTTTATGAAATGTTGAATTCACATTCTGATTGTAGTAGTATTGTCAACTATATTATCTCCTTGATATAATCTATAACATTTTAACTATTATTTATCTGTGTAGACTAATTCTATTCTCTTTGTAGACTATAACTATTCTATCTGATTCCTCATTTTCCGCATGTACTGTTGATCTTTGAGTTGTCATTGAGTGGGTTGTTAGGCATAGCCTGTTTATTTAATCTGATTCATTTTTTTTTAAGGGGACTAGAAAGACACTAATACTGCGAGAGATTCCTGAAGGTGATGTGAGATCATTACTTTCTGACAAGGAATCATTGGCACCGTGTGATGTAGCAGTATTTGTTTACGATAGGTACACACTCCTACTTTTATCAATTCATAATCTGCAAGTCTCACAATAAAGTTAATAGTGACTGATTGGTCTCCCTATTTTGTGTATCAGTTAATTTTACTGGCAAAACCTTCATCATAAGCTAATCACATATATTTTCTTCCAATTTCATGTTTGTGCTAACCTGATATAAACCATTTGTGTTAACATGGTTAGATATATAATCAGCGTTACAATAGATGTTTGGGTTTGAAATAATGTGTTAAACAAGGTTTAGTTTCGTTACTTCAGTTTCTGCTTCTGCACCTTTCTGTCTGGTGGCTTATTTCGTGGTGGTGGGCTGAGGTTGTGTTTTTAACAGCTTGGCAAGAAAACTGAACTTTTCTTTCAGTTTATCATTATCTCGAGAAAGTTATTTGACTTCGGCACTTTGGCAATATCTTCCTATCTATACTAATCTATTGTTTCAAGTGGATTCTCAGTTGAACTGACATTTTTTTTTACCCCTAGTTATAGTTAAATCCCTGTTTATGTGAGCCACACTTCTAACAGTTGGTGATGGAGATCACAATTGACAAGCACTGAAACTCTTTTCACCGTAACTATTGTTGCTCTTGTAGTATATTGTAGAATGAAACACAACCTGGAAGAACTTCTACGAGGTCGACAAGTAGATCTTGTTTGTACTTTTATATGTTTTTTTTTATTTTGAAGCCTGTGATCTTGATAGACATAAATTTACTCACTATGCATGTATCACTATTGCTTCTGAACCTTCTGTATTGGCAGCTGCGATGAATATTCGTGGCAAAGAGCTAGAGATTTGCTTGTGCAAGTGGCTACACATGGAGAAAATACTGGCTATGAAGTTCCTTGCTTGATAGTTGCTGCGAAAGATGATCTTGACCAATCTTCACAAGCTCTACAAGAATCAACTAGAGTAAGTTTTTTAGCATTTAATTATGTAGGCATAGTGGAACCAAGATAAGGTATCAGGATGAGTTTCCAATCGAATTTATACATATGTTACTGTAAGTTGCTGTATTACCTCATAATTTTGTGCCAGGTTTGTGGCTTCTAGTGTTTTCGTAGGTTTTGTCTTGCCAAAAAAAAAAAAAATGAATCGTAGAAAAACGGATAAAAAAAAAAACTAAATCTGGATAAGGTAAGAGAAGTGCAGATGGTTTTTTTGGTTGAAATGTTCGCTAACAGTATTTATATTTGTTTAATTTATTCTTTAGTAAGGTCGCCTTCTGTTGTTTTATAAAAGCTAGTTTCTGAAGGGATGCTGGGTTGGTCAAATAGTCCCCTCATAGAAGAGCAGATTTGTATGCAACCCACTTAGAATGCAGGTTTGCTGACCAACCCTCTTAAAATGGCATATATCTGGATACATATACATGGACCAACCCACTTACATCCCTAAATTAATCTCTTACTATACTTGGTGCAATTACTATGCAAAAGGAGTTCATAGCTTCACTTTCCTGTTGTCCATGCTTCTCTGTAGTATCGGTAGAAGACCTACTTATCTAGGTTAAAGGATAACTTATTATTTGTTGACAATCGTGAATTATTGTGACCATAGAATAGAAGTTCCCTTATTTATTTGCCAGAATAAGTAACTGTGAAAACATCTACTTTCCAGGTGAGCCAAGACATGGGAATTGAAACACCAATTCCGATCAGCGTGAAGCTGAGAGATTTGAACAACATTTTCAGCAGAATAGTACATGCCGCTCAGCAGCCCCATTTGAGCATTCCAGAGACTGAAGCTGGAAAAACACGCCGGCAATATCGGCAACTTCTAAACCGTTCGCTAATGGTTGTCTCTGGTGAGTTGCATGCATCATTGTGTTTGTGAATGATTGATTGAATTAACACCATATTGGACATAGAACTATGAGACTACAGGTGCAATGATTAGAAACATACCTGTCTGCTAATGCTAATTTATAGTTTCCGTAAATATTCAGTCAATGTGAATGTTCTATGAGGTCTGATTTATGCTGATACTGCACTAATAATTTGCAGTTGGAGCTGCTGTTGCAGTTGTTGGAATAGCTGCTTACCGGGTTTATGCAGCTCGGAAAAACTCTTCCTCTTGAAGCCCTCCTGGACAAGGGAGATATGGTGCTTCCTTCCTGCAGATCACTTTGCAACATCAGCTGGATCCATGCTGGTTGAAGTTCGCCGCTTGGGTTTTTACCCGGCTGGAAATCAACGTTTTTGTACAGACATGTCATCAGCTACAAATTATTCGGCCTATTGGGGTTTCAGGTCCTATATAATTGACAGACATAACCTGGCTGCATAAAATGCCGTATGTGATAATCTGTGTCGCCAAATTAGTTCAGCTAAATATTGGTACTACCATAAATTTTTGCTCTTGTGGTACTTGCACTAGTCTGGTATTGGAATTTCTTTTCGTTATCATTAGCAAACATACTGATACGTTAAGTTGAACAAGCATGAGTTGGTATTGTACCAAGATTTCTTTTGGGAGTATTCAATTGAATTTTTTAAGCGTAGTATTCTATTGGATTTGATCGAGAAGTACATACTAGCTCGATCAGGGTTTCCGAAACCGAACGGTAACCGCGATTACCGGATTACCGACCGGTTACCGGCAAACCGTCCGGGACCGGTTCGGTTTTGGTACCGGTTTGAATTCAAATTTCAAATTTGAAAAAAAAATTGAAAGTGCCGAAAAAATTCCTAAAAATACTTCATGATTTATAGAGTCGAATGCTGTACAAATTTTTTAAATTGGAGTTCGTTTGCTATTTATTTTGATGTGTACAAGTTTGAAAAAAAAAAATAAAAAAGAAAAATTTGCACCATTTGACTCTATAAATCAAAAATTTGCACCATTCGACTCTATAAATTATGAAGTATTTTTAGGAATTTTTTCAGCATTTTTGATTTTTTTTTTCAAATTTGAAATTTGGTTTGGGGCGGTTTGGGGCGATACCATCGGTAACCGCCCAAACCGAACGGTAACCGGCCCTAACCGACCGGTTACCGGTCCCAAACCTGAACTACGCCGTTTGAATTCAAAATGTAAACCGTTCGGTTTGGGGCCGGTTTGGGCGGTTATCGTCCGGGACCGGTTCCCGACGGCGAAACGGTTAGTGAAACCCTGAGCTCGACAGCTCCGATCGTATCGTTATATACGCTGCCCCCATAGGCCGGTGTTGTTTTGTGTCGTTATATAGGCTGCCACTGGGTTGGACACACTTGTATATGGATGTGAATAAGATTATATACCTGCAGTCAACAAAATAAACTCCATACTGTGCAAATAATTGAATGCTATTAGCGTGTTCTTTAAAACATAGTGTTGACTACTATCTTCAATTATTATTAGAATATATAAAAAATGTAAATGATTAGTCGCTTTGACTTTTTTGGTATATCCATTTTGTTATGAATCTAGGTATGATTTTTTTGGTACATCCATTTTGTTATGAATATAGATATACTAATATGTCTAGGTACATACTCCTTCCGTCCCAAAATAACTGTCTTTCTCGCTTCCCGAGAAATAAATGTCGGTAATTATATATTAAAATATGTAAATATTTAAGTTAAGTAATTAGTATTATCGAAAAGATATTTTTGTCTAGTTTTTTAACAAATTTATTTGAAGATATAAATATTAAATATATTTTCTATAAATCAAGTTAAACTTGTGGCACGAAAACCCAAAACTACAGTTATTTTGGAACGGAGGGAGTAGCAAAATATAAAAAAAAATCAAAGCGACCTATAATTTGGAATGAAGGGAGTACATCCAAACAAATTTATGTTTATTATATGAATATATACAAATGCTATTTTAGTTACAAATATGAATGCTCCTACTTTTAATTATTTATAATAAAAATAAAGGCATTTGTAAAACAGGTGGAGTAGCTAAGATCAATATCATAACCCGGTGAACATATACAAAAATCATAATCTGAGAATTACAAAAACTTGATCAATGGGAGGATAAACACAACTAGGTATGGCCAGTTTTACACGATCTGACCGTGGCATGGACACGGCACGTACGACGACAAAACTGAATGATTGAGGAAAAAGAACACACGGCCAGCGCCATTGCTATGCTAATATAGATACGGTCTGTTCAAAATAATGCACAAAAATATACATCTGCATCTCCAGTCCAGCCTTGCAGAGAAATACTGTGCTAGACACAGACACACAGTGGAGGGGGAGGGAGAATCCAGGAGACATGGAAGGAGGGAGGGAGGCACCGGTGGCTAGCCAGAGACCAGAGATGAGGAGACGCACGCAGTCGGCAGTCGCAGCCAGCAGGATCGGCCCTCAGGCGAAGTGCAAGGGGCCGATATCGCCGGTCCGGACGGCGCGGGCGACGGCGGCGGCGGCGGAGATGCACGTCGACAACCAGGCCTCGAGCACCGCGAACACCATGTCGACGACGGACACAGTCAGCGCCAATGGCATTGACATCCTGCCCGCCCGCCCTGCCGGTGCCGGTGCCGGACCCTGTGGCAGGCAGCGCAGCTCGATCAGTTACGTGGTCCGGGAGGCAACCGATCGCCGGAAACACCTGCCGCTAGCTGCCGTGCGTGGACTAACAAGATAATGGTGGGCTGGCCGGGGAGCGGGGGCGGGGGCGGGGAGCTCACGAGTTTCGCGAGGGTGGACGAATGGGTGGCTTGTGGGAAAAAAAAAATTGGTCGTCGGGCGAGGCACATCATGGCAGTCGCTTTGCTGGATGATCCCCGATGGGACGGGATTTATTGAAGAAAACGAGATCACTGAATATATTTAATTTATTTATGTATGTGTGCGTGGTGTTATCATGTCCTTCATCTGTAAAAAAAAAAATACAACTCTAAGCTTGAGACGGTTTAATAGACAACGTACATATAACCGTTATGTCGTTTTAAAGTAACTCATAATTCTTTAATTTGTATATAAAACAGAAAAAAATATGGGCTACATGGCGAAAAACTATCCTTTTCTCAACCCCCCTCTTTCCTCCATGATGTTAGTATAATTACTAAAAAATATGATTAAAATTAAAGAAGTTTAGTTCAGAAAATAACCAAAAAAAAAGAGCATTAAAATTGGAACGGAAGGAGTGGGGTAACAACATATTTTCTGCTTGTGTACTTGAAAACAAAATGCTGGGCAGTTGGCAAGATTATTTAAGTACTACTACTAGTAGAGTTAAACGCAGTTTTGTGGTCGATCGGCCAGCTTGCAACACCTGACGGAGATGGGCGGTGCATGAGGCCATTGGATGTACAGTTTGCATTGCAAGAAGACATGCTTCGTCTAGATAGCTCTCTAGATGGACTGTTTATATATTGACAAGTACGCGTGATAAACCTTTATTATTATTTATTAGTGTTTATTACTTAAATAAAGGAGACAGGATGGAGCCCAAGTAGTTGGGAGAGTTGTGTTTAGCTCATGGCTGAAAAGAAAGCAGCAGACGTGGAGGATGAAGCAGCGACGTGGTATGGGTGAAACCGTGAAAGGGATACGATTTAAGTACGTAGAAAGGGGCCCTTCGCGGGACGGTAGAGGTAGGAGTACTTGTTCCTTCCTTGCTTCCATCCGATCCTTTTTTTTTTCTTTTGCATTGCACCGTCGCATTCTCATGGTTTGTTTGGATCAAAGGATTTCTAAATTTTTTTTGAAGGAATACATTCCATAGAAAATGAATCCTTTGGTAGTGTTTGAAATGAAGGAATGTTGAGTTCTTTTCCAAAGGAAAGAAATTCATAGTAGTGTAAAACAAAGAAAATAAAACATCCACTTTAACTCAAGGAAAAAAAATCTTTGCTCTCTCTTCCTTCTCATACTTGCTCATGTTTCATAAAATTTTATCCCTCCATTCTAAACACCTCAAAGTATTTATTCCTATGTTTTATAATCCTATAGTTTTTCACTATTCACTCTATCCTATTCCTGCGTTTTTTCTTATTCCTTTGTTTTACCTTCCTGTGTTCTAAACAGACCATCAGAACCACAATATTAATCTAAGATCCATGATTGATCGAGTTTTTTTTTGAGATCCACGGTGCGCCATCGATCTAATCCATCTTCTCCTGTTTCATGATTGATGAACCAGAATATTTATTAATTTTTTTAGAAGAATGCTAATATAACTTATACTAGTATCGTGCCCGTACGTTGCTACGAGACAACAATTTTTTTATATTAAACCACATAGATCGCACAATAATATAACAATATTATAAATTTAAGCACCAACATTTAAATAACATTTAATCAAAAAAAAGTTAAGTTCTTGAAATTAACCGTCATTGGCAACTGGACTGTACATACTAATATAACCCTAGCCTTCTTTTACATGTAACTTGACCAACACTACCATAGTACGTGTCCACGAAAAACTTCATTCACAAAGGAGAAATTATTACAGTGAAAATTTCAAGAGATAGTAATGCACACTTAGAGATTCATATAAAAGATGACAAGAATTCAGGTAGAAATAAATTATGTATTTACAACAAGAGTTGGTTGCTAAGCATCAACACCATATTTACATTCATGTCAAAATCCAATCCACAACGTAACTAAAAGGGTAACTTTCTTTCACAAGAACTAAATTTCCTATGAGTACAGCACGTGCGTACCTGCAGTCATTGGGGGAGGAGCAGAATACGCTGTTGTCACACAGATTTTGACCAAGCTGCAATACAGCTTTTTCATCAAGATTTTGATCCTTCCCCTACCTCGCCTACTTGGTTCCGGAACACCACAAGAGTGTCATCGATGCTACATTTATTTTCCATTGAGAGCCATGATCAAAGACTGTCCATAAACAAGGATGCATTATTACAACATCCATTCATCCTGATCTGAAGAGTTGGATCAACTTTCTTAACCAAAGACCGACCAAAGATGTCCCAATATGGCTGGTGTTTATTATCCAATCTGATAAGAGTCATAGGAAACAAGATGTATCATTCATCCTGCTACCTGTCTTTCCATGCCCTTTCTCTGCAGAAGAAAGTGGCCTCTACCTGCATCGTCCTAATGAACCATGAAAAATAGCATATCTACCGTGGTTGCATACCAATTCTAGGTACAACTATAACGCAAGCAAATAAGCAGTTTGGATTGTACAATCTCCAACTGGTAGATTAAGCACATAATAAATTCACATCATTAAGCTGTAAACTCCACCAGGAAGATAAACAGATGGTGGCCACGAGATACTGAATTAAAAATAAAGCCAAAAGGCTCACCTCCATATATTCTACTTTTGCTCAATAAGATGCCTCAAGAAACTCAGCTTCTTTCTTCCTGCTTATACTTATGTTAAGAGAATTTATATACAAATCAATAAAAAAACTAAATAATTAATATTATGTGAGATGGTAGCTTGTAATAAATATATTCCCCACGTAGTATGATAAGTTAAGATTTTTTTTTAATACATACGCACATGAGTTCTGTATATATTGATTGTAATAGAAAATGACATATGAACCAACCATGATCATTAAGCATTTCAGCCAAAAACTCAAAAAGAGTGGAGTCGATATTATCATTTATAGCCCTTCACTCTTCCTCATTACCTGCATATGCATGTATTACAAAGATTCAGCCTACTAAACAATAAAAGAATGTAAATTCCAAGACAAATCTCATTTATAGCAACAAAAAAATCAGAGCACACCTGAACTTCCCTTCCATTGCTCTTGCTTTTGCTCTATCTTCTTGGTAGTGGACAATGAAGTTTCCCTAGTACTACAACGAGAGTGAAAGCATGAAACATGTATGATCACACCATGCAGTATGTCACATGCAAATTTTTTGCATTAGTGGTACTGAAACTATAAGAAACACATATTAAATTAGCATTGCCTTTAGATGACTACATGTAGTTTAACAATGGCGCTGAGAGGAGGGTCATATCAAATATTTGTGGTAAAGTCATCATCCTTGAAATTTGACTAAAACGAGCAAGTAGGAGCTTTAATTCTATCAGTAGAAGGAAACCTGAATTTCAAATGCCCAGCTTACATGGTTCAGAAAATATTGGAGATGGTTGCTGCAGTCAACTAACACATAAATTTTTCTTAAGGTAAATAGGATCAGTAACTCAAAGAAAATATGTTTTGATGCTTGACCTATTTTTAGCAATACTATAGTAGAGAATCACAGTGAATAAGAACATTAACTGGAATGCCTGTCACCTCCACTTTAGAAACTGTCGGATTTCTGCAATCAAAGAGTTTATTCTTGTGGCAATAATCTCCAACTTTGGAGCCTGATTCTATACCAACGATACAAAGCAAATAGCAAAATGAAGGATGCCACAGTATACTTTTGGCCTCTATGTTTTTTTTGTGAAACAATAGATTTGGAAAGAGTAGGAAATCACATGCACTCCCGCTGAATTGAAAACAAGAAAAGACGCGACCAGGAGACTCATAGACGCATCGGGGACGGGAAGTACAACAATCTGAAGCTCATGCTTGCCTATGAGAATGTGGTTCCCTGAACCAATCGAATAACCATCACAAAGTAGACTGCAATAGAGAAATCGTGGCAAAATAATTAGGGGCTGATCATCGCTGGAAGCAGGCGACCTAGGACTCACCTGCGCATTAGGATCCGACGAGTAGAGGTACGCGGCCACGAAAAACAAATATCAATTTAACTCAGATCCGGCAAGTAGAGGGACGCTGCCAAGAAAAGCAAAGATCAATTCAACTCAGAGTTGTAGCATAGATCGATTCGGCAATCAAGATCAAGAGTGAAAGAGGGGATTTAAATCAAACACAGGGAGAAGGAAAGATAAATACCAAGGAATCTCACATATGGGAAGAGGAGTAGGCGCAGTTGGGACTTCGAGAGTGAGAAGTCCGCGCCCATGCTGCCCATGCGCGCCCGCCGCCGCAGCCGTTCCTGCGGAGGCATCAACCACGACAATGGAAGGGCGTGGAGGTGTCAATCAAAGCGCCCCGGCGTGGCGCCTGCGAGGAACCCCTGCTCGACGCGTCCCTGCGCGGCCTCCTCCACTGGTCGCGGCCCTGCCCGGCTCCCTCCTCTCCCCTGCGCGGCTCCTCCGGCAGTGCCGGGTCGCCGGTCGCGCCCCTGCCCGGCTCCCTCCTCTCCCTTGCCCGGCTCCCTCCTCTCCCCTGCCCGTCGTCGTGGGGCAGCCACCGGCCGGGGCGGCTCGGGGCCGGCGGCGGCCGTGGCGTCGCGGGGA
The DNA here is from genome assembly GCA_022036555.1 of Microstegium vimineum. NCBI lineage: Eukaryota > Viridiplantae > Streptophyta > Magnoliopsida > Poales > Poaceae > Microstegium > Microstegium vimineum. Next base: position 60,559,208 of record CM039124.1, read on the forward strand.
AGCCGACGGCCGGGTAGCGCGGGCCGGCGGCGGCCTGGGCAGCTCAGGGCCGTCGGCGGCCGGGGTGTCGCGTGGCAACTGGCGGCCGGGGCGGCGCGTCGGCAGCAGGGAGGGCCGGGACGACGTGTTGGCAGCATAGGGCTGGGACGACGCGAGGGCTGTGTGGAGGATGGGCGGCGTGGGGGCCTTGCGTCGCAGGGGAGCGGGGAGGAAGAGGGACGCGCGGGGCGTATGGGATTTCGTACGGCACGGTGTAGTTGGGAGGAGCGGTGATTGACCGTGATTCCTGTTGTTTCCATCCGAGTAGCTGATCGCACGGGCAAGGCTTTGGCAGACCCAAACAAAGGTCGACGAAACCGTAGTCTTCTTTTTAGTCTTTTTACTAGCAAACAAAAAATATGACTGTGCGATGCAACAGGAGCTATAATCTAATTAAGATGTCAACGACGAGAGTGATGGCAAAAAAAGAAATTTGTGTCCTATAAACTTGTTTCCTAGTACTATCATATTATTAAAATAGATTTTTGATATAATATGAATGCAACCGTGCATGAGTATTAGAAAAGGAATTTGTGTCCTATCAGGACTCGTTTTCTAGTACTATAGGTTTTGTTTAATCAATAGAACTCATGTCCTAATTGTATTCACGTAGTGATTGGATTCGTTAATGTTAAGAGAAATAATTTCTTTATTTATAGGAGTTTGACTCTCATACACGACCTAATAAATTTTGAAATCATATTCACTCTCCATTGTCCGGTAGCTAGAGGAAGATGAATCAAAGAATGGATGAACCAAAAAAGATTGGAAATTTTTCATATATATATATATATATATATATATATATATATATATATATATATATATATATATATATATATATATATATATATATATATTTGCAAATACTGAACAAGCATAATTTCAAGATTTTTTTTGCAAATATATATATTTTTGGTTCATCTAGACTATATATATAACATATTACTCATACGAATTAGAATAGCCCTCTTTTAGCACCATACAAAGTTCGATTCCAAAACGTACTCCAAAGATAATACAAATGTTAATAATCTAAATATATCTAGATTTGAATAGGAAATTTATCCAAACAGAAATAATAAGAGTGGAAATCTATTATTAAATCATAATGAGTAGATTTTTTTAATATTTTTTTCAGAAACCTTGAGACCCTTGCGTCAATAAGAAGGTCCAGTTTTGATCAGTCACACTTTACTAATTTTAGAGCAGAGTGCTTGACGGTCACGTATATGTTTCCTGTTCGGATTTTTTTTGGGATTTATCTATCTTTTTCTCCAGTTCCGGTTATGTTTAGTTATGTTTTCTTTTTTTCATTATGTTTTCTTTATTTTTCACATTCACATTCAACTAAGCATCACGTGCTTCCCTTCTATTATTTTTACTTTTCATGTATAACTATATGTGAATGTGGAATAGAATCAAGTATATAAATAATAACAATAAAAAAAGGATAAAAACAATATCAAGTTTTGAAATCCTGACCATTCACTAAGAAATAAATATTTCGACGACCAAATTATTAATGTATAATTTAATAAAACACAAAACTTCTATTATTAGTACAACTAAATAAATGTGCATCCTATAGGTATACACCAGTGTAAGAAAGAATAAAAAACACAAATCTATTCGGTTGTTATTTAATCAACTTCTACTAATTTGTAACCCGTGGGAGAAATAAACTAGCAAATTTTCATAAACAAAATGGACAACAATGTTTAATTGAAGAGAGATATTTCTACTTTGCCTATTTAGTTGAATGAACAGCTGACCTGGACACGGTCACGCACATGGTCGTGGGAAATAATGAGCCTGCCTGAAGACTTTCAACGGCACGCACCTAAACACGACATGATGCAAAACATCCAGGTGGCGATGGTGAAGATCGGCTTAGGCGACAAGGTAAAGTGACGGTGCCGCTGAACGCCGACGGGGAATTAGCCATCGGACGACGATGTTCGTTCAAACATCCACGACCAGATGTGTGCTCACAATCGTGCACCTCCTGACGTTCACGAGCGTGTGCGTCGTTCGTGGCCAATGTACGTGCAGTGTGTACCGTGCGGCAAGCCCCACAAAATAGTCAAAACCAGGGCACATGACCATCTCACACCCATATTGTACAACGGTCAGAGAAAGAATTTGAAGTGCTCACACCCATATTATACAACGGTCAGAGAAAGAATTTGAAGTGAAGTGACCATAGGAGTTCGCCATGAATTACATCAACACGGTCTCTTCTTGAACATGGGAGACTTGTTTGTTACCCATTGCTAACATCTCATAGACCTCTATGAACGTCCAACACGGTCTCTTCTTGAACATGGAAGACTTGTTTGTTACCCATTGCTAACATCTCATAGAACTCTATGGACGTGGCAAGGAACTGGTGCTTGCTTGACGAGACCCGCATCCACGTACGAGAACTGGTGCTTGCTCATCAACGTACGAGGCAGACCAGGAAAGCAGACCCGCATCCACGTACGAGGCAGACCAGGAAAGCAGTCGTCAGCCGACGCCTCGGCCGCATCCAACGCCGTGATCGCCACCTCGGACACTGCTGCTAGCAGCACGTACGTGCATGCGCAAGGGTACTCCTATACGTTGACATGACCGGGCGAGTAGTATTGGCGAGTAGGGGATCCTAATCTGTGCGTGGGGATTTATATGGTTGTGTGGAGTTGTATGTTTTTCCGTGTTAGGATAGATTTGAAATTCAATAAGAAAGAAAAAAACAAAGCTAAGAAGAGGATTCGAAATAGAAATTAGAAAACGCCCGGATCTCTCTTTGCTTTAGATCGACATAGCACATATTTAATAGCTAGACTTCGAGTTGGATAAAATAAATCAAGTCTTGTGATAAGAGTCCTAGAGTTAGACGACATGATTTGACGTTGTGACACATACGGAAGGGACAAAAATAAGGTTAAATTTCTACTTTTATCTTTTTCTATCAGGATAGATTAGGATTCAGAGATTCAACTAACTCTAGATCGGAGATATAGATATATATACATATATATTCAGATCAGAAATTCCTAAAACCTATGTCTATATCTCTACAACTTAAAAAATATGCATATAATTTTGCATTCACGGAGTTAGTTAGGAGAGGCCATACCAAAAAAAATGGGGGGTTGAAATTTTGCCTCTTTATTATTAGGTATAGACTAGCAAAAATGTCCGTGCGTTGCAACGGGTGATTAAATAGAATATTATTTATTTGTACTCTATTCAACTCACCGATTCTATGTCGGACACTGAAGCCTGGCATCCAATTTGTTTCCGTCTCAACTACTGCTCGTCCGAATTTTTAAGTCCACGGCCACTATGATTTTTTTTTCGTCTCATCCACCGCTCGAAAGGCCTCACATCTCACGTCTAATTTTTTTCGTGTGTTTTTTCCTTAGAGATGTTTCCGCAAATGGTTTTTTTTTTCAAATCAGATGTTTCATCTTTGGTTGTTCATTTAAATCATGTGTTTTGGATTAGTATGGACAAACATGATTGTTTAATTTCTCCTTTTTATTGTTTAATTTCTATTCTAATTATCCTATTTCTATTTGGATTAGAATTCCTTTTCATGTTTACTTGGAAGTCTTACATGTTTGATATAGAATTTAGAGCTCTATTTGGATTACAATTACAACTCCTAACTAAACTCTGTTTCATGCTAAATACAAGATCTATTATAACTCATATATGAGAAACTCGTATATGAGAACGTGTTATATATATAAGTCCAGACGGAAAAAATACTCTTCATTACCGAGTAGTTAGAGGGAGATGGGCTTAAAAAGAATGGTTGGACGAAAAAAAAGAGGCTCAAATTTTGTCTTTTTATTATTATTAGGTATAGATATAGATTAGTTTTGTGGGAGATTTATTTATTTATGGAAAAACTTCTTTCGCGGTGCAGCAAGCAAAGCATACGCGGTGGTTAAACGGCCCATGCCCCGTGCCGGTGTAAACCTGCCACTCTACGGCCCATGTACGGCATGCGTCCACCAGGCCGTGCCGGTACGGGTCTGATGCTAGACGGGCCACGCCAGCGTTACGGGCTTGGGCAGCCGTCTACAATCCAAGGTCTGCAGTCTTCAAGAATTACTCTATTCGTTCAAATTATAAGAGTAAGACTTCCATTTTTTCTCAACAGGCTGCTTTTATTATATTTTTTTAAAAAAATGGACATAACAAACTTACGTATTTGAAATAGTAAAAAAATTTTATGATCTAGAATGAAGGGAGTATATAGTATCACTCTTATTAGCATCTGGTTGTTTGAAATTTGGTAGGCATAGGTCATAAACCTTATTTGGCATTTGGTATTCAGTTTCATCAAGATTTAAACACTTGTGCATTTACTTATTGGTAATGACTTGTTTTCGGCTTGGCCGTGCCATTGTCATGTCGCACGCACCACTCGCACGCGCAACGTTCGGCATCCCACCGTATGCACACAGACCATATAAGCACGCAACCGTTTCTCTTATCCTTTCACGCATCATCTTCCACCTTTCCATTCCCCGAGTCTCTCTCTAACTCTCCCCGGTGACCGGTGAGCTCCTCCCCCAGCGACGTCCTCCTCACGCCTACGCCCCCATCCGCGCCAGCCATGGCGGATCCGCCCCTACCCACCCTCACCGACCTCCTCCGGCGAGCCCACGACCCACCGCTTTACCGTGCCCGCTCCCCACTTCCTCCTTGCGTCGTCCATGGTGGATTCGGCGGATCCAACTCCGTCCATGGCGGATCCGGTCGATCTAGCTCCAGCCATGACGAATTCGGTGAGGTAGGTCTTCTCCTCCTCCTCCGCTTAGGGTTTCGGCGATCTTTCCCTTCTTTCTTCTCAAATCTCGGTGGGCTTAGAAGGAAGAGAGATTTATGGAGGAAGGCCGGCCAGGCAGTTGGGATGCCGGCAAACGGTTTAGGGGCCTTGGCGGCGGTGGATGGTGGTCGGGCCAGGTCAGGGCAGAGGCGCCATTGCCAAGGCGGCGAGGTTGGATTGGGGAAAGGGGAAGAGGGTGGTGCCGCTGGCGAGCTAGGGTTTCGCCGGAGCTCCATGGTCGCGGCCGCGACCGTGGAGCTCCGGCAAAACCCTAGCTCGCCTCGGCGGGGTGGTGGGCGAGGGCGGGGGCAAGGAAGCCGGAGTTTGAGGACGATGGTGTTTCGTTTTTCTTTTTTTGACCAAACAATTACTGTGCATGTGGACGTGTGTGCACACGGCTTAACGCACGACCGTGCGTGCGTTAGCCACGTCTTTATTTGTTTATGTTGGAACAAGGCTGATGCCCTCAACTAATCTAAATGGTGGCATCTTTTCCCGAGATGAAGTCCGATTTTAAGAATAGAGACCTATATATAAAAGGTAGAATTTGGTCAATATGACACCACGGTCTAGAAATGGTTGAGTATTTAGCTCTAATAATCTTAGACATAATAGAGTTGGAGCCATTGATAAAGCACAGAGAAGTGCTTATAAGCATATTTTTTGTCAATCACTAGATTCGATTTTGGAGTCCTAGAGCACCTTCCATTTTTTGCTTGCAAATGGAATACCAAGAACCTTTTGTATGTGATTTTTCTGCTTGTTTTTTTGGACACCTAGCCACTAAAGGTACGAATGACCAATGTGATTTTTGCTAGAAATTCCCATGCATTTGCCATGTAGGAGTAATTTATAGATAGGAATAGACGCAAATACAAATAAGTGTAAGCCCGCTAGCATGATTGAAAGTATTATATTTGGTATGTGTAAAGCATTGATTTGCATTTTTTACAAATGAAATTTGTAAGACTTAGTTTTGTATCAGCAGACGTCGCCATGCACGTTTCATAAGTAAAGGGTGACCTAGTTTTGAGTCCTAACGTAGCACAAAAAAAAGTGGATAATGTAATGAATATATGTAAATGGTTAAGTCATCAACAAAAAGACCAGATAGGCTTGGAGAATATCGGAATCAAAAGTAACCTATTCAACAGTTGTCGTGTCCATAGCTTCCTATAGCCTTGGAGACACGTCATTAATAACGATGACAAAAAGGAACGACAAAAGCAGACATCATTGCTTATTCCACTAAAAGTGTGGATATACCCTTCTCGTTGACATTAACTGAAAATAACGTACCAGAGATACATATATGCACTAACTGTTACAAAACGACAATAATACCCTTTACGTGACGAATGATCACTCTATCCGAGATACATGCATACACTAACTTTTACAAAATGACCATAGTACCCTTTACGTGGCAAAACATAGAGCTCATGATGACTCGATCATATCTAAAGCTTTAGCTACCTCAAATTTTACCTTCAAGGCTTTTTGCCAAGCTTGCACTAATATGGTGCATGGCCTTGATCAAACATGACACACAGGTTGGTCACCGATTTAGACACATCATGTGAGGTTCTTAAACCCCTCTAAGTGCATTAAGATGGTTCGAATTCCTAATACGAGTATGCGACGAGTGATGTTTTATTAATGTCCAAGAAAGCCCATGCTAACCTTGTAACTGGTAATTATATAACTTGCTGTCTAATTATGGATTCTTTAGACAAACATGTTTGACCCATGGCCTACTTGTTACATTTAACACAAATAACCTCTTTAGTATTAACGTAGTTATAGATATAAGTAAAGATATAGATATAAAGATATATTAATGTAGTTATAGATATAAGTAAAGATATAGATATAGAGATATATTATTATTATGTATAGATATAAATATAAATTTAGATATAGACATAGATATATACTAAGTTGTTTATTTATTTAAAATTCTCAAGTTGACCTCGATGCAGTGCCTAGGACCGTCCGACGACAATGTACACCAAGGGCGGAGGCAGCTCTGTCCCTAAATGTTTGTTCCTAGAAAATCATATTTTTTTTCACATACACGCTTTTCAGACGACGTATATAAACGGACGGAGGGAGTACCCGATACCCGTCCAGGTCGGCCGGAGGTCCCAGTTCCAGCGTCCGGCCACGGCGCAGCCGTTTCCCTGCGACCGCCAGGCCGCATGTCCGCAACGCGCCCATCCCCTAACTGCCACGCGGCGGTCCGGCGTCCGGCCACGTGCGGCCCGCAGGCACTCCATCTGCCGCCAGTTCCACGGCCCCGGCGGCCACCGCTCCCAGCACCGACATCCCCGGCCGCTGGATTGCGTCGCGTGCCCGATCCCAGTGACCGCGAGGACGCACCACCGCTCCCGCTGACTCCTGGGCCAGGGCAGCGGACCAGATCCCGCTAGGTCCACGCGTCATTGACCCCCCATGTGGACGCCGGCTGGACGCCTTTTTCACCGAAAACCAGCCCGGCCGCCCGGCGGGGAGGACCGGAGGGGAATCTCTATCTCCCCCTCCTCACGCACGCGCCCCGCCATCTTTAGCCTGGGCCCCACCTCCCCGTGTCCCGGCCTTTAAAGCGGGGCCGACCGGACGCTCCCTGCCTCGTCGCTCCGTTCCGTTCCGTTCCACCGACCAGATCCACACCACCCCATCCCACCCAAGGCAGGCAGCCATGCCGGCGCCGCCGCCGCCTCCGTCGTCGCCGCTGCTGCCGCCGGCGGGGGAGCCGTTCCGCGTGTTCGTGGGGTACGACCCGCGCGAGCACGAGGCGTACGAGGTGTGCCGGCGCAGCCTGCTCCGTCGCTCGTCGATCCCGCTGGACGTGCGCCCAATCCAGCAATCGGAGCTCCGCGCGGCGGGGCTCTACACCCGGGCGCGCGGCCCCACGGAGAGCACCGAGTTCTCCTTCACGCGCTTCCTCACCCCGTACCTCGCGGGCTACCGCGGCTGGGCGCTCTTCGTCGACTGCGACTTCCTCTACCTCGCCGACCTCGCCGACCTCCTCTCCGCCGCTGACGCCGACCGCATCGCCGTCGCCTGCGTCAAGCACGAGTACCAGCCTTCCGAGGCCACCAAGATGGACGGCGCCATCCAGACGGTGTACCCGCGCAAGAACTGGTCGTCCATGGTGCTCTACAACTGCGCCCACCCCAAGAACGTGGCCGCGCTCACCCCGGACGCCGTCAGCACCCAGTCCGGCGCCTTCCTCCACCGCTTCGCCTGGCTCGACGACGACGAGATCGGGGAGGTGCCATTCGCCTGGAACTTCCTCGTCGGTCACAACCGCGTCGACCCCAACGACCCGGCCACCCGCCCCAGGGCCATCCACTACACCTCCGGTGGCCCCTGGTTCGAGCGCTACAGGGACTGCGAGTTCGCTGACCTCTGGCTCAAGGAGGCAGAGGAGCTCAAGGCCGAGAAGGATAAGCTCAAGCTCCTCCTCAAGGACAAGGACAAGGACGACGCCGACGACGTCAAGCAAGAGGAGGAGGCCGCCGCGGCGGCGCAGGAGAAGGAGAAGGGTAAGTGATGATGATTGATGATTCATCCATCGATTGGTGATACTGCATTGGATGATGGATTGGTTCGTTCTGTCAGTGCTACAGAGATTTCATTCCTTGGTTCCTCCTCGACAATGTAGCATTGCATCGATCTGTTACTGTTGATGTCTGAGAGATTAGGATGATGATGGTAGGCAGCTTGTATGGATAAGTTTTAAGTTGGAGTAATAATAATGTAAAGAAGAAAATTGGTAGCTGGAACTGGTGTCGGTGGGTCTGTGGATTCTGAATGCTCATCACTGTTTAATGAATACCAACCTCCTCTTATCTTCTTCGCATTGCGCCGGTGAGGTTTCTCATCCCCTGAAATGGACACCACCCGTGGCCCGTCTGTTATCCAGCCGTGCAGAGAATGCGACTTGTTCCTGCCTCCGATCCTGCATTGCCGGAACAACGACGTTGTGCTGTTCCTCTTTTTTTTTTCTTCTAGAAATTGTCCGATCCTGAACGTTGAGCATTTCTTCATGTGCTGCGCGTTACTGCATTTGGTAAACCTGGGAACGTTGCCTGAACATAGAGCTGTGTACAGTAATCCGCAGAGATCTTTCAGTCTTTTTTTTTTTCTGATTTAATTCACCTAACCTCGTCGGCAGAAGTGCAGAACGGCAGATCAGGACCTGGCGCCTGTCGGTGCGTGGAGACGATCCAAAGTCTCTCTCAGCAGTCAGGAGTCAGGACAGCTGAGTCTGTACAGTGTACTCCTGTATGAAAGTTTCTCTCATCAGCTCATCTGATGCTGCCAGAATCGTCTTCCCCGTAGGTAGGGCGTACTCGTAGGATTGTAGGAAGTGATCCAATGTTGGTGAGTCGGCTTGTTATGATGCGGACAGTGCTTTTTTCTTTTTTTGCAAGGTCAGTGTTTGTAAGATAAGGAAGCTTAGATTTGAATTTGATAAATCATGAAATTGTAGGGTTTACTTTTGTCTCAGCAAAGGGCCGCTTGACGGGTAAAGGGCGACCTATCTGCGTTACCAACCATGTTATAATATTATTCTTAGTATCATTCGATTTATCAGCCTCAGACCCATAAGCTAAACAACACTAAAAATATTCTAACATATATAAAGAAAAAGAAGTGATTCGTGATGTGATAGTCGGGCTCACCTTTTTGCGGAAGAGGATGGAGGATTTGGCCTAGTTAGGTTCTCAATCTCATCGACCGAGGTTTTGCTAACATCACACGAAGAATGGATGATGCGATAAATTACCTGCACTGGCAAAATTCAGCATCCCTAAGCAAATGACTATCCTTAGCGAAAAGGATAGAATGAGTTGGAGGATAGCCAGATAAAAAATAACCATGAGGGATTGAGAGGTGTCGTTTCCATAGCTTCCCGTAGACTTGAAAATGACTCATTAATAGTAAGAAATAAAAAAGTAGGACAAAAGTGGACACACTTGTCTGATTCCTTGGAATCCTGAATGCATTGATTTCTCGCCGACTTTAACTAAAAAATGACGTAGGAGTTGCATGCATGCATGCACTAATATTTATGAAATGACCATAATACCCTTTACGTCATAAAGCATCAAGCACAAATAGGTCGGTCTAGTGTATCAAAAGTTTAACCAACTTCAATTCTTACCATGAGAACTTTATCTGTTTAAGAGTGTGTTTGGTTGTAGACTAGAAAAGCTTGACTAAATTTGTCCATGGCCAAAGTTAGGGTTGGGTAGACCGATCTTCCACTGTTGCCCCGTGCTTGGCCGCGGCTTGCTAACCTCCTTGGGCGTCTACCCCCAAAGTCATTCTTCTTGCCCTTCACAAGGTTGGAAAAAGATAATGAAGGGCCCACCTTGTTGGTGGCTATCTGGTTGTCTAAGGCCCCACTCTAGCTTTGTGATCGGGCTCCATGACATGTTACTCCACCCCTCTAGACCCTCCGGTCAATCAGCCCTCCCAAAAAAATAGAATGAGTTGGAGGATAGCCAGATCAAAAATAACCCTAAGGCTCCGATATTGAGCTTCAGGAATTGAATCGGGTTCCAATATTAAATCGGACCAGTATTGGAAATGGGTTACAAAACCAATTCTATTGTTTGGATGCAGCTGATATTGGAAGGCGGAATTTTTTTCACCTCACCTGCAATCCAGATCATTGTCGGTGCCGAGGAGCGAGCTACCCCCGGCTAGGGGGGCGCGAGTGCACACGTGGTCCGTTGGTCGCCGTCGCGGCTGGTGCTCTCACCATCGCGCCTGGGCATTGCTCCGTGGCTGCGCCGTGCCTTGGCCTGGCCGCTTGGTGGAATGCGCAGCTCCCCGCCGACCACCCCCTGAGCAGATGCGCCGCTCCCCGCCCTCCTGTTGTCGTGCAGAGGAGCCGCTCAACTCTCCCCATGCTAGAGGCCACGGCGTTGCGTCACTTCCGCCATTGCTAGGGTTAGGGGCCGTTGTCGTGCCGGTGTGGGGCTTCGCCTGTACTGCGTGCGGGATGGTGCAAGCGTGTCCCCCTCCGGAGGAGCTCCGGCGAGGAGGATGGAGGGACTGGCTGCGAGGAGATGAGCGGAGCGGGAGGGGATGCAGGGATGCGATTCCAGCCAATACTGAGGGTCTCGGCTCGATATGCAGGGATGCGATTCCAGCCAATATTGCAGGATTGATTCATCTTCTTTCATCTTGAAATGGGATAGCTTGTCCTTGAGCATGTATAGCTTGGCATTCTTTACCGTTGAAGTGCCTTCATATGTATCTTCTAATCTCTTCCACACTTCACTTGCTTTCTCAAGATCTTTGATTTGTTCAAACACCTTGGAATCAATGCCATTGCAGATTACATTGAGTGCCATGGTGTTGCATTGCCTGTTCTCTTGCTCTCTAAGTGTGGGACTCTCCTCATCAAGGATGACATAGTCTTTTCGGTCACGGTCCACACCTTCTCATGGATTGAGCCTAGATGCATCTTCATCTTTCTCTTCCAATAATCAAATGAGGTGCCATGAAATATTGGCGGTTTGCTCCCCACATGGTTGAATGATATTTGAGCCATCACTAACACCGAAGGTTGTTAAGCCTTGATAATAGCGGTGACCACGGCTCCGATACCACTTGAAAGGTCCTATATGGCTAGAGGCGGGTGAATAGCCTAATAAAAATTCTACAAAACACTAGAACAAAAGGTTAGATAACACTTTAAGCGAAACTTTTTGCTCTAGCTCTACTTGGGGTGCAAAGCCACCTATCCGATGCAATTCTAGTTAGCTAAGTGCCTCACAAACAATAGCAAGAACCTAAAGCACTTAGCACAAACTAGCAAGAACAACTAACACAAGAACTAACTAGCAAGCTAACAAGACAAGATATGAAAGAATATAAATGCAAGAGAGGAAGTGATTGATATACCGATGCCTTGTGTAGAGGATGTATCAATCAAGAGCCAATCACAATATGAATACCAAGAGTAGCCGGGAGACAAGATGAACACAAATGATTTTTCTCCCGAGGTTCACTTGGTTGCCACCAAGCTAGTCCCCGTTGTGTCGACTACTCAAATGGTGTTTCGGTGGCTAATTGGCAATTCACAAGCCAAGCCCACTACCCGGGCGCCACAAGAAACCACTCAAATGAGAGTAACTCAATGACACGAGCAATTTACTAGAGTTATCATTTGGCGCTCCGCCGAGGTGGGTACAAGCCCTCTCACAATCACCGGGATCAACCACGAACAATCACCAACTCCTGTTGAATCCCCCTTCTTGCTCCAAGCCATCTAGGTGTTGGCAAACACCAAGAATAACAAGAAATCCGCAGCAAGAACGATCACCAAGTGCTTCTAAATGCAAATCACTAAACAATGCACTTGAATGCACTCTATCTCTTTTGGATTGAGCAAAGAATCAAAGAGATGAGTGGAGAGGGAGGTGCTCAGCTTTAGAGGGTCTCAAGGTGTTCAAATATGCAAGAGAGACACTCCCCAAGCTGGCCAACACATATTTATAGACCCCCTCAAAGTCCACTAGCTGTTACCCTGTTAAGTTGGCGACGGACGCTCGAAACGGGTGCGACGGAGGTCCGACGCACTGTCAGAACTAGCCGTTGGGCTGCTTCACAGGCGACGGACGCTCCGTCGCCAGCGTCCGACGCCTGATCCTCCAGCGTCCGGCGCCGTTTCTCAAAAACGCTCTCTGCAGAGCTCTCTGGAAGCCCGACGGACGCTCCGGTGTTTTGCGATGGACGCTGCGCCTCAGCGTCTGACGCACTTCGAGTTTTCTTCTAGAGCTTCTCTGTGGCCGACGGACGCTCGGAGTTCATAGTCCCAGCGTCCGACGCCATCGTCCGTTGCGTCGGACGGCGTTCGGCGCCCTTTTCTTCAGCGTCCGATGCCCTCTGCTCGTCTCTGCTTCTTCCACCTTTGCTCTAAGTTGCCAAGCACTAAGATACATCTTTAGTGAGCAGACTTGGCATGTTTCACTTGTCTTTTAGCATGGTGTATGTCACTAGGTCCTAAATGCACATGCAATATAGATAACAACACCTAGTAGCACTTGATAACCGCAATCACAATGTTTTTTCCCTTCTTGATAGTACGGCTATCTATCCTAAAGGTGATCATATTCTCTATAGTGTCTTGATCACTAAACCAAAAATGGCCCTATAATATACCTTTGCCTTGGGTCCATTTTGTTTTTCTCTTTCTTCTTTTCCCTAGTCATGGAGCACTTGATCTACCATGATCCTTCATCTAGCTCTACTTCTCAAGTTGGATCACCCTACCTTAATCATACACTTAGTACTAGGGTTAGTCCATGGATGTCATCAATTAACCAAAATCAAACTTGGGCTTTCAATCTCCCCCTTTTTGGTAATTGATAACAAACTTTCACAAATGAATATATATGATGAAAATTTCCACTTTGGTAGTATTAGCTCCCCCTACATATGTGATATATGAGTTTGGTTCATTTTGATCACATATGCATGAATGAGAATTGTGGGAGAGTGAATGCTACCAAATGATGCTAAGGTGTGTAGGATGGACCTTTGAAGCGTGATACCAATCGGAGTGCAATATAAATAATCCTTAGCACCATGAATGCCTAGAAACCACTTGATAACACTTGGAAACACTTTGAGAGAACTAGATACCACATGAAAATATTAAGACCTAATCATACTAGTTCTTCAAACACCATACCATTTAGTTTCTAACATTCACCACACAAGCATATCATGAATCATAAATACATATGCATGCAAGCACTTATGAATGCACAAAGATATGCAACAACTTATTCATAGGCTTGCTCCCCCTACTTGTGTGCTTTCAATTTTAAATTTTCAAAATTATTTTTTTGTCTTACTACTTACTTCTCCCCCTTTGTCATCTATTATCATAAAAGATGTGCTCAAAGGTTTGATTATTGGAGAGAAGTGTTAGTTGTGGTTCAATCTAGAGTATTTGTCCCAAACTATTTAACTCGGTTTAAACCATGGACAAGTTTGTTCATACATCCTAGAATGGTTATCTTGCCCATGTTGAGCTAAACATTTGAAGTTCATATTCTAGATCAAACACTAGGATTGCAAGCCCACAAATATGTTATATGCTACCACTAGATCAAGTCAAGCATAGAAGCAATAGTGGTACTATATAAGCATCAAGTTCAATTGATTTTCATGAATGAGCCTAATGAATTGATGTCTAGATGCACTAACAAATCCTAATATTGGATGGATGACATGTCAATCAACTTGTACCTTGCATAGCTCAAAGGAGAGGCATGTCATATATATGAGGTGCATCAACACATGTTTGAGTAATCAAGAATGTTCAACTCATTCCTTAGCTTGCAAAACCTCTTCTCATCAAGTGGCTTGGTGAATATGTCGGCAAGTTGATCATCGGTGCCAACACTTATGATCTTGATATCACCCTTGAGTTGATGGTCTCTTATGAAGTGGTGCCTAACATCAATGTGCTTGGTTCTTGAATGTTGAACCGGATTGTTGGTTAGCTTCACCGCACTTTCATTGTCACATAGCAATGGCACTTGCTTGAAATTGATTCCATAGTCATTCAAAGTTGCCTTCATCCAAAGTAATTGAGCACAACAACTATCCACACTTATGTATTCGGCTTCGGCGGTAGAGAGTGCAACACTATTTTGCTTCTTCGATGACCAAGATACAAGTGACATGCCTAGCATTTGACATGTGCCCGATGTGCTCTTTCTATCATTCTTGCATCTCGCATAGTCGGAGTCCGAATATCCAAGCAACTCAAAGTTAGGCCCCTTGGGATACCACAATCCAACATCTTGTGTATGCTTCAAGTACCTCAATATTCTCTTTGTGGCCTTCAAGTGACTTTCTCTTGGTGAGGCTTGGAATCTCGCACACATGCATACACTAAACATCACATCCGGCCTAGAAGCGGTCACATAGAGTAGGCTTCCAATCATAGACCGATACAACTTTTGATCCACCATGTTGCCACTAGAATCACTATCCAAGTGTCCATTAGTGCCCATTGGAGTGCTAATGTCTTTACAGTCTTCTAAGCCAAATTTCTTCATCATATCCTTGATGTACTTGCCTTGACTAACAAAGGTGCCATTTTTCATTTGTTTGATTTGGAGACCAAGGAAGTAGCTAAGTTCACCAATCATTGACATTTCAAACTCATTTGCCATCATCTTGCCAAATTCTTCACAAAATCCTTGATTGGTTGAACCGAATATGATGTCATCCACATAGATTTGGAGCACAAATAGATCCTTGCCAAGCTTCTTAGTGAAGAGAGTAGTGTCAACCTTTCCCATGATGAACCCTTTGGATAAGAGGAAGTCCCTCAATCTTTCATACCATGCTCTAGGTGCTTGCTTCAAGCCATATAAAGCCTTTCTCAATTTGTACGCATGGTTGGGCTTCTTGCCATCTTCAAATCCGGAAGGTTGCTCAACATATACTAGCTCATTGATGTATCCATTCAAGAAAGCACTCTTCACATCCATTTGGTATAGCTTGATGTTGTGTGCACATGCATAGGCCAATAGGATTCTTATTGCCTCTAATCTTGCAACCGGTGCATAGGTTTCTCCAAAGTCAAGACCCTCAACTTGAGTGTATCCTTGAGCGACCAATCTTGCTTTGTTTCTCACAACTATACCATCTTGGTCTTGCTTGTTTCTAAATACCCATCTTGTGCCAATCACATTGTAGTTCTTGTGTCTTTCAACTAGTTCCCAAACTTGGTTCCTAGTGAAATTGTTGAGCTCTTCATGCATAGCATTGACCCAATCAACATCTTGTAAGACTTCATCAATCTTTGTGGGCTCTATGGATGATACAAAGGAGTAGTGCTCACAAAAAGATGACAATCTTGATCTTGTTTGAACACCACTTGCAATATCACCAACTATTTGATCAATGGGGTGATCTCTTGCAATGTTGGTTGGTTAGAGGATAGGATCTTGATTACTTGCACTTGGTTGAGATGAGCTAGCAACTTGTTGATCTTGCACTTGAGAGTCACTAGCTTGCGCATTAGGTGAGTTGAGCACTTGATCTTTACCATCTTCAATGTCAATTACTTGCCTAGGCCGAATATCACCAATATCCATGTTCTTCATAGCTTTTGACAATTGAGGACCACTCACATCTTCTAGATTCTCATTTTCAACTTGAGAGCCATTGGTTTCATCAAATTCAACATCATGCACTTCCTCAAGTATATCACTAGCCAAATTCCACACTCTATAGGTTTTGCTTGTGGTTGAGTAACCAAGTAAGAACCCTTCCTCGCACTTCTTGTCAAACTTCCCAAGTCTTGTGCCCTTCTTTAAGATGTAGCATTTGCACCCAAAGACTCTAAAGTATGCAATGTTGGGCTTTCTTCCATTCAATAGCTCATATGGTGTCTTCTCCATCAATGGGTGACAATATAGCCGGTTGCTAGAGTAACAAGCGGTGTTGATAGCTTCGGCCCAAAAAGAGTGACTCACATTGTACTCACTAAGCATAGACCTTGCCATGTCAATCAATGTTCTATTCTTCCTCTCAACAAGGCCATTTGATTGAGGAGTATACTTGGCCGAGAATTGATGCTTGATTCCAAGCTCATCACATAGCTCTTCAACTCTTGTATTCTTGAATTCACTTCCATTGTCACTTCTCACTTTCTTGATGGTAGTTTCAAACTCTTTGTGACATCTCTTGACAAAATTCTTGAATGTGGCAAATGTTTCACTCTTGTCATTGAGAAAGAATACCTAAGTGTATCTTGTGAGATCATCAACTATCACAAATCCATACTTGTTGCCTCCAATACTTGTGTATGTTGTTGGGCCAAACAAGTCCATGTGCAACAACTCAAATGCTCTACTAGTGCTCATCATGCTCTTCTTGGGATGGGTGTTACCAACTTGTTTGCCGGCTTGACAAGAGCTACAAAGCTTGTCCTTCTCAAACATAACATATTTCAAGCCTCTTACTAAGTCATGCTTGATCAATCTATTCAATTGCTTCATCCCAACATGACCAAGTCTTCTATGCCATAACCAACCCATACTTGATTTAGCGAGCAAGCAAGTTGACAATTGAGCTTCACTAGCATTAAAATCAACTAGGTAGAGGTTCTCATATCTAAAACCTTTGAAGATCAAGTTTGAACCATCCACACTAATAATTTCAACATCATCTACTCCAAATATACATTTGAATCCAAGATCACACAATTGAGCCACGGATAGCAAATTGAAGTTCAAGCTCTCAACTAACAAGACATTTGATATGCTCAAGTCATTGGATATTGCAATCTTACCAAGCCCCTTGACCTTGCCCTTGTCATTATCACCAAATGTAATACTATCAATGCCATCATTGGTGTTGGAGTTGATTGATTTGAACATTCTAGAATCTCCGGTCATATGTTGAGTGCACCCACTATCAAGCACCCAATGCCTTCCTCCGGCTTTGTAATTGACCTACAAAACAAATTAGTTCTTCTTAGGTACCCACACTTGTTTGGGTCCTCCAAAGTTAATGACCAAGGATTTTGGCACCCAAATAGCCTTCTTCTTTGGGCCAACAATGGATGTGCCAACATACTTAGCCTTTACACCATCTTTCCCTTTGGTAAGCATATAGCATGAATCAAAATGCATAGAGGTGGATTTAGCAAACTTTGTTTGGCTCACGTTGAGTTTGCAATATTGGTCTACATGCCCTACTTGCTTGTATTTGTTACAAAACCGGCCATTGCTCCTCACAAAGCTAGGCTTAGGAGTTATAAAGGTGGACTTGTCTTTTTTGGGGGTATAACCCAATCCCTCTTTGTAATGAGAGAATCTTTGGCTACCCAAGCACTTTAGCAAGCGGGCATCTCCACCATATGCCTTACCCAAAGCATGAGTGAGTTCATTAACATCATTTTTCAATTTTTTATTTTCAATCACTAGTGTAGCATCATCCTTTGAGCTATCACTAGTAGATGTGCAAGTGGAAGTGCTACATTGTGTTTCGGTTGGGG
Source organism: Microstegium vimineum (assembly GCA_022036555.1). Classification (NCBI taxonomy): domain Eukaryota; kingdom Viridiplantae; phylum Streptophyta; class Magnoliopsida; order Poales; family Poaceae; genus Microstegium; species Microstegium vimineum. The sequence goes on from CM039124.1 coordinate 60,577,135, forward strand.
CAACAATGATAGGAGTGAAAAATGATTCATCTAGAATATCACAAGTTACTCCAATATTGCATGATGCAACAACCTTATCTTTGCTTTGATCAAGGAGATAAGAGTGAGCCTTTTCAAGCTTGTAGTGAGTCTTCTCAAGCTTCTCATGGGCTTCCATTAGCCTCTCGTGAGAGACATTGAGCTCATCAAAGGATTGTTCAAGAGCATTAAGCTTCTTGTTCAATTCTTTGCACTCCTTTCTCTTCTTCTCAAAACACTCATAAGTTTGTTTCATCATTTCAACTAGTTCCTCCTTAGAGTACTCCTCCTCATCATCACTACTATCATCATCACTATCACTATCATTATGAGATTATACCTTAGTTGGCTTAGCCATGAAGCATGATGGAGGGTCGAAGATGGATGGCTTGTTGTTGATAGCAATGCTTGCCATAACTTTCTTCTTGGACTTCTTCCTCTCATCATCACTAGACTCATCATTGGAGGAATCACTACTATCCTAAGTCACCATGTATGATTCACCCTTCTTCTTCTTGGTGAATGATAGCTTCTTCTCCTTTTTGTCATGTTTGCTCTTCTTCTTCTCATCATCATCACTATGATTGGAACAATCCACAATCATGTGATCGGTGCTCTTGCGCTTGTAGCTTCTCTTCTCATATTCTTTGCCCTTGAAGTTATCTCTTCTCTTTCTAGCACCGTAGACCTTCTTCATGAATTTGCCAAACTTGCGCACAAAGAGGGCCATAATTTCATCATCATCATCACTTGCATCTTCATCATCACTAGATTCTTGCTTCTTTGCTTTTCCCTTGCTCTTAGATGATGAAGCCTTGAATGCTAAGCTCTTCTTTTCTTTCTTTTCTTCCTTGACCTCTTCTTCTTCACTTTCTTCATTATATTGTTCTTCGGTCATGATCTCACCAAGTACTTCATTGGGAGTGATTTTGTACAAACCATCTCTCCTAATTATTTGCCTCAAGGTTTTGTATTTCTTGGGCAAACAACCAAGAAACCGGTTTAAGAAGTCTTCATCCTTGACCTTCTCACCCAAACCCTTGAGATCATTGATGATCACTTGGAGCCTATGAAACATCTCCGGGATTGATTCATCTTCTTTCATCTTGAAATGAGATAGCTTGTCCTTGAGCATGTATAGCTTAGCATTCTTTACCGTTGAAGTGCTTTCATATGTATCTTCTAATCTCTTCCACACTTCACTTGCTTTCTCAAGATCTTTGATTTGTTCAAACACCTTGGAATCAATGTCATTGCAGATTACATTGAGTGCCATAGTGTTGCATTGCCGGTTCTCTTGCTCTCTAGGTGTGGGACTCTCCTCATCAAGGATGACATAGTCTTTTTCGGTCACGGTCCACACCTTCTCATGGATTGAGCCTAGATGCATCTTCATCTTTCTCTTCCAATAATCAAATGAGGTGCCATCAAACATTGGCGGTTTGCTCCCCACATGGTTGAATGATATTTGAGCCATCACTAACACCGAAGGTTGTTAAGCCTTGATAATAGCGGTGACCACGGATCCGATACCACTTGAAAGGTCCTAGATGGCTAGAGGGGGGGTTAATAGCCTAATAAAAATTCTACAAAACACTAGAACAAAAGGTTAGATAACACTTTAAGCGAAGATTTTTGCTCTAGCTCTACTTGGGGTGCAAAGCCACCTATCCGATGCAATTCTAGTTAGCTAAGTGCTTCACAAACAATAGCAAGAACCTAAAGCACTTAGCACAAACTAGCAAGAACAACTAACACAAGAACTAACTAGCAAGCTAACAAGACAAGATATGAAAGAATATAAATGCAAGAGAGGAAGTGATTGATATACCGATGCCTTGTGTAGAGGATGTATCAATGAAGAGCCAATCACAATATGAATACCAAGAGTAGCCGGGAGACAAGATGAACACAAATGATTTTTCTCCCGAGGTTCACTTGGTTGCCACCAAGCTAGTCCCCATTATGTCGACTACTCAAATGGTATTTCGGTGGCTAATTTGCAATTCACAAGCCAAGCCCACTACCCGGGCGCCACAAGAAACCACCCAAATGAGAGTAACTCAATGACACGAGCAATTTACTAGAGTTACCCTTTGGCGCTCCGCCGAGGTGGGTACAAGCCCTCTCACAATCACCGGGATCAACCACGAACAATCACCAACTCGTGTTGAATCCTCCTTCTTGCTCCAAGCCGTCTAGGTGTTGGCAAACACCAAGAATAACAAGAAATCCACAGCAAGAATGATCACCAAGTGCTTCTAGATGCAAATCACTAAACAATGCACTTGAATGCACTCTATCTCTTTTGGATTGAGCAAAGAATCAAAGAGATGAGTGGAGAGGGAGGTGCTCAGCTTTAGAGGGTCTCAAGGTGTTCAAATGTGCAAGAGAGACACTCCCCAAGCCGGCCAACACATATTTATAGACCCCCTCAAAGTCCACTAGCCGTTACCCTGTTAAGTTGGCAACGGACGCTCGAAACGGGGGTGACGGAGGTCCGACGCACTGTCAGAACTAGCCGTTGGGCTCCTTCACGGGCGACGGACGCTCCGTCGCCAGCGTCCGACGCCTGATCCTCCAGCGTCCGGCGCCGTTTCTCAAAAACGCTCTCTGCAGAGCTCTCTGGAAGCCCGACGGACGCTCCGATGTTTTGCGACGGACGCTGCGCCTCAGCGTCCGATGCACTTCGAGTTTTCTTCTGGAGCTTCTCTGTGGCCGACGGATGCTCGGAGTTCACAGTCCCAGCGTCCGACGCCATCGTCTGTTGCGTCGGACAGCGTCCGGCGCCCTTTTCTTCAGCGTCCGACGCCCTCTGCGCGTCTCTGATTCTTCCGCCTTTGCTCTAAGTTGCCAAGCACTAAGATACCTCTTTAGTGAGCAGACTTGGCATGTTTCACTTGTCTTTTAGCATGATGTATGTCACTAGGTCCTAAATGCACATGCAATATAGATAACAACCCCTAGTAGCACTTGATAACCGCAATCACAACGTTTTTTCCCTTCTTGATAGTACGACTATCTATCCTAAAGGTGATCATATTCTCTATAGTGTCTTGATCACTAAACCAAAAATGGCCCTATAATATACCTTTGCCTTGGGTCCATTTTGTTTTTCTCTTTCTTCTTTTCCCTAGTCATGGAGCACTTGATCTACCATGATCCTTCATCTAGCTCTACTTCTCAAGTTGGATCACCTTACCTTAATCATACACTTAGTACTAGGGTTAGTCCATGGATGTCATCAATTAACCAAAACCAAACTTGGGCTTTCAGTTGCGTCACTTCCGCCATTGCTAGGGTTAGGGGCCGTTGTCGTGCCGGTGTGGGGCTTCGCCTGTGCTGCGTGCGGGATGGTGCAAGCGTGTCCCCCTCCGGAGGAGCTTCGGCGAGGAGGATGGAGGAACTGGCTGCGAGGAGATGAGCGGAGCGGGAGGGGATGCAGGGATGCGATTCCAGCCAATACTGAGGGTCTCGGCTCGGTATCGCTTCGGGGTCGCTACAAGCAAAGCGAATGCCGCAAGGAAATCAATAAGTTTCCAGACTCCAATGTCACGACCATCCAAACATGTGGAATTGAGGTCTGCTATTTCCAATTCTAATGCCATGGCCTCAATGCAGACATCCAAACGGGTTGTAAGAGATTGAGAGGTGTCGTTTCCATAGCTTTTCGTAAACATGGAAACGACTCATTAATAGTAAGGAATAAAAAGTAGGGCGAAAGTGGACACCCTTGTATGATTCCTCGGAATCCTGAATACATCTGTAGGATTGATTGCTCACCAACTTTAACTATTAAATGACGTACAAAGATGCATGCATGCATGCACTACCATTTATGAAATAGCCATAATACCCTTTACGTCATAATGCATCAAGCATAATAGGTCGGTCTATTGTATCAAAAGTTTTAAGCAACTTCAATTCTTACAATGAAAACTTTTATTTGTTTAAGAGTGTGTTTGGTTGTAGACCAGAAAAGCTTGACCAAATTTGTCCATGGCCAAAGTTAGGGCTGGGCAGACCGCCCTTCCACTGCTGCCCTACGCTGGGCCGAGGATCCAATGGCTTGCTAACCTCCTCGGGCCTCTACGTCCAAAGTCATTCTTCTTCTTGCCCTTTCTCAAGGTTGGAAAAAGATAATGAAGCACCCACCTTATTGGAGGATATGTAGTTGTCTAAGGCCCCCACTCTAGCTTGCCATCGGGATCCATGACGTGTTACTCAACCCCTCCGTACCCTCTCGTCAATCCACCCTCCCCTGAGTTCCCTCACTAGCTGAATGAGTTTACACCCACCAAGCTGCCGATCAACAAGCTTACCGCTCGAGCGTAGCTTTAACTTTATATTCATTCATGGTTCGAGCACTACAGGCCACCGATCTTTGCCTCAACTAAGGAGGCCGAGGAGCTCAATCAAGGCTGACAAATAAAGACAAGGACAAGGACGACGCTGACATCAAGCAAGAAGAGGCGACGCTAAGGAAGGGAAGTCATGATGATTCATCATCGATCGATGATACTGCATTGGATGGATTGCTTCATACTTATTCCCTCCATCCCGATTTATCTGTCGTTCTAGCAACATTCTAGCAACAGGAGTGTGTCCCGATTTATCTGTCGTTCTAGGCTACTATACGTTGGTCCCATAGCTATGTCTGCATGCAGTCTTATCCTGTCGCCCACGGCCATCCCACCTCCCTCTATTCTTAGCCAATCGAATAAACAGTAGAGGAGAGAGAGATGGCGCCCACAGTGTCGCTGGCTGCCACAATATCACTGTCATGCGTACTGATCCATAGGGGTATCTAGCTCCTTTAGCCTTTGCCTTGGTCTTCGTGATTGACTCCTGACGACATATAAAACGGGACAGAGGGAGTAACTATTCTATATATATTGATTTCTCATCAACAATCTATTCATTCATCTGACGTGCCAATGTAGTATTCCATCAATGACAATGTGATGCCGCATTTTTGCTAGACATTGTCCATTTTCACTCAGGGAGATGGGATCTTCAACGTGGACGTTTCTTCATGTGCTGCACGTTGCTGCATTTGGTAACATGGGAACGAGGCGTGGCAAGACGGTTGTGTACAGTAATTTACAAAGATCTTTTAGTCTTTTCTCTAATTTATTTATTCACCAAAGTTCATTAATACAACAACAATAACTCAGCTTTATCAGTGAAACAATTAATTTTTTATTTCGGTTTCTTAAAACGACTTCACCAGTGAAGCTTAAGCTGTTTTTGAAAAAAACGTTAAATAAAACAACTTTTCAAGGAAGATACCATGGAGCTAGGAAAAACTGTGCATGTAGCTAAAAAAACAAAATTTAGGAAAATTTTGTTTCATCCGGGCCTGTTTGGTAAGAGAAGTAAAACAATAGATTTGGGAAGTTAGGCAAAAATTCCTATCAAACAGGCCTAAATATATAAATCAAGGCATTCCTATAATCTATGATGTAATTTTTCGCGCGGATGCGACATGCAAGATTCCATCATTTACTGGATGGGCAAGCATTTGACCAGTAGTTTATCAACCCTGCTTCTGAATATTTATTTACCTGCTCATTCCATTGAGCCCTCTTCCCTCATCCCATGGATCTTTTTTATAGTCACGTGTGCACCTTGACATGAAATTGGAGGTGTTTATATTTATATCTCAATCCAGCTAATAGAAACAGCTGGTAGATTGAAAAAAAAATTGTATCTTTCTACCGGTCTTCATTTACCTGCTTTATTATCTACATGCCATTTAATAAAAGAAAGAACACTATAGACAAAAACCACCAATGCATGCATATTTTTGCTGTCGATCCAAAAAGCACCCAGCCACTCTAACTATTAGCTACTTGTGTATCCAAACAAGCTGACCATGATCTAAACAGGATCATACGACCCGTCAACAGCCCAGTTCAGGAGAAGAAAAAGGCTCCAAGAAGCAAACGTGACAAGAAGCCCAATCCACGTTATGTCGGCCCGAACTGGAAGTAAGCCCAATCCCAGCAGCGTCTGGAGAAACGCTGTTCGACAGCTGTAATCGCTATCTGTTAAGAGGTGAGAGGAAGTAAACTAGACTCGTCTTGGTTGTTGTCGGCTTTTGGCGGCGAGCTGCGGCTCGAGATCGGCGGCGACGCCGATTCCATCACCAATCTGTATCGGATTCGTGATTCAGTTCTAAACTATAGTACTCGTAATCCTATCGTAGCATTCAGTAGTGTTACAGTAGAGTGCCTCAGTTCACATGGCCTTCATCACGACAAGCACCACGACAAACACAAAACCCATCACGTAGCCCAGAGTTGTGTTGCATAACCAGGCACACCATTCATTATCCCAATCCTCCACCCCATTTCGATTATCATCTGTAATGGCACAATGCAGTGTCTTTTCAGATCAGTCGGAAGGTTTAGGGAGCATTTCATCTAGGGATGATGATCCTACTTATCCTGGCTCGAAATTTAGAAAGCAAAAGAGCACTGGGCCCACTACACCAACTCGTCAATCTCATCATATATTACATATAGCAGATGGGAACATAACAAACTGATGACATGCAGCTAAACCATGGTCATGCCAAAATTATTTTGACCGGGTAGCTAGGTTCTTCGCCACAGATAGCTTCAGAAGAGATTGGATTTCTCCTACTGGACTCTTGGAACTCAACAACCTCTAGACAAAGGATGGGCGATCGTTAAAATAAGGAAGTCCTCCATGTAGAGCTGATTCATAATGGAAAAGTCAACAATGAGTCTACTAGCTCATAGTTTGATCAAGGCTAAGGCTATGAAGCAAACAGAGAAAAATTAAGACAGTTATCCAAAGCAGCAGTTCATAACAACTCTGACAGAGTAAATGAGTGAAGTTTAAGTCTAGAGAGGTCTACATGCTCTAGATATATGTAAATTATTATTACTTCTATCTTATTTACATATACAAGCATTAGGCAACTAAATTAATTACACAAGCGACAGAATTCTACAGAGCTTAAGACTGAAGTGAGGGGTTCATGGCTACTATTTTGTGTCTGTGAACCAAGACTGGAGTGAGGTGTTTTATGAAATAAGACTTGCAATAATGTAAATAGTCCACCAGTTTGCTGTTTGCGAATATATTTCTCTTAACAAAAGGCATATTTCAGAAAGTGCACATTGTCATTTCCAAATTTAACCCTTCTTTCTTAGTGGATGTGGTAAGACTGTGGTCAGTCATTTTCTTATACTTTTGTTTCTACTCATTTTAGGCAGTATAATACACATCAGTAAGTTCTTATACAAAAAGATGAACCACGCAATTTTCTAACATTGCGGTGCCAAACAATATCAAGTTATTTCTCATAACCGAGAGAGGAATCGCACGTCTAATAATTTTGAACAAGCGGCTGATGCACCACATATGTACTCTATGCATGTAATAATAAGAGTTAAATATGAAAACGAAAATACTCTGGCAAAACAGAAACACGAAAAGATAGAATAAAAAAAAAAGATGATTCATAATGGAATAGTTAAATATCAGTCTACTAATCTATGGCTCATTAGCTCAAAAAAAAAATATGGCTCACAATGCTAAACTTTGTGGGAAGCAGCAGTCCACGGCAGCTTAATTAGCCAAAGGAATAAAACTTCAAGGAACTTCTTCCTTAAGTCCCCGAAGGGGATGCCGTGGAAGTGCCCTGTGGCGTGGGGGTGGGGCAAGCCCAGGGTGGAGGACGGCCGCACCGCACGGTGGAGAGGAGCTCACGGATGCGGCGAAAGACAAGCTGAAGCAGACGGCATGCATTGATTAGTCCTTCTTGAGCCTCGGTGCTCTCAACCCTGCTGCAGCTACACTCCATGACCTCGCCCATGAAGAAACAAGAATCCGCAGCGGCCAGCGCCGCAGCATTCGCTCTTACCTCGCTGCACGCGACATTGGAAGCGGGGGCAAGAGCACCCAGCGCCGCCGGCGAGGGTGAGGGTGACGACGAGCAGTTGTCCGGCGGGTCCGGGCCCAACGTCCGTGACCGGTGACACACCTCCGACGCCTCAAACCTGTGCCATTTCGGCAGCGCGGCCACAACAGGGAATGTGCCATGTGAGACACATCATCGTTTGATGGAGCCTGCCCTGGGGCAACAGCGAGATCTCGATCATTCGAGCGCCCTCTGTATGTACTACACGATGGCAATTGATGCTGAAAAGGTTCGATTTTGCAAGATAATAAGGAGCAGGCGACATATGCCAAGCTAAGGCAGCCCAGCCCAGCAGATGGAGGATCGCCCACCTTGACCTTCAGGGCCAGCTGCAACAGGCCGACGCTGCGATGTCCAAGTTCGTGGACTACTTCACTACTTGGGTTCGTGGTTTATTTGGATGTTCGTGGTTTACAAGATTTTTCACCGAGCCAGTTGCCGAGGTGTCCGGACAACAAAGTTACAACGAGTTTCCACGCCTCTCGCGCCGAGTTGAAGCCCACGCATCTGTAGTTCTGTACACATCTGGCCTGCAAGTTGGGGCGATGGGCGGTCGTACTCGTACGACCAGTGCCCCACCTCTGGGCCAAGATGGGCTCGGTCAGATTCGATTCGGGCTTCGGGTAGGAGTTGACGTGTTGTGTCTTTTCTCACCTTTGGGCTCGTGGAGTACTCCTCTATCCCCAAATGTCTGTCTCTAAAAAATCATGTTTCACACATTTCTCTGACAATACTTATAAAGGAAAGGAGGGAGTTGTGGTCTCATCAACATAGGGACAAACTACGAGTTTCGTCACAGCTAAACTTCTGTACTGTGACATCTTTTTTATTTGTCAGCGACTCAGCATATACTAACCTAACGTGTGTACTACTATGACATCATTATCGCTTGTCAAATTGGGGTTGTGGTACACTGGTATGTTATGTTTTCGTGTTAGTATCTTTGGACTATTGTTTACTCCCTTCATTTAAGTTTGTGAATCTTTTTACTTTTCTAGATTCATAGATTTTGTATACAGCTAGATACATTATATCTAAATATGCAATAAAACTATGAATATGAAAAAGCCAAACAAATTATAATTTAAAACACAGGCTTGTACATCATATTCTTGAACGCTACATGCTACAACCATCTGTCACATGGGATCCTAAATGATGGAATTAACTAGTTGTGATATGTGGCTCATATTCTTGTTTCCTCTCTATTAGCTAGATATGTTTATAAGTCGATTTTAGTAGTAATGCAAGTGGGATGTCAACCGAACGACATCTAGATAAAAAGTACCCAACCCAACAAAGCTGCTCGAGACAACCTTGAGTGGCAAAAAATAGAGAAGAAAATGAGCAAGCAACCAATACGGAACAAAGATTGAACAAAAGAGGGAAAATAATGAAAATACAAGGCACGTGACCACCATGGAACACATCTAGAGAAAACTAAACCCAAAAGAAACTCATGCAACTTTAACTGTCGTACCATACAAATCATATTAATAATTTTCTATGTATACACTAAAAAGAAACAAATACCTCAGCATGACATGCCAAAGGCAAGATGTTTTCAGATAATAGAGGAAAGAAATCAAAAGAAAATCCTAGTGCAACTCTAGATGAAGTAAAACAATAATTGCAAAAAAAAAGTTTTCCTTTGGAAAACTAGATAGTCAAACACATCACGTCTTGGCCCACCGCATCCTTGGAAAGTGCCTAACCTAGGCAAGCCACTTGAAAACTTTCGACAAATATGCCCAATTTATAATAGAAAAAGAGAAGAAATCCATCAAAAGTCATTTCTAGATGAAGCATATTTAAAAAAATATCGCACCACGACAATAAAAACAAAGGAAAAAGAAGGAAAACGAGAGGTTCTTTATCCAACGTGCCACCCGAACATGGTGGAACATGTCCAAATCAGAAAAACACCCCCAAAGAAACCCATGCCATATCACTCTGATATGACATACATACCATATGTTAAACTTTCCAAACCGAAAACAAACAAATGCATCATCCTCAACATGAGGTGCACATCTATCACAAGAAAAAAAAATTCACCAAAGACTCACCTCCACACACACATACAAAAAAAACCTTGAAGCAAAGACGAACAATTATGTAAAAAAGGAAAAAAAATCAAAAAGAGAGTCCTAGCAAAAGACACTTATATTCTAGTCTAGTCTAGATATAAAATACTAATAAAACTAGAGTTCCCGAAAAAAAAATCATTATGCCACACCATGCCACTAGTCTATGACGAAGAGGGCCCAAGCCACCTGAGAGGCCGAGACAACTCGGAAAAAAGAAGGACAAGTCATCACGGGAGAAAGAGAGAAAGAAAGAAAAAGTATAATATAATAATAAGAAAAGGAAAAAACAGGGCGCCCTGCCGCCCTCACGGCGAACTCCCACCTCCTATCGCCTCCCCTCTCCTCTCTCTCTCTCTAGCCCCGCACAAATCTCTCTCCCCCTCTCGCCCTCGCCGCATTGCCCGCTGACGACCCCCGCCGGATAGAGAGGAGGAAGAGCGGCGAGGCTGCGGGAGGTCCGGTCGGCGGCGGAGCGGGCGGCATGTGCGACCTGGTGGCCCGCACGGGCCGGCACCAGCAGCGGTACGAGGATGGCCGTCGGCTAGTGGCCGGGTACGCGCTGGGCTGTCTCTGACTGACTGATTGATTGATTCCCTTGCCAATTATTGCTCCTAGTGCTTCGAGGTTGATTCGATTGGGTTGGGGCCGATTGCTACGTGCGTGCGTGCTCATTGCCCTCTTGACCTAAAGGCAGCGACGGTGCGGTGCGCGTCGTATTCTTCGCCAGCGTGCGGCGCGCTAGCATTGGTTCTGGCGAGTGGATCGTTGCGGTGTGGTGGTGTGCCACCGCTGCTCAATGGTTTTGTTTGATTCGGTGATTTGCTGGCGTCTAGATATGCTTTTTTTCCCCTCTTCTTATTTTGTTATTTTTAAAAAAAGTTGCTAACCATCTGGTGATCATCGCGAATCGGTGTATAGACATATACTGAGCAGGGAAGTCTTAAATAATGTTCACAATATCTAGCTTGTTACACCTGGTCCTGGTGATAGCGACAGTTTTGAGATCACTACTGTATTTGTTTATTTCACTTAGATGGTGTGTTAATACTTCCTCCGTTCCAAATTATAAGCTGCTTTAACTTTTTTGGTTCATCCATTTGGCTCTGTATCTAGACATATTATTATATCTAGATGCACAGCAATATGGATGCACCATATGTTAGCAACTGTGGTGGGATGCTTCTATCCCAAAGCGAGATGTAAAAGCAGTTCTGTTTGCTTGTTTGCATTGATATTAGGGCGTGATCGAAATGAATTGTGATGTATGATGAATAATTGAATAGTTTGTCTCCCAACGCAAGAAGTGGCTCTTTAGTTCACATCAAATCAGTATTGAATTATTTATAGATGGTCGATAGATACAGTTCGGATTGGTTGGTACTATTGGGTATTCTTGTCGTCGTTGTTGATAGCAAAAGGCCATGAATCATTGCTCATAATCCAGGTGTTCATGATTGCTTATTTTGTCTACATGTTTTCTTCTAGGTGTTTATATAGCTTCTGTTTTTCCTTAGCTAGGACAGATTTTACTATGCTTGTGTCCAGTTTGTGGCTTCTCTTCAGCTTGTAGGAATACAGTGCCTATCATGAGACGTGTAGGAATAGTAGCAATACCAGAATATGTAAAGCTTCATAGAATATCTACATATCAACATGTAGCTACACTATAAAAGGGATCCTGGTATAAAGTGGGATCAAAATGACCCATGTTTGATTAGGAAATAATACTACCTGGAAGGGTCAATTGAGAGTAGCCGAAAAGGTAAAGTATCTATCTTTGTGTAATTGTGTGTTATCATTATGTCTCCATAGCCACCAATGTTTAATTTCAGGAATTGATCTTCTTCGTGTTTCCTTGTTCTCCTATGGTCTATTTGTTCTTTCCTGATCTTTAAGATGCTAGATGCATGTCTGGTGCTGGTTTTACCAAGCCTGCCACTGATGTATTACTATATAGTTCCTATCTCTGGACTCTGGAGTCCAAACATGATTTTAACACCATATAAATTTGTTCTATTGTACTACAAGCTTTGCATTTATATATGGTTCTAAGAAGCATTGACACTTATTTATAGTGGCATATGCATATCTATGTATTTCTGAATAATTTCATTTTCTCTGCAGATGCATACCATTTAGGTATAGAGCTAATAATGATGAAGCCTCTGGTGACATAACTAAGAAACTTGTGGAAGTTCTAATGATAAATTCTCAAAGCGGACCTGGTCTTTTGTTCCCAAAGGTACTGTACTGTAAACATCTTCATCTTGCAACAACTAGAAAGCAGACCTAGTCTTTTGTTTTCAAAGGTATTACTGTTAACATCTTCATCTCATCTGAAATTCATTGCTAGTTGTTTATATGGATGACAACTTTTATTGTAAACTTGTTTTGTTTCTGTGTTTTCACATGACTACATTGGAACACTTATACCCTATAGCAGTGCATATTATTATTTCAGTTAGTTACATGAGCTTGTTTGCAAGCTTAGGTCTCATGTATTATTTTTATTTGGTTTGTTCATATGTTGGTCACTCTGACTAGTTTCCAGATATACAGTGTTAAGTTTTATTCATGTTGTATCCATGTTATTTTCATAAACGTAAATGTCACTGGGCTGCCATGTAGAGATTTTGTTATGGTTGTTATCTTGTTGCAGGGAGGATGGGAGAATGATGAAAGTGTTGAAGAGGCAGCAGCTCGAGAAGCTATAGAAGAAGCTGGAGTTCGAGGTGATATAGTGGTAAGATGCCTATAAAGATGGTGTTTTTGTAAACTACTTTTCATCTTGCCCCTTTTCATTTAAAACTTTTTTAATAGTGCCATGTGCTGAGTGCTGACACATGGTTTCCTGTGCTTCCATCTTGACTTATTCATGAAACTGATATTCTTAGATGATATGGAAACTCGTTATTCACCGTATTAGAACTATTCTTTTCAGTATTCAGTACTATGCTTGGTTGACATGCCACATCGTTTAGACTTGACTGTACTAAGCTACTAATGGAATTTTATTGCTATTCAGAATTATGCCTTTTGTTCTCCCACTTGATCCTATGTTGCTGTTGTATGCCCCCAAATTGGAGATACTGACATACAGTTATAACCTTTACAGAGTGTAACTTCATTGAAAACCTGAAACTATGTTAAAAAGGTGGAATAGTTTATAGTTTCATATCCATTATCCTTGGAATCCATCATATTTCTTGCTGTTATTGAGTCAAGTCAAAAGCCTTACATTTATAATCCTACTAATCACTGGCCTTTGTCTTGCTGTCTTCCTCGCGGAGTCCTATACCCACAAGTTGTATGAGACATGCCTCGCATTGATTAATATCCTGAGTCGAATGGGTTTAATGATGTGCAACCTGTACAACTAAGAACATTTGCTGGTGGTAAAGAAATTATACTTGACTGGCCTGCACTTCTGTAAGATCTGTCATTGAAGCTTATCTAGAGCCAGGCATACATTCTTAGTGGAAGAAACATGAGATGCACATTGTGTAGTGTTCTAGTGGTTCATGAAACTGATGTTGAACTAGTTACTTCGATTTGATTTATTGTCTGTTGCTTAGTCTGGTGTGTCCTTCAACTGCTACAAGTGGGAACTCTTTTGGCCAACCTTAAGGTGTATACATTCTAGTCTGAATGTTGGATAGCACAATTGAGATTGACATTTGTTCCTGCTCGTTGCTCCAGCCTCCAGTAACACTTTTGTGCTTGTAGCATGCAGGATGTTTACATAGTGGAAGACCCATGAAACCAATTATTATCTTTTCTAGAAGGCTCTTATATCTCGATGAAAACATGTGGTTCCAATGAAGATAGCCTTAAGTTTTTTTTCCTCTGCTTGTCCTTAGTGCTGCGTCATGATGAAACAGTGTCCATTGCTTGACCTTGATGAGAATAGATACTTATAGCAGCTAGCTTTTATCTGTCATTTAATTTCGTAAAGTGCTTAATGCAACACAACTTACCCGATCCAGCAATGAGTATTTCTTGCGGCCGCTCCTGCTTATATATTGTCATTTGCTTTCTGAATCAGCATTTTCTGGGGCTCTATGACTTCAAAAGCAAGACACATCAAGATGCGTGCTGCCCTGAGGGTATGTGCAGAGCTGCAGTGTTTGCGCTGCATGTAAAGGAAGAGCTGGTCTCATGGCCTGAGCAGAGCACTCGGCAGAGGACCTGGCTCACGGTTCCTGAAGCTGCATCAAGGTGCCGGTACCAGTGGATGCAAGAGGCCTTGCTCACAGGCTTCTCTGACTGGCACGACAAGTGGAGCAGAGGTGGCGGTGGCACAAACTGTGACCCGGCCTAACTGCTGAACTCATGTGCATGCAGTCGTCCAATTTGTTCATCTCCTGTCTTTTCTCTAGGTTCCAACCTTGCATATAATGCAATAATACAGTGTACTTCTCTTGATATGCTGGGTTGGTCATTGACCCTTGATGTCACATGTCAGGATGGTTACCTTAGTTATAGTGGGACGAGGTATATCTCATCAAGACGAGAATTCTCACAACTTTTAAGTGTCGATTCTCGGGCGCTATTATTTCTCGGAGTCATGCACCGCGCGCATTTTGTAACTCTGCTCCTGATTCTGGAGATGCATATGCTATGTATGAACAATGGTATAACTTTGAAATCAAAAGTTGCCACCGTTGACTGGAGTCACCGTACAGTGCAGAACGTACCTTGCAATCTGTCTTGAGGGATCCAGATTCAGTGACTTTGCTTGAGCAAGTCATGGTGTAACTTTCTCATTATCTCCTCCGTCCATTCTGCATCTGATGGCGCCAAGGATCGCCGACGAGCGTTCTCCTGTACCGCGCAGCCCCAGCTCGTCGGCGTCTCCTTCTCAGACGCTTTACCTGGGCTCTCTGCGTCCCTCGCTGGCTTGACGTCGTACAAGGCATCGACAACTCTTGCGTGCTCCTAAGACGCGTCCGTGGCCGGCCTGGGTGAAAAGAGTGGAGGAGCATGACTGGTGGCAGCATCCACAGGCGAAGACGAGTGCGTGGTCAAGGACGCACACTCGATCCCGAAGGATTGGGAGGAACCGGCCTCTGTCCGTTGAACCGTAGCGAGCAGTGGATGTTTCCGTTAACACCCTTCCATGCGCTGCCGCTACCTACTGGCATGCTGCTGGCACAGCGAACGCCAACATAAGGTGTACTCCAGCATGGCAGGGCGCGCGCCGGCTCGCCTCGGCTGCTCGGAGTGACCGTCGGCACGCATCCTCATGCTGTTTTTTTTCCGGATGGACAGCTGTCGTGTAGCCTGCATATGCTATGTGATTACGGGGAGAGTGAAATTGAAATTACGGTTCACAGTTGTAGCACAGATTATACGGAGCACATATACCGTTCCTACGCAATTGTTTTCCTATCGCCAGGCGAGCAACCACGATGTGCGACGCAGACGAGCCCTGCAAGAGCGAGGCCCGCGGGGCAAGCCCCGTGGGAAGACACAATAATGTGTTGCAGCATGTACATGCTGAGCACACGCTATCTATACCAGCTATTGCTTTGAGATTCGTGTCGTTCACTTTTCTCAATGAATCACTAGTGTTTTGTTTGGCACATATCTCGATACGTAACATGAATGATTGGGATAAGACATGCTGAGCACCATGGTAAAAAAAACTTCAGGGGAAGACAGGTTGCGCTGCCTTCTAGAAACAATGTGCCGTGGGTTGGGCCTCCTTAGATAGTTGTGTTGTTAATTTCATATTTCGGTTGGGCATCCGCGGGGAAAACCGCCCTCGCCCCCGTTGGTTCCAAAACCCATGGGTTTCGAATCCAGACCCACCCCATTGCCATCCTTACGCGCATACATCCAATGCAGA
The DNA here is from genome assembly GCA_022036555.1 of Microstegium vimineum. Lineage (NCBI taxonomy): Eukaryota > Viridiplantae > Streptophyta > Magnoliopsida > Poales > Poaceae > Microstegium > Microstegium vimineum. The sequence continues at coordinate 60,593,051 of CM039124.1, forward strand.
CGACCGACACCAACTCCTAACCCTAATCCCTAACCCTCATCCTTCGAAGGCGGCGACAACAACAACAACGACAACTACGTGGCGTCAGACATGAGGTGGAGGGGCCGAGGCAGCGGCGGACCGGCACAAACTGCATGCGCGTGGGTGAGCAATGGTGGGGGAGTCGTGCGGCCCCGACCACGCGTGGCAACGAGCAGGGTGCTTGGCTCTGGTTGCGAGGTGACATAATGCCCACCATGAGCTCTGACCTCTAGTACTTGTGCACCGGGCAGCTCCAGTGCGGCAGCGAACCGTATGGTTCGGAAGGAGGGCACCCAAGATTCTGTTCGGCAACCACCAGTGTTGTGCGGACCTTTACGTATTAAAAAACATTTCTTTCTTTGCACCTCATTCACGAGACGGACACGAAGCCGCGGCTCCATGCTCGTTTGCGTTTGTTTCGGATTATTTTATTCCCTGTGTTCGGCTTCTCTGCAGCATCCGCTTTTATTTCTGACACCCACGGTTCGTTGGCTGTAGTGTTTATGGTTCGGTTGGGCAGCCCCTCGGTTCGCTTTTGCACCAACACTGGAGATGTTCTAAGGGAAGCTAGAGGGTCCACATCACAGTGTATGGGTTATCCCTTCTTTGGCGCTAATCCAAATTCATCTGGCATGAGAACCACGAAATCCAAAAACCACGAAATCCTCTCCCGTAGGGATGAAAACGAAAATGGTAATCTCCGATTTTCGACAATCGTTTTTTCTGATTTTCTGGCCTAAACGGAAATGGTAGTGGTAATCGAAAAAAATGAAAACAATAATAGTAAAAATAAACGGAAACGAAAGTGGAAATCATTTTGCCATCTTCCGACCGATTTCGAAGATTACCGTATTTAACCGGTAATTTATTTATAAACTATATGGTGCATACTTTAGATGCACTTGAGAACATATTCTAATAATTCATGTTTTTATCACTATGCTTTGTCAAGTTAACTTAGAAAATTAATGTTTATTTGTGCTATTGTCAGGAATTATCGTGCTCTTGCGCGGTTTATCACTGTTCGAGACTAAGATTAGTGTGAAATATGTGATTTAGCTTATAGTCTTGTTAATTGTGGTTTTATTTATTATTGTCATGTGTTATATGGTTCTTCTAGAAGGTTTGACACGTTTATCGTTTTTAGGATATCGTTCTCACCAATTTCGACAATTATTGCTATGTTTTCCGATCGACTATATCGCTTTCGAAATTACCGAAATATCGGTGGCGTATTCGTTTCCGACAATATCATATCGATTTCATTTTCGAGAAAAATATATGAAAGTGAAAGTGATTTAGCCTCCTACCCATCCTTTCCGATGGTTTTCATCCCTGCTCTCCCGGCACTAGGGCAGCCGCGGCCATGGCCCTACTCGTGGCCCATGTAACAAGAGGGCAGGTCGTCAGTTTTTGGTCTATCAAACTGCCCAATTCAGTTTTTGGCCTATCCACACAAGCAGCCCAGGCACCACCACCACCCGCAACAGAGCCGCTGTGCGCTCCGTCGCTCGCGTGGGCGAACTCGAGACTCGCGACCGCCACGCCACCACCCGCAGTCGCCCAGCTGCACCGCGCCGCAGCGTCCGCGGTCTTCGCCCAGCCGGTAGCCGCCCGGATACCACGCCGGCGCGCCGTGCCTCGCCGGTTCTCCCCTTCCGGCTCTCCACTCTGCGCTCCGGCTCCGCGGCCTCGCCCCCCCTCCAATTTGCGGTCCGCGGCCTCGCCCCTTCGGATTTGCGCTCAGAGGCGGCGCGGCTCCTTCCGCAGCCGAGCGCCGCCCGCCCGCCCGCTGCCCGCTGCGGCGCTGCCGGCTCCTTCCTTGGCGAGCAGAGCAACTGAGCAAGCTTCCCTTGTTAGGTTTGGATCTGAAACTGATTTTGATTTCAAATTTCTAAGTTCGCCACTTCCCGCCCAATTTCAAGAACCTGGTTTCTAGACCTAATCCCGCAAAAAAAAATGTTTTCTTGTGCCTAGTAGCCTGGGACGGAGGCATGGACAGCGGCGGAGGGAGGTTCCCGATTCTGCAGGCGAACAGAGACCCCGAGTCGAATTGGGAGGTGGACGTTGCCAAGGGCCTCGAGGAGTACCTGCTCAAGATCTGCTCAGGGGAGGTCTCCGGCGAGGATGGGGCCCACTCTGTCAACTTTGCCGAAGGTATGGTGGTGCGGAGGGCTGGGGTTTCTTGCCGTCAACGTGCGGCGCTTCTTTTCGGCTGCTGTGCTATCTGTAGGGGTCTGTAGAGCTGGGAATTGGGAGTGTGAGGTTAGAAATTTTGACACTTTGGGTGGATTGATTATGGATGAAGGCTGGAACATGTGGACTTGCTTCATTTTGCGTGGTGTTATTTCCTTTGCTTGAATAAATGATAAAGAAAGCAGCTTCTTTTTAGTTGTTTAGGTCACCCAAGGTTTAACCTTTCTAAGGAAAATTTAGTATGGGTATCACATCAGAATAAAATTCTTTTCTTTTTCAACTCAGCAGTTGCCCTGTTAATTTGTGTTTTCTTATCTGCAGCGGCGTTATTACTCCAAGGATCGGTTCAAGTGTACAGTAGGAAAGTGGAGTACTTGTACTCGTTGGTGCTTCACGCGTTAGAGTTCCTTTCACAGAATAAGTAAGGAAAGATTGATGCTGCTTTCAGATTTATCCGTTATGTACTAATTGCTTCCCTGGACACTATGTAATATTACCTGTCGAATGTGGTCCTGAAACCGACAGTGATAAATGCATTCTACATTTTTGCGCATCTTAAATGAGTAGGCTTTAAAAATGCCATGCGTCAAATACACATTTGCTGCTTGGTTCGGAAACCATAGAGCTTCGAAATAAGGCATCTGTATCCCCCTCATAGGAACCTCGATGAAGTATGCCTGTTTCAGATTATCTCCACATTGGCACCTATCATACTTCCTCTTGGGACTCCACCATGCTGGGCATTTTATTGTCTTAAACTCTATATGTACCTACCAAGCATTGAACTCAAGTAGATGGCCCAAATCCATTTTCACTTGGTTAGATTTACTTTGTGCTCAAAGGGATCAATGCCAACATACTGCTAAACGGAAGCCTTCCTGTACTTTAGAAGACAATGATATAATCATGGTGCTAAGGCATCACATAGGTGCAGGGGTGGAGCTACAGCTTGCCATCGGGGTCAGCCGACACCGACAAATTTTGGAAATTCCAATGGAATATTAGTTGCCATCGGGGTCAGCTGACCCCGGCGAATTTTGGAATCCCGATGGAATATTACTGTATGTAGAGCTAATAGTTCCGAATGGCCACACTATTTTCAGACAAGACCCTGATGGTCATCTGTCCTAGATTCACCCCTACCTAGGTGTTGCTTTGGCATTATGGTAGTCAGCAGTAACTTCCATAGTTGATGCCTTGCCTAATGGTTGCATGGAGAGAAGGGGAGGAGATGGACACATCTATGTTATTGTAATTTGGGCCTCCTTGCAAAATAGGCAATTGCTATCCTCTGGGGCTGAAGACTCATGTGGATGGAAGGAGAGAAAAGAGATGAGATGGAGAGAAGCAAAGATGCAATGGTAAACAGGTGAGGCCAATGACTCCTATCATGGTTCACCTGTAGCCAAATTGCGAGTGTTTTATGCAGGCCTTATAAATCCTGTCCTTTTACCTTTCTTTTTTTTTTTCTTTATTTTTATCTGAGCCAACCTTGCCCCTTCCACAATACCAAAGGCTCCATTGCCTCCTCCTTTGTTTCACCATTGCCGCTACCACTCACAATATCACTGTAAGCATGTCCTCTTTTACTGCCTTGAACCCTGTTCCATCTCCATTCTAGAGAGGAGGGTACACATTGCCTCAGCCCTCATGTACGCCTTAGGTGCCCAGGTGTCAAGGTAGTCGGCAGTTATGTCATATTGCCTTACCGTTTGATTACTTCATTCCTACATTTTTGGAACACTCTTTAAGTAGTGGGGAAAATGCTGCAATAGTCTGGTAAACATCTTGACAACTCTCAGCTTATAGTACTGCTGGGAGAAAAGAATTCTGATTCATCAAGCTGTCATTGTATGTACAAAAGTGGTTCTTATGATTGTCTAGACCAGCATGACACCTTGGGTGTTCAACATTTAAATGATATTTTGAGGATTTCTCTAATACTATCACATGCTAATCTTTTCTTGTTAGCTACAATAGTCTAAAGCATTATAACTATACCAGGCAGGATCAACTGGAAAATGGCTCAGCTCAAGCTAATCAAAACGACCCTAGCATGATTGCCATTGAACAGGATGATATATTTATGGGGTTACATGATGTCCCAGGTAAGTGGATCCTTCACTGAATGAGCTTACTTGGAATGTCATGGAGCTAAGAACACTTGTTTAACCCTGTTTAAATCTCCAGCGGAATCAAGGACATCTCTGGATAACAATGTCAATCGAGATGATGCACAAAGAAAAATTGTGAGGCCACCAGCAAATCTACTGGTGTTTGAAGGGGACTGTCTGGATAGTGAAGCGAGTGAGCTAGACACATATTTGGTAAACTTTCTATCCCCTTTATTTCAACTGCAAAATTTGCCAATTTTTACTTTCATACTGAAATAGTCGTGGCTATTTATGTATTGCAGTTAGCAACATGTGATTTTTATGGAGATTTCCTTCTGCTGGATCCTTGTGATGCACCAGCTGTTTTTGACTTTCTGCAAGGAAAACATTCTGGTAAAGAAAATAGTGTGGCTCATCAAGGCAGTTCAGCACCTTCTAAAAGCCGAACCAATGTTTTCACTTCCCCAAATGTAAGATCAGCGGGCACAGGTCGTAAATCGGGCGCTGGAAAAGTCTTAGGAGGTCTAGATCCAACCCAGGAGAATCCTGACCAATCTTCAACTCAAGAAACCATTCCAGATGACAACCATTGGTCTGATCCAGTTGAACCTAGCTTTGCTGATGATGTTGAAATGCCTCACCTAGATGATATACAGGATCCTGTTGGAGATTATTCTGATGACGACGAGGATCCATGGAAACCTTTGAATCCACATGAACCTGGCAACCTAAAGATTCGGCCTTACCGGAGAGGTACAGGAAGCTGTTGTTTATGGATATATCTCTTTTGTTTAGTGCCTTGTGAATCTATTTTGATGACCTATGTATTGAACTATCTTTACTGATCTGTTTTGGGGCAGTGAAAGGTTCTCCACGGGTGGTTATTGGCACTTCGAAAAAGAAAACTCTCACATTTCTATTTCCTATGGCAAAGATGGATGGCGTCGTCATACCTGAACATGCTAAATCTTTTGAAGCACAGCAGTCTCAGCAGGAAGAACATTATGGTTCCCAATCACCCCCTCGTTTTGAAAAGGTACTCAGCATTGTTACAGTGTCCATGTAAATTAGGCATGTCTAATCTTTTGATTTGACTTATTTAATTTGTATCTTTTTGGTGAACTAGAAATTGTTTAATTTGTTAACCATCCAACATGCAGTTTTTGAGATCATTTGAATTTGGAGAAGAAAATCCCAATGTGTTTGGAGATTTGAAAGATGACAATGGATCAAATAATGGCAATAATTTTGATAATGATAATCCAGACATGCCAAATGACATAGATGTTGATCCTGATGTTCCAACATATCCTGACGAGGTTTATTTAATTGACATTTTTGTTTGCTGGTTTCTGTGTTTAGCTATTTAACATTTGGGTAATATTTCATTTTTATTTTTCCTCTGTTCAGACTATTGCTGCAACTCCCAATGGTACACAGGACGACATAAATACACATGCAAGCCTCGACGACTTGTGTCGGTCACATCTGGTGAGTTTTTTAATGGTTCTATAGTTCATTTACATCTATGTCTTGAGCGGTTACAAGCATCTTGGTGCCCTATAAGTCAATATGTTGGCTAAATATATATTAGGTATTTAGGTGTAAGCATGTCAAACATGCTAGGATAAACCTTATTATAATAGATTATTGCTGCATTGGACAAAATTTCTTTTAGGATTAGTTGCAATATCTTCCAACAATTCTGATATTGCATCTTTGTCATGTGTTGGCTTTTACAGACAAGTTTCTGGAATAAAGTGTCCAGAGGAACTGACTGTGATTAGTAAATTCCCATGCAACAATCCTTGGCAGAAAAATTGTTTAAATAAAATATTATGCTGGTATATTTAATGTCCTTTCACCTTTCATGCATGCACTGGTTAAGGACTTAAGGCGTGCTGTTTTGGCCATATGGTTGTTTCTCCCATATAGATGATCAATGTTGTTACTGCCTGAACAATGAGGTGCATGCACGTCTCAGCTGAATATTTTCAGATGTGGAGTTAGATTCTAAGTCGTAGGTCACCTTTTATTTCCTTTAGCGTAACAAGCTCTTTTGTTTTTGGTGATGCCTAATCCAGTTTTCTGGCTTGGACGTGTGTGTGATCACACATTCTATCCCACTTAATGGAATATACATGTTCAGTCGCGTTTGTGAAAAAACCACCTAAAGTCTTAATGAAATGATGTTAAAGCGAAGCTCTACTAACTTAGCTATGTTACACATCCACCCACGCACAAAATCCTCAAAACTCACCTGGAGGTGATGCTTCAAAGCTTCTATGTGATTGGAAACTTCATTTTGCCTGCTGATTTCTAGAATCCAAAATGCAATTGCGAACTTTAATTGAGTTGTGTCCTGAATTTGCCTTTTCTCTTCAACTTCCAAAACTGACAGATAATTCTTCATACAGAATGCTCTCCTTGCCAGCATCGCTGAGGTTGAAAAGCAGAGTGAGATGGATGCTCGAGTTTCAACATGGAAAGAAAGAATTGAGGATGCCTTGGAAGAGCAGGTTTGTTGCTGGCTTGAACTGCTTACAGTTTTGCATCTATGAACTTGTTTAGTGCTCATCCCTACATCCGTGTCTTGTCAGGATAAAAATCCACCTTTTGATATCGGTTCATATGGGGAGCAAATCCTTGACACACTTTCATCAAGAACTGACAATACAGGAACTGCATCTTTTAGTGAGATTGTTAGTGGCAGACCAAAGTATGAGGTTGCCAGAACATTCTCTGCCCTTCTCCAGCTGGTAAACTTCCCTTTTCTCCCAGTTTCATGATCTGGTCATCTGGTGCAACCCCAAGCATTTTTTAGCCACGTGAATGTTACAGGTGAACGACAGAAGTGTTGATCTAGACAAAGGACAAGCCACGAATGAGTTGGTGTGTTACACAGCAGAGAATCCATTCCATGTAAGGCTCATTGGTCCCAACCGGAGGCCAGAAATGGAGGCACGCTTTGCTCGGAAGAGAGTCAAGTCCCCACTACAAAATGCAGGCAAAGGTGGTGGTGAGTCCTCCCTGGCACAGCATGAGTGCCCCAAGAAGCCGTTGCATAAAAATGGAAAGATCCCAGTCAAGACAGCGATCAGGCTGACTCCAGATGGGAAGCGAAGGCGAAGGTCAGCCGCTCACCTAATGCAGCCGATCAATCTGGAATCCAGCTGATGTTCGCCAATAGCAAAAGCTGACTCATGGGCATCTAGAGTCGGATTCTTCTAATTGTTTTGACTTCAGTGGCGGCTTCGTAGGCAGGATGGGCTGTGACCTGTAAGTTAAGACTTAGGCGTAGCTAGCGGGTGTGCATGTAGAATAGTTCATTGTGCTGTTTGTATGTTTTGGTATCAGCTCTCAAGTGTAATGCTAACAGGGCAAGCAAGAATTGTTGGACGGACTTGCCCTTTTATAGCGGTACGACATTGGTAGATTCGTTTCTAATTCAATGAACTAGTGCAATGCCAAATCTATTGTATGCTAGTTGCTGGTGCTTTTATTGTTCCTAAAACTGCATGATTCAACACTACAATCGATGTCCTCAATTTCAGATTTCTGGTACACTAAAAAAATCTATTTTAAAAAATTCATGTCTACCCCTAATCATCTGTCGTCTAAAAGAGCCATGAAATTCATGGCAACCAGAAAGACGTAGCACATGAATAAGCAATTGGTTTTCACACCTGCTACATTTTAATTCAGGGGTGTTTTGTTTGACTGGGTGACATTTTCATTCGATTATTGTTTGGTAATTGAAACTTATAAATACTACCCCTTTCATCTTAAATTATAAGTCATGTCAAGAATCTTAGAAAATCAAATTATATTAAGTTTGATAAAAAAGTATAGAAAAAATATAAAGATTTATGACATCAAACAGGTATATTATAAAATATAATTAATAAAGAATCTAATGATATTTATTTAGCTTCATAAATGTTATTATATTGTCATATAAATTTGATCAAACTTGAGATTTTTGGATGTCTTTAATTTAGGATGGAGGGAGTAGGATGGAGTGGTTCCTGTAAAACACAAACACGTCAAAAGCTGATGATTTTTAGCAGAAGGCGGTTAATCCAAGACATCTGAGGACATTTAGGGTTAACTTAGCGACAGGTGGACTTCAGTCTTAAAAGTCTTAATCCAACACATCAAGCTGATGATTCTCACACCTGTGACACAAAAGAACTTAGAAGATCCTGGCTACCTAGAAAGATTTTCGACAGTTGCAACGTTGTCACCTCCAGTTACATGAAAACCTTTTACGACTAAATGATTGTACAACCAAACGTCAGATTAGCCTTTCAGCTAGCTATACTGCCGACGCGTTTTTTTTTTTGATGGAAACTGCCGACGCGTTAAGTATCACTAGTGAGTAGTGACTAGTGAGGAGATGAAGAGTGAAGTCGCCGCAGATTGTTCGCCTTCACGGCTCCGGTGCGTCCATTCCTTGCAGAAACAAGAGTGAGCCCGTTCAGCGGACCAGGCATCGGCAAAGGGCAATCATGATTCCATAAAAAAACAGTATCAATGGAACGTTACGAATTGATGTATTGCATTACCTCTTATAGAGCTCCACCTTCTTTTCCAGGTCTTGCACCAGATTGCACAGCCTTTTGATGTGGTGTCTCAGCGCTTGAACGGTTTCATTTCCTTGGATTCACTTTCACATAGGCTTTTTAGAATATCAGATGCGATGAAGAACCCGTCTGAGTTGTTCCTAAGCAAAGCAAATCCATCCCATATAAGAATGGCATGCCCAAAAGCTCAGCTTATAATACAAGCAAGTATAAATTGCTCACAAACCAACAGACTCAAAAGCCATCTCCATTCTTAATCTAGGATGCTCAAGATCAAAATGATTGGGATATCTATGCATCAAACTAGGAAGAACAGACTATCTTAAAATAAAGAGCTTCAGCAATATATCTACAGCACCAGCAGTGACTAGGTTCTCGAAGCATTTCTTGGAATACTCTGTAGCAGTACCTGTAGGAGAAAGAGAAAATATAACCAGCAGGCTCAGCTCAAGCTAATCATAACGACCCTAGCCTGCTGGACTAAATACTCTGTGTTTTTTATCTGAGCCCTCAAATTTTAGTTTAGGGGCTTGTTTGAGGGCCCTGCTGGAGATGCTCTTAGCTCTTGAACGTAAAGTGCTTAGACTGGCAAGTTGATGGCTAAACTGAGACAGCTATGAGTACGATATCACAATCTTATGCCCCATGATAAATCTAGGTTGGAGAAAAAAATAGAAAAGGGATCATAGGGTTGTATATTTACTCAATGTTGCACAAGTTTGACGAATGCTGTGTATGCTCCGACAGTGACGGAGTTGTGACAGTGCAGACAACAGTCTGTTGATTTGGCGCATACTATCATCAACTTGTGAAGAAGACTTCGGCAGTCTAGATCTTATCTGTGTAACTTCTTGCTTTGAGGCCTTCCTCACAAGGTAGGCTTTGACATAGGACTGAAACAATCAGTTAGATAAATGTCAATGAGAAAAGTGACTAGTTCCTTATCTGGATTTTAATTGCAGCAGTTATCCTGTTTTTGTCGTTCAAAAATCTTCATATGCATTTTGTATCCTTTGAGCAGCAACTAGTTCCTTGCAAACAGGGAAATAAATACAGGTAGATACATGATTTGAGAATTCTTGAGAAGAAATATTATTAACAAAAATAAACTACTGGCTGCTACTGCCTACTGCTAGCATGGGAGATGCAAGTAGAGCACTTCTCAAATAAGTACCGTCTCCGTTTCAAATTAAGTCATTTCAAAAAATCTTAGAGAGTTAAAAAATTTCAAGTTTAATTAAAATTACAAAGAAAATTATATGTTTATGACATTAAATAAGTATATTATAAATTCTAATTGATAAAAAATCTAATGATACTTAATTGGCATTATAAAAAACCATCAGCACGTAATTATTGTCCCAAAATAAAAGTCATTCATACCTACTAAGAAAGTCATTTTTTTTACTTCGATCAATTATATCTAAAAGAATATTAATATTTATAATTTATAATTAGCATCATTAGATAAATCATTGAATATATTTTTTATAATAAAATTATTTATAGATATAAATATTATACATATTTTATATAAAACAAACTAAACTTAAGAAAGTTTGACCTAAATACATTCTATACCGACCTTTTTTTTTAATGGAGAAAATCCGGGAACTTGCAGTTAAGCTAAGAGGGCCCTACAGTTCGAGCCCACGTATAAAACGGCCCAGATTACGAGTTTAAGGCCCATCGGCCTACGCTCACTTTCTTCTTACGGCCGTAGCTGGGCTTCTCGTCCCCGTAGGACATTTAGTTACAATCGGTATACGGTAGGGAAAGTAAAAGGTATCATCATCAGAAATCAAAAGGAAGAAAGAAATCCAATCATGGGGCTGGAAGGGGGAAAAAAGTGAAAGAGCTCATATGTGCTGAGAGCTAATCATGAGATCAGTCACTGTGAGAGCATCTCCAAAAGACATGCTATCCTTGTTCTGTATTGTATATTTAGCTTTTTATAGAAAAAATTGAATTCCAACAGATCTTCTATTTGATTTTGTACAATAGCAAGTATGCTATCCCTGAAATCTCGTTGGACATAAATAGCAAGCGAACTTGGCTTGCCATCTTGTGAAATAGCTAGACACGCATTCAAGCTGAGAGATAGCAAGTCTGTTGGAAAACTCTACTTTTTTTAGGACTTCTATATTTTACAAAAGAGCTAAACTATGTAATTTAGCTATTTATTTTACCATATCTGTTGGAGATGCTCTGACGGACCCAACCAGTCACATAAGCACAGGGTTTAATCATTGCTCTTTGGTCGTGGGGTTTCAGCCAAGAGACCTATTTGTTTTCGTTTTTTAAAATAACTTTGACTATAAATATATATTAAGAAATATTAATATTTATAGATACATAATTTGTAACGTTGAATAGATATTTAAATCTAGTTTTTTAAATAAATTTAATAATTTATTTGAAGATATAAATATTCTTTGTATTTTCATAAATCGAATCAAACTCGTCGAAAAGTAAATCATGGCGATAAATATTTAGGGACAGAGGAGTATGCGCTAGGCAACTGCGCTATCACCGCTTTGGCTCTGCTCTTCAATAACCCTTTTCTATACGAAAATGTTCTAAGCACGAGCAACTTAGCAAGCAACGCATGAATGACCTGCTTGGTTTAAAGAATTACAAACTTGTGTGTTGGGCTAGGCATACTAGTCTGGTTTTGGACGGCTGCGACCAGGATTGCTTGCCTTGCAAACTTCAATCGAAACACGCTCGAAGATGAACTGGTTATAATATCTGTATTAGGAAAATTTAAAGATAAATGGATGCTTAGCTAGAACACTTGACATGTATTTGAGTATTTATATATATACATGAACTTTACTTAGTGCTATGTTTTTTTTTCTACATTAAATTGCTAAACGAAATAGATCGCATTCCGCTAAATAATAAGCTTAGCTTAATCATTATGTTTTTTTTCGATCACGTAAAAAATTTATACGTCTTTATATTAAAGTAGAGGACATGGTCGCTATGTGTAAAATTCTTAGCTTGACTCTGAGCGGTAAGGAAGCGGTCCTCCTAGAATCATTATTCTCTTTCCTACATTCAAAAGTTTAGTAATACTATCATATCATGGTCCTTTTATATGTTTGAGGCCCTCGATCTTTGGCCTGAGATTTCCTAGCCTGAGAATTAGGCCGCAAAGTACAATGATTATTCCTTCCGCCCTAGCGACTAGCTAGTTCCATCCCCACATCCTCACATCTTAGTCGTGCATGCGTGCGGTTCTTCCGGTTCCATTGTACTATAGGATACCCAAAAGGAGCTGCGTGCATAAGAGAATTGAATCAGAAGAAGCAAAAATTTCCATGGCTTTGCCGTCGAATTGCACCGAAAGATGGCTGTTTTTCAAACTGACTTTTAACGTTTATATATGCTCCCATCGATCCGATCCCTACTGTTCTTGAATTATGCCTAGCTACATGTGTGGATCCATCTGCTTCCTGTACGTGGAGTGGATCAGTGGACTCGTCCCAAAGCAGGGATCGCCAAGAGAGAGTGCATGCATCATGTTTTTTTTGCCTTGTTGGTTGTTCTCGCCAGAGATGCTCTCAGCTTCCTGCGTATATCAGCATAGGATAAATTAAAGATGAATTAGGATCGTGTATTACAAATATATGCCTGATAATATCAATCTTTTAATTTGTTTTGGTATTCTGAATCAAAAAATGAGGTGTGTGTTTATATCTCATTCTTGTAATAACAACGTTTGTATAAGGTCTTGTTTGGATGCGTATGTATCTATCCTCAAACCACATGAATTACAGTAGATTGAAGTGGATATTAGTTTAAATACATTCTAATATATGTGGTTTGAGAAAGATACATACGCATCTAAACAAGACCTAACAAATTTTATGGTAGATAGTTAGATTCTTGAATCAAAGTGTTTGAATCTATCGTTCTTATTATTTTTCTATATCATTCTCTTTTTTTCTTAAGAGATCCACGTACGCCTAGTAATAATGTCTACAGGAAGTCTAGGCACGCCTATATATAGGTGGAGGCATGGAGCCCACCACCCTGTGTCGATCTAGTGCCTAGTTTTCTTCTTAAACACTGGTTCCGTGGGGCGTAGATTCATGCTTGACATGACACCATTTCATTTCACATCAGGACGACGAGTGACTGTTCTCTGCTGATCCTTTTGAAGATTGATCATCATGAGACTGTGCAGTAGAAAGCAGTGTTGGTAGAGGTGATATAAGCTATATACATATGGAGAGAATAAAGAAAGACTCCCTTTTTACAAGACTACGCTCTTGCGCCATTGTTGAAACGAATCAAGAAATGGGCTAAAAAGTTTCATATATAAGGAAATTTCTATGTTGGGAAGCGGTCGCTAAGCTTATCTTAAGATTTTATCTCGTTGTCAGTATTCTTTCAAGATCTTATTTAGTTCCGTTACTTGCAAATTACACGCTCAACTTTCTAACTTGTTCATAATTCTTATCAATATCACCAGACTTGCTTGTAAATTATCTCATCAGGTCTCTAGTAAACTTGTATACTATACCATCTCAGACCACCTCGTCCTCTCACCTTCCACATGGCGCCGTCCACATCCCTTCACGCCGTATAGGCTTGTTTGGTTTGATGTCTGAGAACTTGTCTGGCTCAAGGAGAAGATCTCAAGCGCTCATTTTCAGGTGCCTGTGGACAGATTGTTGTCTGGCTGTTTAGCTGCCTGCCAGGCAGCATCCAAACATCCCCTATGTGCCTGCTCACCTACTCAGCGGTGCTGCACTACACCGCAGTCGCCTCACCCTACCTGTGCTGCCATGACTC